>QARZ01041100.1:470959-497616 GCA_013407115.1 Glycine latifolia
GTCATTTCAAAATTACACAGGGGTATTTTTGTAATTATTGCCTTAAAATACTCTTGTAATTTCTATTTTATAGAAAAGTGATATAATCTTTATTCTGCCCATATTTTTATACAAAATCATGAATATTTGAATATTGGCTTGAATCATATATTTAATACATATTTGTAATTATGGAAATATCGGGGTGTTACATCACCTCTTCGGGGGATTGGGATGCTTGGCGGGTGGTTGACTTGGTTGGGTAGCAGGGTTGGTTGGAACAGCCACCGCCGGAGCAGGAGACTCCAAAGCCGGGGTCAAAGCGGATGAAGCCAAGGTGGAGGGCTGTGGTCCCATGATAGCAGCTGTAAGTGGAAACAAAATAGTTAGAGCAGATTAACTAATACATCAGAAATCAAAGTCAGACATGTCCATACTTAATTCGATGGAGAGCCCAAAATGATAATCACGAATATATGAAGCAATATTTACTAGCCCGTGCACTTCCTTATATGCCACAATCCGGGTCACTGATGACGCTTCAAAATTGGACAAGTCCATTTCTTCAAAACGGTAAGAGGAGGGCAGAAAGTTATGATGGGTGTGGGTCCAATAGAGTGGAAATTTCGACTCTACATCCTGTGACTCTGGAGAAGAAAGAAAGAAATGTTGTTTGCCGGATTCGGCAATAACCTTAAAATATTTACTTTTAAAATGTTTGAATGATTCAGTGTAAATTGTGAAAAGTTTACAATCGGAATGACCCCGGATGGAGGTCCATCCTTTTTTGGTAGGGGGTTCTCTACTTGTTCTAGCTATATGTACAGTGAAATAATAAAAAAAGAGACAGATTGTACAAGGAGTTCCTAAGCGCTGACAGAAAAGCTCAAAGGATTGGATGAAGCCCTAGCTGTTAGGGTGAAGTTATGAAGGAGCTATATGTAAGTGGTTCAGGACTTGCATTTGAAAGTTTGAGAAAGGGAAGCGAATACCTAGGCAGGTAGTTACATCTCTATAGAAAAAGAAGAAGTTGCGCTCATTCCCTTCCCAGAAAGAATAGATGGGTTCATCTGGTCGGGGGCGCGGATACAAAAGCCATCTTGGTTTCCAACTGGAAGCCCGGCGATGCTTCCCGGATCTAAATCAAACAGGGTATGCAAAACTTTATGGGTGACCCACGAAAATTTAACGACTAGAACCGAAGGAGGGTTAGAATATGACCTGGTGGATTGCGATTCAGCAACTAATTCTAGTGACGTTGGGTCCATAATTACCTATGACAAAAAAGTCATAGTTAGTAAAGTAACAACATACCTGGAGATATATTGGTCATGTGAGGTGGGGAAGTATCATCCGAGATGAGAATGACATTGTCTGGCAGCCTGGCAAGTGGATGAAGGGTAGGAGGATCACGTGATAGAGAAAGGTTTGCTTTTGGTACCAGAACCGGGTTGTGTCGGCATGATCCAAGTATCGAATCCGAAAGTCAAATGATAAGAACTTTCAATAACACAGTCGAAACACGGATCAAACCAGGTTTTGAAAGAGTCATCTACAAGATTGTTTTGTTCTAGAGGAGAAGATTGAGTTTGCGAAAGATTGGTGGAGGAATCCCTAAACCTAGATTGGGGTTTGTTTCATTTTGGAACCAAAGGAACATTATGTTTAGGAATGTTAGTTTTCTTCGTGGCAGAGGAACCGCCAGAATGGGCACGCTAGAGGTCTTTTTCCATTTCTTCTTCTGAGAGAGGAAGACCAAAAAACCACCATCCCACTTTGGGGGTAATAGTTTTCCGTAGACATTCTCCTTCTTCAAGAGTGAGTTTCATTGTGAAAAAAGGGGAAACAGAGCTTCACGCAAAAGGATACCGAGAAAATGCAAGAATGATGAATGACAAAGCGATTCAAGGACAGAAACCCAGAAATGAGAGGAAATCAAGATGGTAGATGAAGTACAATCAAAATGATGAGAAGAACAAAACTATAATGGAATTATGAACGGAAAAAGGAAGTATAGGGTAATGAAGGTACCTGTTGTAAAGAAAATTCTGAAGAATTTGTGGAGAAAGGGGATGAACAACAACGAAGAATGCGCAGATATAGAGAAAGTTGATGAGAGGAAATGAGCGCAGAAGGTTGGTGATGGGCAATGAGTAGAGGAAAGGGAGTTTAAAAGATAAGAGGAATATGTAACCACCGAGAGTATGAAACAGCATGGTAATGTAGCTGGCGGATACAAAGTGTCGTGTAGAGGTGAATAGGTGAAATTTCACTCAATAGTTGGGGACACAAAAGGCAAATACATTTAAACGTCATGATTGAGGCATGTAATGAAGCGATGGTGCATTAAATGCAAAGACTGCATGTCGCAGTTAAGGATAAGACATAACGACGGCTTGTACAAAGGCTTTACTTATTCTAATAAACTTGATAAAATAAGTGATTGAATTAACCTGGTAAATAGTGTCAAGGGATCCCGTCAAGAGTGAAGTAATGAATCAGTAAGAGGTAGAAATCAGGTAGAGGTTGTCGGGGTAATGCCAGTGCATCCCGGTTGTCTAGAAATCTTGATAACCGAGCTGGGGGGCAACTATTACGGATTATATATATGGGCTTAACAATGAGGCCCATTAAGAGGCCATAATAGTGGAACGTTGACTGTAACCGAACAGACCTTGAAGATAATAACTGCGAAGATCATGGAAACAGGCGGTTAGATATCTCGGCCGAGAGTATCGGAAAGGAAATGCAACTGACCTTGAGGTAAGTTCAGTATAAATAAGGAGTGCTTTTAGAGAAAAATGTACACAAAACTCTCTCTATCTATTTCCATTCACATTGTGCACACACCTCACCTCCACTGGTTGAGTATTGCTTCGTGCATAGTGATCATCTTCTGAAGGTATTTCACCTCCATAAATACCTTAAGGGAAAATTTGATCCAATATCAAAATCAACATTCTTGCTGGACATCCTGTTCGCAAAAGACAGAGCAACCATATTACCCTTTCCTTGAAAAGAAATTACCAAAATACCCTTAGATATTTTGAAGTAAAATTATAATAATACCCCTGAAATGAGTAACAAATTACCATAATGCCCTTGAGGTTAAATTACCAACATACCCTTGGATATTTTGCCTTAGATATTTTTGTAGAAGCTTGAAGAAAAAATTACAGAAATACCCTAGGATGAAAATTACCAAATTACCCTTAATGTAACACGCTTCCAATTACTATATTATGCCTAGGTCATAATACGTAACTAAAAGATGTTAACTTTTCTAGCGTAAAATTTTTAATCACATCTGATTAAGAAAATCTTATCTCAATATTATAAATTTATCGGTGTTATGAAAATTACGCTTATATAGAGCCTGTTGATACATGTTGTAGTGTAGTAGGATGAGAATTTGTGTAGTGTAGTTGTGTTTGTAGTGTCATTTTGCTATCCAAAATTTTTCAGATCTGTGCAGTTTTGCTTTGCGATTTGTTTTCCAAATTTTATCCCCCATTTTAAACAAAAGCAACCCCTTTGGAGTTGGATTTGGGTTAAAATTAGCAAATTCGACCTCTAAGTAGGAGTTTTAACACCGTTTTAACAATTTGCGTAGGGAAATTCTGGTCATTTCATAGCAAACTATCTCAGAATGGGCTGAAATTTTCCCAGAATGTGGAGAAAATTAATGCATCAAGGTGACTAAATGAAGGAAGAACACGGTCAGGAGGGGTCTAAATCGCGAAATTCCTTCATTTAGGCCATTTTTGAGGTGATTTTCTATTTTCATGATTTTTAAAAATCACCAAAAAAATCAATCATGATTTTTAGACATTCACTGTTATTTTTCTAGATTTTTTTAAAAAAATTTTAGGGCAGTTTTCCAATTTCTATTTCATTTGAGCATATATAGTGAGTAGTGTCCTGATAGAGTAGCTGTCTAACATTTTTGTGTTGTCTGTGTTTATTGTTCCTTATGAGCTGAATTGTGTATGACTAGGTCCACATCAAGTGAATTACATGCATATGATCCTGAGATAGATACGACATTTCACAGATTAAACAGACATAATTTTAGTTTAGATGACTTTGATAGTGTAGTTTTAGACAGTAGCATAGTGTCTTCTAACTTTGATTCTGAATTTACTTCTAATCCTTCTACTTCTGAACATCTTGATACAATGGCTGATAACAACCTAACTCTTAAGGAATTGGCTACACCTGATGTTGTTTACCAACCTTGGTGTATTCAATATCCTGAGACTAAGGTCAGTTATGAGCTAAAATCTGGACTTATCCATTTGCTTCCAAAGTTTCATGGTCTTGCAGGTGAAGATCCACACAAGCATCTTAAGGAGTTTCATGTAGTGTGATCCACCATGTGACCACATGACATTCATGAGGATTATGTCAAGATGAAGGCATTTCCTTTTTCACTAGATGGTGTGGTCAAAAACTGGTTGTACCTTCAACCAAATCCTATCAACACTTGGACAGATATGAAGAGAAGATTTTTGGAGAAATTCTTTCCAGCATCCAGAACAGCATCCATCCAGAAGGAGATTTGTGGTATAAGACAACTAGCTGGGGAGACATTGTATGAGTACTGGGAGAGATTCAACAAGCTATGTGCTACATTACCTCACCATCAAATCAGTGAGCAATTATTAATTCAGTATTTTTATGAAGGTTTGATGTTGATGGACAGGAGTATGATAGATGCAGCTAGTGGAGGCGCTTTGATGGACGAGACCCCTCTTGCTACAAGGCAGTTGATTTCTAACATGGCAGCCAATTATCAACAATTTGGTACTAGAGGTGTTGCTACATCCAAGGCTACAAATGAAGTTTCTGTTTCTATGGTTGCTGATAACCAGAGGTTGGAGAACAAATTGACAAAGTTGACATCCCTTGTGAGGCAGCTTGCTATTGGTCAACAACAGAATGTGATGGCAGCCAACCAACCAAGACCTTGTGGTATCTGTTGTGCGCCTGATCATCCAACAGATGCATGTCCCACTCTCCAAGAGACAGAACAAGCTGTTGAAGTTTCTGCCATGCAATCTGGACAACCATTTAGACCTCAACAGTAGTATAATCCTTACTCCAACACTTATAATCCTGGTTAGAGAGATCATCCAAATTTGAGGTATGGTCCTAGTCACCACAATAGCAGCAGCCCTTCAGGCCTCCACAGCAGCACTTCTAGCCTGCCACCACCAAATACCAACCTCCCCCATTCAGACAACAGCCACTGTTCCAGCAACCTGCACCTGCACCTACACCTGCACAACCTATGCAGACTAGTTCTGGACCTTCTTTGGAGGACTTGATGAAGCAAATGGCCACCACCAACCTTCAGTTTCAACAGAGTGTCAGTGCCACCATCCAAGACTTCCAGACTCAGATTGGACAGTTAGCTACAACTGTCAACAGATGCAGTAGCAAGGTTCTGGCAACATTCCAGCACAACCAGTGATTAATCCAAAAAGTGTGAATGCCATTACCTTGAGGAGTGGCAAGGAGCTTTCAGATTCAACAGTTGTTGGTGCTAAATCAAATTTTGCACCAAAGCATACTCCTCTAATTCCTCTACCTTTTCCTTCTCGATCCATTTTTGCAAAGAAAGTGGAATTTGATTCTGATTTGCTTTATATTTTCAGGAGGGTTGAAGTCAACATTCCCCTATTGGATGCCATCAAAAAAATTCTGAAATATGCAAAGTTTTTGAAGGATTTGTGCACTCATAAGAGGAAGCTGAAGGGAGATGAGCAAGTGAAGATGGGCAGGAATGTATCTGCACTCATACAGGGCAAGACTGTTGATTCCATGCCACTATCCACCTTGCCATAGAAGTGCAAGGATCCTGGCACTTTCACTGTTCCATGCACCATTGGAGATATTACTTTTGCAGATGCCATGTGTGACCTTGGAGCCTCCATTAATGTCATGCCCACATCAGTTTACAGATCATTACATCTTGGTGATTTGAAATCCACTAGTGTTGTCATTCATTTAGCCAACAGGAGTGTTATGCTTCCACTTGGACTTATTGAAGATGTGCTGGTGCGAGTTAATAATTTGATTTTTCCTGCAGATTTTTACATACTGGATATGGAGAATGAGTCTTCCATCCATGGTTCCATTCTTGATGATAGCCAGGACCAAAATTGATGTGTATGCAGGAACTTTGTATATGGAGTTTGGTGATGACGTTGTCCAGTTTAACATTTTTGAGGCCATGAGACATCCTGTAGAGGAGCACTTGACCTGTGATGATTCTGCTGTTGTGTGTAGTAGATAGTGTAGATATTTCTGATTTTGATCTTGGTTCTTGTAACTGTACCTGTGATGATTCTGTTGTTGTGTGTAGTATTTGTGCGGAGATTTCCTCCGCACTTGACTCTGATTGTGTTGCAGGTTCTGATTCTACTATCCCACTTCCCTCAGCCCCTAGTCTTTCCTTGCCTTCCACCATTCAGTCACCTTCCTTGGAGCTGAAGTCACTACCTGAGCACCTAAAATATGCATATTTAGATGATGCTCAGAAGCTTCCAGTCATCATATCTAGTAGTCTGTCACTTGAGCATGAAGATAAGTTGTTGCATGTTTTGAGAGGCCACAAAAAGGCCATTGGATGGACCCTTGCTGACCTTCCTAGCATTAATCATTCTATATGCATGCATCGAATACTTTTCGAGGATGATTCTAGGCCGGTGAGGCAGCCATAGAGGAGGCTGAATCCCACTATTCTGGATGTGGTGAAGAAGGAAGTGACAAAGCTACTAGCTGCAGGGATCATCTATCCTATCTCAGATAGCACTTGGTTTTCACCTGTCCAAGTGGTTCCTAAGAAGTCGGGTCTCACAGTTGTGAAGAATCAAGATAATGAGCTAATTCCGACTAGAGTGGCCAATAGTTGGCGAGTTTGCATTGATTATAGGAGACTCAACCAGGCCACTCGCAAGGACCATTTCCCTCTTCCCTTCATTGATCAAGGTTTAGAGAGGTTGGCAGGTAAATCACATTATTGCTTTCTTGATGGTTTTTCTGGTTACATGCAGATTCATATTGCACCAGAGGATTAACACAAGACCATATTCACCTGTCCATTTGGCACATTTGCTTACACCCAGATGCCTTTTGGCCTATGCAACGCACCTGGCACCTTCCAAAGGTGCATGGTAAGCATCTTTTCTGATTTATTAGAGAGTTGCATGGAGGTGTTTATGGATGATTTCATTTTTTATGGTTCCTCTTTTGATGCATGTTTGGATAGTCTCTCTAGAGTGTTTGACCGATGTATTAAGGCTAACCTTGTTCTTAACTTTGAGAAATGCCATTTTATGGTGCATGAGGGTATAGTCTTAGGGCATTTGGTCTCTAGTAGAGGTCTTGAGGTTGATAAGTCTAAGATTGATGTGAAAATTCATGAGATTAAAGAAAGCTTGTTCTTGAGTGAAAAGCAAGTTAAGAGAGTGTTATTGGCACAACAACCTCTTTATTATATGATTCCTAACTCTCTTTGTTTACATGTTGAAAAGGAAGGAGAAAAATTTCCCAAAGCTATGCAATCACTTTTGGAAGAATATGAAGATGTTTTTCCACAAGAAGTACCTAATGGCTTGCCTCCTTTAAGAGGCATAGAGCACCAAATTGATTTGATTTCAGGTTGTTTACTTGCAAATAGGCCAGCATATAAGACTTCACCATGGAGGCAAAAGAGATACAAGCACAAGTGGAAGGATAGATTCCCTCAAGAGAATGTTGAGTTGCCAAGTAGGTATGGTGTGAGCAATACTTTTAATGTTTGTGATCTTTCTTTGTATGATGTAGGTACAAGTGAGGAAGCAAACTTGAGGTCAAGTTCTTTTCAAGAAGGAGGGAATGATGGAGGTCCATTGCAGGCTAAAGGTCTAGAAGAAAAGCTTGAAGCACTTCCTTTGGTGAGCTTTAAAGGACCAATGACAAGAGCTAGGACTCAAGCACTTCAAGACCACATCCAAGCCAACTTGGACAAGCATGAAGAAGCACACCAACTCAAAAATGACAAGGGCTGGATTTTGATGTCTGAAGTTTAGTTTAATTCAATAAATTCCAGCTCTTGTTAGTAGCAAAACTAGTTAAAAATTAAAAGGCTTTTAGTGCAATTGTGTAAAAAGGTGTAGGTGCATGTTAGACTTTTGGCAAGCATACCAATTTGTTGTTGTAAGCTACAAAATTTATAAAAGATCATCTCCACAGGGACTTGAGTTACTCAGTTAATTTAAATAAAACTTAACAGTTTAATACTTATGTACAACAAGTGTGAACAGAGTTTCATATATTTGTGAAAAAACATAAATTACGAAAATTAAAGAAAAAGCGGAAATAATAGATTTAGTGCATTTGAATTACGGAAAATTACGGAAACTAATAAAACGTGTTTAACTAATTCAAGAAAAGTGTAGGATTACATTTCATTGTTCATACTCTTAGTATTCAATTAATATTATCATACATAAATTATTTTCTTTTATTATTGATGCACACCTAAAATTAGCCCAAATCGCTTCCTCGCATTTTAGAATCCTAAGAATATTTATCAAATATCGATCCCTCGCATATGAAATAAATACCCCAGCATTACAACCATAATCACGTGTTATTTGCAATCTAAACATTATGCTCTGTTCCTTGCAACGTAACGTAAAGAGTAAAATTATTCAGTTCAAGTTTTAAGAGTACTTTCCAGTTAAACTTAAAACCTTATTTCATGAAACTAGTGATCAATTAGAATCAAGCATTAAGAATATAATGAAATTACCAATAATAAATAGAAAATACCTATGCATAAATAAATATTAAAAAAGATACTTAAGGGTAAGAAGATTACATCCAATCCTTAGAGAAGTTAGCCAATCATTATGGAAAGCACCTCCTCAATGGAAGAATTGATGAAGGAAATCATCATCAACTCCTTCTGGCAGAGTTTCCACACTAATTCCTCACTTCTCTCACTCTCCCTATGCTAAACTACTCTCAAATCACATCCTAGGCTCTCAAATTTCAAAAATGGAATGCATTTCACCAAGGTTTGCATGGCTATTTATAGGATTTGGCCTCCTTCTTGAGTCCACTTGCCCAAGTGAGTGTTTTGTGCTTGTTTAACTCGCCTAGGCGAATTTAATGCCACTTGCTGATGTCTCCACTCGCCTGGGTGAGTATATTGTGCTATTTTCATTAGCCTGGGCAAATTAAAACAACTTTCTAGAAACCTCTACTCACCTGGGCGACCACTTTGTGCATAAATCACTCGCTTGGGCAAGTTAAAGCCTAAATAAGCTGGCCTGGGTGAGTTCTGGGCCATTTTTGCTTCTGACACCTCCCAAAATTGATTCTTATGTCCCTTTTGCTTGCTTTGTTTGTTTGGATGCTTCGAATACCATCGGAACCTATCAAAATACAAAATATGATTGGACTAATCTTCCAAAATGTGAAAAACAACATTTATATAAGTACTAAATACAAATCAACTAGGTTTTAGGGCAATTTTATAAACAATTTTACTGAAATCAAAAGATAAGTGTCATCATTGTAAGCCCGATTATTACTAAAATATGACACTTATCAACTCCCCCTAACCTAGAATCTTGCTTGTCCCCAAGCAAAGTAAAATAAAACTTAAAAGAACTTAGAGGACAAATAATATAGAAAATACTTTTTTTATATGAACATGATTTGTAAAGAATCAACTTTCAAAAAATGATTAGAGCATATTTTTCAAGTAGTCAACTATGAGAATTCGAAACATAAAAGATGAAATTTCATCAAACCAAATGAAATTAAGATAAATTTTCATTTCATTTCTAAAGATCATAAAAGAAAACTTTTCATTGATTCAAACAGAGGAAAGCTTCTCAAAGGTGTTTATTTCTCCCACAGGTAAGTGTTTATTCTCAATTCCAACACTGATATGTTATAAATAAATTTTGCAGTTTATTTCCCATCAAATCAAAGTACATATTTATCATGGATCATTAGGACTTTTAAGGTTGGGCTTGGCTTTGAAAGAAATCTTGGTTTTTCTGGATATTCGAAGTCATCTTAAGAATAGGAGAGCAAATAAATATAAGATAACTATTTTCGAATCAACCATCCAATCTTCTAAGATATTTATTTTTCTCATATCAACCGCTCAATCATTTGACTTATAAAAATTACAATACTTTGTACACTTTAGAACACAAAGATTTTTGTTTTCCTTTTTCTTTTCTTCTTTTTCTTTTCTTTTCTATATCTTTAGCCATAACTTTTCTATGATATTAGCCATTCAAATGATAAAAGTTTCCCAACAAAAATGCCTTTTTGCTCTCCTAACTTAAGGTAAGGTAGGAAATTCTTAACCTAGGCTAGTGTTCCAACAAAATTATAAGTGTTTTGGCTCAAAAGGGCTAGCAAGTGGTAAATCATCATATACTGGGATAGCTTTCTGGCTAGTGGCTTTAAAATGTTTAAGAAGAAAGAAGGCCTAAATCATATTCATGCATCATATGTCATGACAATTAGAAATTCATGCAAAATCAACTATAGATCATATTAGTGAAGGCACTCAATATAATTTATGTGGGTGCACTCAGTCACTTAAGCTTAAGGCTTGTTTTCATGTTCAAATCAAATCAGTATTTTGAAAGATGTTCGTTATCAACTCCAAGTAAAAACATCTTCCTTCATTTGGTGTTTTGGAAAATCATTCCTTTGTTTTTCTATTCTCAAAGTTTCCTAAAAAAATCATTTGTTGTGTTCTGATTCTAAAAAAAATTAAATTTCAAGAATAGTATCTGTTGATTCTTTCCAAAACACGTTATATTCAAGAAAATTTTTCTTTTAAGTCCCAAAAAAACTATACCTATTCTACAATTATATTAGTAAAAACAAAAAATTTAATCAAAAAGGTGTACTTTCAAAAAGAAACACATAAAGAAACCTTTTGTGTATAACACATAAAGAACCTTCTGTGTATACTGTCAGAATTGTGCATAACATATTACTAGTAACCCAAAACAAAGTTATTAACATGCACAATCTATCTAAGCAAAAAGTCTAACATAGTTAATAAGGAAATATAGTACTGAAATATCAAAAAGCCATAAAGAAAATGATATAAGAGATATCAAGAAAATGTCACAGATTTTGTAGCTCAACAAGATAATCAACCAGATTATGCATCAAATCATCATCATCCTCATTAGCTGCTTCTTCTCCTTCATTTGTAGCTTCTTGTTTAGCTGCAGGGCCTGCCTCCTCCAGAAAAATAGGCCTGTCCCCAGGCCATGCGACATGCACTCTTAATTGATCAGGAGTGGGCCAAGGAAATGGGTTTGGATCTTGGTGACGTTGATGTTATGTATAGTTATAAAAACTTTCATTTAGTGGCATCTGGCCCTTGTAGTTGGCAGCCTGCTGGTCAGCCATATGCTGCATATAGGTATGCATCTAGAGTTCCATCCTCTGAAGATGAACTGAAATGGACTCCAAAGATGGTGGCTCTTGTGGCCTGCTGCTGCTCCACCTGTCTAGCTAGGCAATATTTTTCAATGAATGCCCGGTTGATGGGAGTCGGATCGTCTTTGAAGGTAATACCTGCACTCCATAAAATTGGCATAAAGCAATTATTAAAGCAAGAAATCCAAGTGCTTTGTTAGCTTTTTTCGGGTTTAATGGATGTCGGGGAGGCTCTGTGATGACAAACTGATGAATGGCATTTGATATCAATTCTGCTACATGAATACTGAGTTGTTCTATGCAACTGAAAACAAGCTGACATTTGGGCATAGTCAAGTCAGAATTATGATCATTTGGAAGTACGTTGTTGAGGAGGAAGGTCATCCAGATTTGAGTGAGTGTTGTCATGTTGGTTCTTATTAATCTCACCCTACTCCCTGCAATATTGCGGGCAAAGTCACAACTAGGGGCACAAAGAAGTTGGGTGAGCGCCTGTTCATCAAATCCAGAAATAATGTTCCTTCTGCTAATATATTCATAGTTTTGGCCTTCTTCCAAGATGAGTGGATTCCCTAGAAATTGATTAATCGCATCTGGATCATAATGAATCCACTGCCTTGCACTAGTGACCGTTGATCTAGAACACCTTCTTCAGTTGGCCAAGCATTGGCATAAAATTCCAATACTATTGCAGGATCAAATTTTTGCATTGGTGTTGCAAGGAGCCTCCATCTTCTCCTATCAATCTCCATGGTGAATTCTGGATATTCACTATCCATCAACTGAACTCTCTATTCTTTAAGGAATGACCAATTCTTGATGACTTCAAATCGCTTTTGGTGCTCCTCAGTATGGAACCTCTGTGCATCAAATATAAAATCTGCAGGAATAATGGAGCTTGACCCTTCTCCTGCATGCCTGGCTCTTTTGGTTGACAGCTTCTTGGGAGCCATCTGAAAAGCATCTCAACAACAAAAATTAAGTATGATAATTCTTTGCATCCCAAGTACCGAAAATAGATTTAGAGATTTCTAATTTAGCTTGCTTAAGTTTAATTTATCATGATGCAATGGGCAGTAGACATTTTTAGATCAACAACTACTTATCCTTTTGCAAATGTACATAAAAAAAAATTTCATCCTTTAATCCATGCATTTATCATATGAAACAGAAATCAATGTTACACATGTTACTTCCAATGTTTATAGTTTTAAACAAATGTAGATTTGGGTGAAATTTTCAGCCTTTAATCCATGCAATTGGATGTTGTCCACCTTTGAAATTTTTATGTTTGAAATTTCAAGCAACATTCAAAGTGATGCACACAGGTCCTTTTCATGAATTACCAAAACCTACATTCATTCAATCCATCTAGCATGTGCAGGAAGTAATTTTCGTGCAAAAAGAATGAGGAAAAACATGGCTATTTTCATTGAGGCATTTCACCAAACAATTGGTGTGCACTCATTTTGTTCATGAAATTGAAAGATTTTGCACATAGACTACACCAAAAATTTTAGAGAACAAGAAGAAGAAGGATATTGGCAGAACAATCATTTCAAATTAAACCCAAAGTTGAGCATCAATTCATGACCTATTGACCTAACTATGATTTAATGTTTAGAATAAAACAATAAAACTACAATATCATAATCTAGAAATATAAGAAAGCTAAATGGAATGATGCATTTTATGACTAATTTCAAGGGATAAAGGAACTTACTTGATTTATAGATGGAGAATGGGTATGGATGCAGTGGCTTGGGTGAGTTAAAGAGAAGAAGAAGGTGTGGGAGATGATGTCACAACAAAAGAAATGAAGGGATGAAAATGATTTGAGACAAAATGGGTAAAAATTTTGATTTTTACCTTGTTGTGCTCTTGCTGCAGGCCCATGCTCGCCCAGACAAGTATTTTGCTCATGGTTAACTCACCTGGGCGAGTTAAACACCAATTTTTTTTATATATGCATATCTTTTATTTAACTCAGTTTCTCACTAACCTACAAAGACCTTAACCTATATTTAAATATTTTAAATTTTTAAGAAAAATAAATAATATAAATATTTAAGCAAATTAAACAATATTTTAAAAAAAAGTTAGAATGTACTAGGTTGCCTCCTAGAAGCGCTTCTTTAACGTCATCATAGCTAGATGCTTTTGCTGTAGCTCAAACTTCTTGCAAGTGGATCACAGTGGTGAGTCTCTCAACATCACCACCCAAATAAGGTTTTATTCTGCTATCATTTACAGTCCATGTCCTCTTTGTGGCTGGATCTTCAAGGACTACAGCTTCATGTGGCATGACTTCATTGATGATGAATGGTCCAGACCATTTGGATTTCAACTTACCTGGAAACAATCTCAATCTAGAATTAAATAACAAAACCTATTGCTCAGGTTGAAAATTCTTTTTCAAAAGCTTTTTATAATGACAATATTTAACTCGTTGCTTATAAAGCTTAGAATTTTCATATGCTTGAAACCTTAATTCCTCCAATTCATGAAGTTGGAGTTTCCTGTGTTCACCTACTGTATTGGGATCAAAATTTAGAAATTTCAATGCCCAATAAGCTGTATGTTCTAACTCAATAGGCAAATGACAAGATTTGTCATAGACCAATTGGAAAGGTGTGAGTCCTGTAGGAGATTTAAATGTTGCTCTGTATGCCCACAGAGCTTCATCTAGCTTTTGAGACCAATCCTTCCTTGATTGAGCGACTTTTTTCTCCAAAATTCTTTTAATTTCCCTATTAGAAACTTCAGCTTGCCCATTGGTCTGGGAATGATAAGGTGAAGCGACCTTATGTCTAACACCGTAGTGTTGGAGAACTTTCTTTAGTTGGACATTGCAAAAGTGAGATCCTCTGTCACTTATCAACATTCTTGGTGTACCAAACCTTGAAAATATGTTTTTCTTTAAGAAGCAAATAATTGTCTTTGCATCAGCATGTTGTATAGCTATTGCTTCCACCCATTTGGTGACATAGTCCACAGCCAACAAGATGTATTCATTTGAGTAGGATGATGGAAATGGACCAATGAAATCTATCCCCCAACAGTCAAAGACTTCTACCTCCAGAATGTTTTATAGTGGCATTTCATTTCTTTTAGAGATTTGCCCTGTTCTTTGACAGTTATCACACCTCTAGACATATTCATGGGCATCTTTAAACAATGTAGGCCAATAGAATCCTAATTGAAGAACTTTTGCAGCAGTCCTCTCCCCATTGTAATGGCCTCCATAAGGTGAACTATAGCAATGCCATAGTATGCTCCTTGCCTCCCCCTGAGTTACACACCTTCTTAGGAGATTATCTGCTCCAATTTTGAAAAGGTAAGGATCATCCCACACAAAGTATTTAGCATCACTGAAAACTTCTTTCTCTGGTGTCAAGTGTAATCTTCAGGAATTGCACCAGCTGCTTCGAAATTAGCCATCTCTACAAACCATGGTCTTTCTGAAATGTTGAATAGCTTTTCATCAGGAAATTCTTCTTGAATATCAGGACCCTGTGTGATTACTTTGTCACTGGTAAGTCTGGAAAGATGATCAGCCACATGATTTTCACTCCCTTTCTATACTTGATTGCTAAATCAAATTCCTGTAAAAGTAAAACCCAACGAATAAGTCTAGGTTTAGAATCAGCTTTGACTAGCAAATATTTGATAGCAGCAAGATCTGTAAAAACTACAACCTTAGATCCTATCAAATAAGATCTAAATTTTTCCAAAGCATACACTACTGCAAGCAATTCTTTCTTAGTTATTGCATAATTTATTTGAGCTTCATTTAAAACTTTGCTTGCGTAATGTATAACATGGAAAACTTTGTTTTTCCTTTGACCCAAAACTGCTCCTACAGCATAATCACTTGCATCACACATTATTTCAAAATCAAGGGTCCAATTTGGTGCAATGATTATAGGTGCAGAAACTAGTTTTTGTTTCAAAGTATTAAAAGCTTTTAAACAAAAATCATCAAAATGAAATGAAACTTCTTTATTCAAAAGATTGCTTAATGGTTTGGCAATCTTGGAAAAATCTTTGATGAATCTTCTGTAAAATCCTGCATGTCCTAGAAAACTTCTAATGCCTTTGACATTTGTTGGTGGAGGTAATTTTTCAATGACATCCACTTTGGCTTTGTCAACTTCAATGCCCACAGAGATCTTGTGACCTAATACAATACCTTCAGTCACCATAAAGTGACATTTCTCCCAATTAAGCACAAGATTTATTTCAATACATGGCTTCAAAACAATATCCAGGTTAGACAGACATAATTCAAAAGAAGAACCAAAAACAGAAAAATCATCCATGAATATTTCTATACTTTTTTCAACAAGATTAGAAAAAATAGCAAACATGCATATCTGAAATGTAGCAGGTGCATTACAAAGACCAAAAGGAATTTTCATATAAGCAAAAACACCAAAAGGACAAGTAAAAGCTGTTTTCTCTTGGTCTTTAGGATCAACATTGATTTGATTATATCCTGAATAACCATCAAGAAAATAGTAATATTGTTGACTTGCTAATCTTTCCAGCATTTGATCCATAAATGGTAATGGGAAATGATCCTTTCTGGTGGCTTTATTGAGCTTTCTGTAATCAATGCACATTCTCCAACCCGTAACAGTACAAGTTGGAATAAGCTCATTTTTATCATTTTTTATAACAGTCATACCACCTTTCTTAGGTACTACCTGTACAGGGCTTACCCACTGGCTATCTGAAATAGGATATATCATTCCAGCCTCAAGTAGCTTAACTACTTCTTTTCTGACAACTTCTTTCATGGTTGGATTTAGACATCTTTGAGGCTGAGCTACAGGTTTATAATCCTCTTCCATTAAAATTCTATGCATACAATAAGAAGGACTAATACCTATTAGGTCTGATAAGGTCCAACCAATGGCTTCTGTATTTTTCTGCAAAACTTTTACCAGTTTCTTTTCTTCTTTTTCAGAAAGATTTGCATTAATGATTACTGGTTTCTGGGAATTACCTACAAGGAAAACATATTTTGAATGTGAAGGTAATACCTTTAATTCCAGCTTTGATTCCTCTTTCTACTTATCTTCTTTCAATTCTTCAAAGAGAGATTGATGATAAGGATTTTCTTTAAAATAATTCAGCTGTAATACCTTTAAGGATTTTTAATTCTTCTGATCTTTCTTTATCTTCATCTTCATCTCCTTCTTCGGTTAGTGCTTTCCCTAAACTATCTTTCCTGTAAATCAATTTTTTAGAGTCACAAATTACCTCATCCAGGACATCAATTCTAAAACATTCTTTTTTATCTGTGGGATGCTTCATAGCTTCAAGAACATTGAACTGCACTTCATCATTTTGTATCCTTATAGTGAGTTTTCCTTCATCAACATCAATCAAGACTTTGGCAGTCTTCATGAAAAGTTTGCCAAGAATCAATGGAACCTCACTGTATTCATCCATATCCATCTCTACAAAGTCAACTGGAAAAAATAATTTGTTAACTGTCACCAATACATCTTCAATAATGCCATGAGGATGCTTAATAGTTATGTCAGCTAGCTACAAAGTCATCCTTGTTGGTATGATTTCTACTTCTCCTATCCTTTTTATCATGGACAAGGGTATGAGGTTGATGCTTGCACCTAGATCAAGAAGCGCCTTCCCCACTGATAATCTCCCAATAGCCACTAGAATTGTGAAACTACCGGGATCTCTGGATTTTTCTGGAATGGTCTTTTGGATAATTGCACTACAACCTGCATCCAATTCTATTGTTTCATCATCCATGTATCTTTTCTTCTTGGTGAGTAGATCCTTCATGAATTTGGCATATGTTGGCATCTGCTCCAATGCTTCAGAGAAAGGAATATTGATCTGCAGTTGTTTAAAAATATCTAGGAAGTGCTTGTACTGCCTTTCCTTTGCTTTCTTTGATGGAGCATGTGCATAAGACATATGTTGAACTGGTGGAGGATTTACTACAACTTTGCCTTTATCAATTGTTTTCTGTTTCTCTTCTTCATTTATCACCTTTTTTTCAATTTTTCATTTGTCACCACTTCATTATTTTTTCATTTTCTTTTTCAACTTTTTTATTTTCATCATTTTTTTCTACAACTCCTTCATTTTTCTTTTTCTCATCATCATCCTTCAAACCAACCACAGTCCCTCTCCTTGTTATAATTGCCTTACATTGTTCCTTTGGGTTAACCTGTGTGTTTGCTGAAAAAGATCCACCTCCATGCTCTGAGAGTTGCTTTGCGAGTTGTTCAACCTGTACTTCAAGATTAATTTTTGATGGAAGCATCAGTATTCTTTTGATTGGTGATGGACATCTGCATAAATTGAGTTAGAGAGTCTTCCATTTTTGACAATCTATCAGGCTGAGCTTGATTTTGTGGATTCCTATTAGAAGGACCTGCATATGAATTGTTAGAAGGACCTACAAAAGGAGGATTAGTGGGAACAGTATATGCATTATTATTTTGTCTCCAACCATAAGGTTGATTTGAACTTGGACCTCCTCGGTAACCTTGATAATTTCCTTGATAATTCTGCTCAGGTCTGGCCTGATTCTGCAAATAATGAGCCTCCTCTTCTGGTTGACAATCACTAGGTGTTGGACAGTGGCCATTTTGATGTTCTCCATCACAGAAATCACATCTCAGAACTTGTTGCACTTGATGAGCTGTGTGTGTTTTCTGTGATCCTCTATGCTGAATTTGTTGAGGAAGTTGGCCTATTTGTTTGGTTAAGGCTTCCAATTGTTGAGTTAACAATTTATTTTGAGCTAGAATTGCATTTTGAGTATCAAGCTCCATTACACCTTTCCTCTGAATTGGAGATCTATCATGGTGGGACTGATAATCACTGGCTGCTATGGAGTCAATGATTACTATTGCTTCATCTGGACTTTTTGACATCATAGTTCCTCCAGCTGAGGCATCAAGAATCATCTTTGTCTAAGGTCTCAAACCACTATAGAAAATATGTAATTGTGCAGCATCAACAAAATTGTGGTTTGGGTACCTCCGCAATAAGGATTTGAATCTCTCCCATGTCTCACAAAGTGGTTCATCTGCTCCTTGGGAAAAAGTAGCAATGGCTGATTTTGCGCTTACGAATCTTGATGGAGGAAAGAATCTAGTAATAAATTTTTCCTCCGCTTCTTCCCACGTGCTCAGGCTTTTTTTTGGTTGGGATTGAAGCCACGTCTTTGCTTTACCTGTTAAAGAAAATGGAAAAACTCTAAGGTAAACAGCTTCAGCATCTTCATCAGAAGCTCCCATAGTACTGTATAACTCCATAAATGTGGACAAGTGAGTGTATGGATCTTCATGCTCCATCCCTGCAAAGGGATATGAGCCAATTAGACTGAGTAATGCTGGCTTCAGTTCCACAACTTTATTGTTGAAATGAGGGATGACTATGCTATTATAATGCTTTGCTCCTTGTTGGTAAGCATAGTCACCAAAAGTTCTCCTTGGTGGTCTATTTTCTTCTTCCCCTCGATCAGCCATATTATTACGTACAAGTGGTTGTTCTGATGAAGGAGGATCAATAGACGAAGTTTCCCCCGATGTCTTATTGGCTTCTACTTTCTTTTTCTTCTTATTTTTCCTTTTTGTTTTGGTGATTTCTGGATCAAACAAAGGTTTATCTGCAAAAAACTTACCTCGCATAAAGGAAAAAGAGCACTACAATATCCCGTAAGCATCGAGGTTTAAAATGAAAGAAAATTTATATACAAAAATCAAAAATAAAGTAAATAACAAAAGTAAGAAAAAAAAATCCTACTAAACTGAAAAATTAAATCTAAAAGAATTGAGTAAACAACTCAAATCCCCGGCAACGGCGCCAGAAACTTATTAGACTTTTGGCAAGCGTACCAATTTGTTGTTGTAAGTTACAGAATTTATAAAAGATTGTCTCCACAGAGACTTGAGTTACTTAGTTAATTTAAATAAAACTTAACTGTTTAATAGTTATGTATAATGAGTGTGAACGGAGTTTCATGTATTTGTGAAATAACAAAAATTACGAAATTTAAAGAAAAAGTGGAAATAATAGATTTAGTGCGTTGGAATTACGGAAACTAATAAAACGTGTTTAATTAATTCAAGAAAAGTGTAGGATTGGATTTCATCGTTCATACCGTTAGTATTCAATTAATATTATTTACATAAATTATTTTCTTTTATTATTGATGCACATATAAAATCACCCCAAATCGATCCCTCGCATTTGAGAATCCTAAGAATATTTATCAAATATCGATCCCTCGCATATGAAATAAATACCCCAGCATTACAACCATAATCACGTGTTATTTGCAATCTAAACGTTATGCTCTATTCCTAGCAACGTAACGTAAAGAGTAAATTTTTCAATTCAAGTTTTAAGAGTACTTTCCAGTTAAACTTAAAACCTTATTTCATGAAACTAGTGATCAATTAGAATCAAGCATTAAGAACAGAATGAAATTACCAATAATAAATAGAAAAGACTTATGCATAAATAAATATTAAAATAGATACTTAAGGGTAAGAAGATTACATCCAATCCTTAGAGAAGTTAGCCAATCATTATGGAGAGCACCTCCTCAATGGAAGAATTGATGAAGGAAATCATCACCAACTCCTTCTGGTACAGTTTCCAGACTAATTCCTCATTTCTCTCACTCTCCCTATGCTAAACTACTTTCAAATTACGTCCTAGGCTCTCAAATTTTGAAATAGAATGCATTTCTCCAAGCTTTGCATGGCTATTTATAGGATTTGGCCTCCTGCTTGAGTCCATTCACCCAGGCGAGTGTTTTGTGCTTGTTTAACTCACCTAGGCGAATTTAATGCCACTTGTTGATGTCTCCACTCTCCTGGGAAAGTATATTGTGTTATTTTCATTAGCCTGGGTGAATTAAAACAAATTTCTAGAAACGTCTACTCACCTGGGCGACCACTTTGTGCATAAATTACTCGCCTGGGCGAGTTAAAGCCTAAATAAGCTGGCCTGGGCGAGTTCTGGGCCATTTTTGCTTCTGACACCTCCCAAATTTGATTCTTATGTCCCTTTCGCTTGCTTTGTTTGCTTGGATGCTTCGAATACCATCAGAACTTATCAAAATACAAAATATGATTGGACTAATATTCCAAAATGTGAAAACAACATTTATATAAGTACTAAATACAAATCAACTAGGTTTTAGGGCAAGTTTATAAACAATTTTACTGAAATCAAAAGATAAGTGTCATCATTGTAAGCCTGATTTTTACTAAAATATGACACTTATTAGTGCACTTGTGTCTAAATTGTGTAGCACCTTCGTAAGCTTGTTGGCCGCACCTTAAGGCTTAAAATGCTGCACTTAGAAGCTAAAATACTGCACCTTTAGGCATGTTGGTTCAACCAAGAAGTCACTTAGGATGAAGCTTGCAATTCGAGTTTCATTAGCTTGCATTTAGGCTTCATTTAGTTTACATTTCAAGCTTCATTTGCATGATCATTTGCCTTGCATTTGAGTGTAATTTTGTGGGCTATATAAGCTGCCCAAGAATTGAATGCGAATACTTTTGATGTCATTTTTACAAATTCTGAAATTTGTGTAGAGTTTCTCTCTTGTTCTTGTGCAAGAACCTCTTGTTTCTTATCAATGTCTTCAAGCTATTGTGGCGATTCTTCCTAGGCTTATTGGAAAGCTTTTCCATGGTGCCATCCACCTTTATCCCTTACCTTTCTTCCATCTTCCATTGCTGCCATTAAAGCTTCCAAACAACCACATATTTCATGTGAATTGTTGGACAACTTGTGTTCTTGAAGTTTCTTGAAGAGTGGGTTTCATTGCAAGGTATATTTGGGAATTTAAATGGCTAGTGGGTGCATCCATACATCAGGGAGTGATCGCCGGTGCAATGAGGCACGGAAAAGGAGCGGTTCCTGGCAGGCTTCCAGTAGAAGGGGTACATGAATGAATCGTATACACACCTAAACGAAAGGGATCCAGAGGTTATACAGGTATGAAATTGTACAGTTGAGGATAACTTAAAAGGAAATAATAGGTACTACCTATACCAACAAGGTGCATCTACTTTTTGGTAGCCCATAACTTAAAAACTCCATAGTTAAGCGTGCTTGACTTGGAGCAATTCTGGGATGGGTGACCTCCTAGGAAGTTTCTCAGGAAGTGTGTGAGGACAAAGCATGATAAAAAGTCTTGTGTTGGTATGTGGGGATAGTCATTGATCCTACAAGTGGCCAGGCATTACAAGTGGTATTAGAGTAGGGCCTCTCTACTAGTACGGTGTGGTTCGAGGATGAACCAGGCAGAAGCTGGTGGGCATGTAACATCCCCCGCCTCGTCGCTATTGTATCACTAACACTTAATCACGCCATTAACACGGTTTAATTAAAAAAAAAAAGAATTCCTTTAATTTGATTATAAAAAAAAGGTAGTAAAATTTTCCTTCGCAAGCACATAATCTACACCACAAAGTGTATACGTAGATGAAGGTACAATTAACATTGCAAGTTATTCACAGATAATAACATAATTTTGTTAGGTTTACAAATATCCATAAGTACAAGCTTTTCAAAGAAGCAAGAGGTTAAACAACTAAAAGTAAACTATCAAAACACAACTCTTGGCCGGGATCTGATCCATTGTCGTCCCGGCAACTCAACGGCTCCAACCAGAAAGAGGTAATCTTCCAGGACTGCTGTCTGTCTGGTCACACGAACACGGTTCGTGATCATCACAGGTACCAAACCACACGACACAACAAAGCAAGGGTGAGTTTATCATGTAAAACAACAAGCACAAATAACATTAGTTAAGGAAGGCAATCAAAATATCCCATATCACCACAATATCCACGCATTTCATCACGCAACCAACATGGATAGTCACTCAAAACATTCCACAAGTCAACTTATAATGCCTAACATGATGCATGCTCCTGAGTCATCTCTCAGCATGCAATGTGGTACCATCCCAAAAATAGTCCATCTCGGTGGTCAGATGATGCAGTAGCTTGTCAGGGTCACTTTGTCATGCACAGGCCGCTTCCCCCAATGGTGATCAGCCATGGGTGTCAAAAAGAGTTCCAAACAGATGTGGCCCCCAGTATCCCGGTACCCTATAGCCAATCATCCTATTCCCATCGTGCAAATGTAATATGTCACATGGGCACCATCAATGCATGACTCGACCAAATCCTTCCTTACAAGGGTGACTATCATGCACCCCCATGTACATACATACCGCCCCAATCACGGGCCGCCCCAACATGGGCTCATCGATGCACTGACCGTGGTCCTTGCAAGGTTAACCACCCGGTCCCGACATCTCACGTGTCTATACATAGCATATCACCACGACACCATCAATGTATGTCCCAGTCCAGGAACAAATCCTTCATGGTTGGGGTAACTCTTCATACACCCCCGTGGGTATCTACGTATATTCAGCTGCATTCGATAACCATGGGCACCATCAATGCATGACCCGGTCCAGGAACAAATCCTTCCTGGTTGGGGTAACTCTTCATGCACCCCCCATGGTATCAATGCACAAGTCATCATCTCATAAACCAACCTTTTACTATTCCAACATTATCATATGTGTTAATTACATACACATCAACAGTAACACAACATAGACTAAGGAGCTGGTGTAAAGTATAGGGTGTCCGGGTTGGCACCTAGATACTACATGACTATGAGGTACGAACCCGAACTAGGTCGGACAAGGGCGGATAAGGGCAGACATTGATTTCACAAAATACCAAGGATAGACCCAACACTATGCATTCGATTACATAAGAGTTCGTAATCAATTAAAACAGGCAGCACTTGTTTGATACAACTAGTAAGACTTTTGATTGTGTTAATACCATGGACCTGCGCAAGGTTGCGCCGATTTTGAATGCTGAGTTGTACAAAGTAGGTTTTTGGTGGTTAACCTGTACCTGGCAACGAGTGTGTATAATGATTAGCTAATATCTGACATTTGACACCATTGACGCGTGACCCGCGCGCCAGGGCCATTTAAATGGATCACTTTTCTATGAATCTGATAGCTCTCTAAAATAAAGGAAATGAGCTCATCCGAGTAAGGGAACCTGGTAGCTCACAAGGAAAGGAAACGAGCTCATCCGAGTAAGAGAACCAGTAGCTCACAAGGAAAGGGAATGAGCTCATCCGAGTAAGAGAACCTGGTAGCTCACAAAGAAAAACTTGAGCTCAGTAGCTCTAAAGAAACAACCCCGGGTAAGGAACCCAGAATATTGACATCCGCCAGCAAAGGACTAAGAGTCACGTCCCGCATATATGTATATACTACGTAATGAGCTCAGCCCAGCATACACATCCCGGTATCCTGCACCTCCACAAACATTACTAAAAAGTGTTTTGGGAGTTTACAGTATCAAAGTACCGACTTCACACACATACACAGGGAGTTCTTACAACATCAACTCTCCCATGAGGACACCATCAAATTCTTCACACAAGAACATCATCAAACATAAACATATTACATCCCATTCGTTACAAGGCATAGTTTTTCTAGAAAAATAGCACACAACAGGGACATGCATATATCTTCATAGTTGGACTCCCTGGCCCCCAACTATGGTATCTAAGGCTGTTATTAACATAATAAACTCTCCCTTACCTAACCCGAAGTCCTTCTCACACAGCCCAGCGGTGTTGTAACACGATCTTCTTAAATGGAAGCTTGCCTGAACGCAGTGTCCTCGCAAAAGCCGAGAAGTAAAGGGTCGAGCTCCGTTCTCTTTGAACTTTATGAAGAGCGGTCTAAAGCTTCCACTCCAGTCACAAGGTTCCTCTTAACGTAGGGGTTCCGTGACAAGCTACGGTGGTCCTTGGTGGTTCAGAGCGGTTGAAGGGAGCGGTTTCAGGGTGTGGGTAAGCTTGAGAAAAAAGAAAGGAGAAAAATGCGCAAAGAAGAAAAAGGAACATGCTTCCGCTGCGTACTCTGATGCCTATATATATACCGAGCTGACAAGACATGCCCACTTTAAGTGCACGGACAGCAACCACATACCATCAAAGTTTACTTAACACATCCATCATCAAACACGCATACCAATGCAGAACCATAACAAATACCAATTACCAAAATAAATCAAATAATCAAGCAACATAACACACATCAAACGCCCAACTCAACAAATTCAAAATTTTTGGGTGTTACACAATTGCTTGGTGTGGATGTTAAGTTATGTGAAGTTTGTTTGATCTATGTTTAAAATGTGTGATTGATAGTTTGATCCAAAACCTATTTTAGTAAAACTACAATCCCGGGCTTGTTAACCGTTGGATCATGTTCACATTTTGGCAGTAGGTTCACAATCCATATCTACATATTTTGACCGTTGGGATCTTCAAA
This sequence comes from Glycine latifolia, assembly GCA_013407115.1. Lineage (NCBI taxonomy): Eukaryota > Viridiplantae > Streptophyta > Magnoliopsida > Fabales > Fabaceae > Glycine > Glycine latifolia. The sequence continues at coordinate 495,828 of QARZ01041100.1, forward strand.
ATAACAACTGTTAATGCCGCGCTAAGCACGATCGGCACGCTAAGTGCAATTCCCAAACAGAGAGGAAATTGTGCTGAGCAAGATGAGCGCGCTGAGCGAGACCTGCAGATTATAAATATGTCCAGCAGTGTAGAAAAATGAATTTTCACTTCTCTCTCTCTCTCTCTAAACTCTCACCCAAAACCGTGGAATCATATCTTCCACCACCCATAGCCACCGGTGACCGCCACGAGCCACAGTTGCTTGCCACTAGACCACTGCATGGAGATGGATACTTTAATCGGAGCAAAACTTTCAAAACTCAACTCGAGGATTCGGTGGAGAATAGAGCCTCTAATCCTCTTTTCTTGGTTTCTTCGAGGTAACCAAGGTTTCCTTGTCTTCTCCTAGTTAGTTTAGGCCTTTCTTAGTGTCTCTTGTGTTTTGGGTACCGTTATTGGGAGTTTTTACACTTCCTTTGAAAACCCTATGAAAATGAGACATTGTAAAAGTTTCCTTTTTATAAAATTGATGTCATTTTTGTGACCTTTGTTGAGCCCCGGTCACATTGGTGTGATTGAAATTTCAAAATAATGTCTTTTTTATGTGGACTCGACTCCCAAAACACCATTTTAGCCCCTTTTAAATTTGAGTGTGTATTTGACCCCAAATGTTAATATTGACGTTGTCTTTGAAATCTATACTAAATTGTGTATTTGGTACATAGAGCTCTATGTTTGGGCCAAAGCATGCGAATTTGATGGATCTCAAAACAACACCGTGAGGAGCTAACAACAGAATTTATAGATAGGTGAGGGGAGTATATTGTTTGGTTATAGCCTTTGATACCGTAGTTGGGGGTCAGGGAACCTAATTATGGAAATGTATGTCTGTCCCTTTTGTGTTCTGATTTTCAAGAAAAATTATGTTTTAAACTAATGGGATGTGATATATTTATTATTGATATATGTTTATCCCTGTTGTGTGTTGGTTTTCAAGAAAAAAATGTTTTATAACTAATGGGATGCAATGAATTTGTTATTGATGGATAAAATTTTGAATGATGTTGTTGTAAGATTGGATTTTTGGGAAAGTCTTAATTACAGAGGAGACTCTGCCTAAAATTTTATAATATGTTCTCCTATTTAATTCTTTATCAAATTTTTAAATGGGTATAATAGTGTGTTTTATATATTGTAATCCTCCTCTTTAATTTAAAATTTTCCTAAAATACCAATCTCATGGTAATATGGATTGTGAATGAATGAGATGATATTGATGTCGTTAATGATATTGAAATTGAGATGCTATTGATGTGGTTGATGATGTTGAAATGAGATAATGTTGATGTGGTTGATGATGTTGAAAGGAGAAAATGTTGATATGGTTGATGATGTTGATATGAGATAATATAGTTGATAATATTGAAATGAGATGATATTGATGTTTATGATGATGATATTGAAATAAAATGATGTTGATGACATTGAGATGCAATGATGTTGATATTGATAATGACATTGATGAGAGATAATGTTGATGTTGACAGCGTCATTGTATGCTGTGGATACACATGGGGGTGCACGACTGGATATCCCTGTGGGGAAGGGTTGGTCCCTATCCATGGTCAGTGTATTGATAAGCCCATGGTTGTATGTTGTGTATGTACATGGGGGTGCATGACTTATTGGATATCCTTGTGAGGAAGGGTTAGTCCCTATCCACTGTCCGTACATTGATGGTGCCCATGTTTCATACTTCATAATTGCATGGATGGAAATAGAATGAAGGCAGTGTGTACCTGTGGTTT
>QARZ01041101.1:8169-21824 GCA_013407115.1 Glycine latifolia
TTTTTCTGACGGAATATAGCAAATTTAAACTTTTCTTTCTTTTTCTTTTATTTACTAAACCTAGGTTATTATACAGATCTGTTACAAATTTGAGTCGCAACGAAGCTCCCTTTACATATGTCGTCGCGACTCCCGCTCGAATCTGCAAAAGTTGACCACTGTGGGTGTCATTGGAGGAAACATGTACAAAGGCGAGGAAGGGAGCGAAGAGAGGCGGACAAGAAGGCGAAAAGTAGCAGAGGCAGGGAGAGACGCATAGGCAAAGAGGAAGAAGATGGCTACCAAATTTATTGAAAATGAAAACAAAATACTTTGTAAATTACAACAATAAATTTCATTAGAAACAAAATAGTCGTTGCACTACACAATTAATATTATGACCATTAATTTTTTTTACCATTGCAATTTTTCTACCATTACCTTAAAATTAGTATAAATATGGGTTTTAGTTGATATCATTTTACACAAAATTTGTTCAACTTCTACTTTTATTTCTTGTTCTTATTAAGTCCCAATTTTCTTTTGCAAAATTAACCATCCCTTATTGGTGACAATTCTCAAAATCCTCAACATTATATGTATCTACCATTCCCAATCAATCCAAACATGTGTTATAGGCCTATGTCATCCAATGTGGAGCCCCCTAACAGTGAGCTCAAATCACCAATTAGTCTAGAGAGTATTCAACTAGATGAAAATTTGACTTAGAAAAAATGTTGTATACCCTTCTCAGTGCAAGAGAACATAATTCTCATCCGATCATGGCTCAATGTGTCAAAGGATGCTATCGTAGAAGTTGATTAGTCATTAACCCAATATGGGGAAAGAATCAAAGAGGCATATAACAACGACCCAAAGCACATCCAGTTTTTGGAGAGGGAAGTTACATCATTCAAATCTCGATGGAATTGAATCCACCTTGCAGTTTAGAAGTTTATAGGTTGTTACAAACAAGAACACAGTCAAAAATGAAGTGGGAGTTCAGAGAAGTACACTATGACTTTTGCACGTAAGATTTTCAAGCAGGATACAGGTAAAAAAATTGAAATTGAGAATGCTTGGTTGTTGTTGAAAGATTAATGAACCAAAATGGCATGCCAAATTTATGGATAACTCTTAAAAAAAGCAAGGTTTTTGCTTCAAGTGCATACTCGTCATCTTCTAACCGGAGACGCCCATTGAAGTTGATGAATATGTTACAACATTGCCAATATCCCGCCCAATATGACAAAAGGCAGCAAAAAGGAAGACTAAAGCAAAAGGAGCTACAAGCGCTAGTCCCAATCTCAATCTATTTGGCATAGAAAGTGCAATGAAGGAGAAAAACAAAAAAAAAAGAAACTTATTGAGCTAAAGGAGGCTCAACAAAGGTGCATGGAGTACGAAATCCTTGTGAAGAACATGTCTAACATGTCTAAGAAGCAATGCCAAGACCATAAAAAGTATCATGACTATCTTAGACAGAAACGAGAATTTTAAATGAATAGTTAATTGTAGTTGTCTATGCTAATGTTGTCTTTGTTAGTTAATTTTAGTTGTCTATGCTAATGTTGTTTTTGTTAGTCAATTTTAGTTAATTTAAATTTAGTTGTTATGTATTATGTGTCCTCGACCTCTAGTTGTTAATAAAAACTAGTCATTGTAAAACTAGCTGTTATGAATGATGGTATATAATTTTGCAACCCTTTCTCATTCTCGCATCTTCTCATAAAATTACACAATATTCTTATCTGATTTCGAACACGTAAGTTAGTCATACAATGGATCAAAAAATCAACTTTGATACACTTTGCGATCAAATCATAGATGAGGAACTTGAAGACAACACTAACAAAGAAGTCATATGGTCGATTTTTCAAAACCAAAAACAAGTTGACAACACTACTCGGCATAGACAAAGAAGAAAAGTAGTGAATTGGAATTGTTAGGAAGGACATGATTGATTATTCAATGATTATTTCTCACCAAATTTTGTATACACAAATACTCAATTTTGAAGAAGGTTTCACATGCAAAGGCATGTATTTCTTTGAGTTGTGGAGGCCCTCAACAATCATGACGAGTATTTCCAAATGAGGGTAGATGCAACACGTAGAAATGACCTATCATTGTTGTAGAAGTGCACTGTTGCTTTTCGTATATTGGCTTATGACTTACAAGCTGATAGTATGGATGAGTATATTCAGATTGTTGAAACCATTGCAGTGGAATGCTTACATCAATTTGTATCAGGCATTTGTGCAATATTTGGGGATGAGTACTCAAGGAGGCAAAATAACGAAGACACTAGAAGACTACTACAAATAGGAGCGACATGTGGTTTTCCAAGTATGTTAGGTTCCATTGGTTGTATGCACTAGGAATGGAAAAACTGTCCAGTTGAGTGGAAAGGTCAATTTTGTCATGGTGATCATGGAAACCCAACAATTATTCTTGAGGTTGTGGCATCACAAGAAATTGTGGATTTGACATGCATTTTTTGGCACCACGGTTCAAATAATGACATTATTGTGTTAAATGCATCTAATGTGTTTGATGAAGTTTTGTCAAGACGTGCGCTTGCTGTGCAATACATAGTGAATAAAATCCAGTATGACATGGGTTACTATCTAGCGGATGACATTTATCTAGAGTTTGATACATTTGTGAAGACCATCTCAATGTGCCAAGGAGAAAATTATTTGCATAACAACAAGAATCAACAAGGAAGTAGAACATGTGTTTGGGATGCTCAAATCTCGATTCACAATTATACATGGTCTGTCACATTTTTGTCTGTCACATTTTTGGGTCTCAAACAATGAAGAATATAATATATGTATGTATCATATTGCATAACATGATTGTTGAGGACGAACGACACACATATCAAAATCATATTGATTATGATAATGAAGATAATAATATGTCAACAAACGAAGCATCTTCGGGTGCTCACCCCAATTTCAAATCAACATACTCCAAAGGAGACCAAATGTTTGTCACAGAAGAGCATTGTCAACTTCAGACAGATTTGATTGAGCATATTTGGGAACGTTTCAGAAAACAGAATAATGAAAATTAATTTTATGTAATGTTATGTATTTTCCATCGTTATGTTTTTTCTTCAATGTCATTGTGTTTAATTATTTAATAATTCAAAATTTGAATTAATTATTTTATTTCAACCATAATTAATTGAAAATAAAAAAATATAAAAGTGTGAGTTTCTTGAAATTTCTTAGAATTTCTTATTATCTTAGCAAAATTGTGTATTTGAATTTTTAGAATAGCATGACATTGTGAGACTACAAAAAATAACTCAAGAAATTCTCATTTGGAGATGATTATAAGTTAAGGAGTTGAAAAATTGAAACTTAGCATAAAGCTTATATGCTAATTAAATGATAAAGTATTTGATAAGACAAAATAATAAGCTAATTGATAAATGTCAAATGACATAAAATGACATAATTAATATTTTTAAAAAATTATCATCTTAAAAAGTAACATAATAATTTTTTAAATTTTGTATTATAAAAATGGTAAAATTAAATTTTTCATTTCTTCTAGAAAAGTAAAATTAAATTAAATAAACTTTATTAGAATTAGATTGTTTAAGATCATTTTTAACATTTAAATAATTCATTAATAATATTATTTTAAAACAAAATAAAAAAATGTTATTTCTTTATGATTTTTCTTAAATATTCATTTTTTATTTGTACAAGAAGAAATTGAATGTGCACGTGTCTTACTTATATTGTATGACTACAAAATATGATACAAATCTTATTTTCTAACTATTATTGGTTGATAAAATTTAATCTTGGATTTTTGCAGTTATACAATGGAGTACGTATTACTTTGATTTTTTTTATATGAACTTCGATTTAGTAACTAGATATTTTAACTATAAATCAAAATAAACAATATAATAATTCATTAAAATAAATAGTTTGACATTATTCATAAAAAAGGTAATTTGTTTTGAGAAAAAAATGTTATAAAATAATCATAACATATCATGGTAAATTTATTAAATTTTAAAATAATTATTTTAAAATAATTGAAATGATAATTTATAATTGAATGATAATGTAAAATTAGTATATTAGTATTAATTTTTTTTTCTCTTTTGCCGTTTTAATTGCCTCTCCACCTTTTTTTTATAAATATTTTTAATTTGCCTTTTGAATTTTAATTCACTTAACCCTAGCTTAACCACTGACGAGCCCAATTAAAAAAAAAAAGTGGGTTGGAATTGGATCGACACAAAGAAGCAACGCGAGCAAGGATTTTCACTTTTTCAGAAGAAGTCGAACGGCGGCGTAGGCGCAAGAGACGCAACACAGAGTAGAACGACGAATAGGCGTGTAGGAAACCATTTCATTTTTGAGTGCGTGGCTTTCGAATCCAATGGCCTTCAACAACGCACTGAGATCTGCCGCGAAGCTCGTCGCTTCTTCCGAATTCTCCCTCTCTAACTTAGGTCAAATCCCCCCTCTCGTTATTTAATTTTTTTTATCGCGATGTGTAATAATTCGTGAAATTTGATTCAATCTTTCGTCTTTACGATGGTGTTCCTTTTGGTTGTTTTAAGATGAATCTGGTTAAGGATGTAGCAGATTTTTTATTTTTAGTTTTTGAGTTTTTAGGGTTTGCTGGTTTCAGAATCAAAATCAAATTAGTTTTGTTGCAGTTTGTGCTGTATTGAATGTTATTATTGGGGCTTTTTTTAATATATAAATGGATTCAATTCAATAATTTCAATAGATTTTATAGGAAACGGTGAATATCATCATGCCTACGTTGTGAATGAAACGCAATCAATGAGAGACATAAGCTTTATGACTTAAATAGACAATTCGTGCTGATTTTATTTTTAGAGATTGTAGAGTTTGATGGGAGAGGTGTTGGGGGTGACTTGAGTGGATGGAAGTTTCCTAGTTGAATGTAGAAAACTGGACCAAAAGGGGGCACTGTCTTGGTTTGAGAGTGCCACTTTTTGGGTCGTGGGTTGTGTGATCCTGGAGATTAGAGGAGGTTGAGCTTGTTGAATTTCAAGAGGAAATGTAGTGGGGTTGGGGTTGGTCACGACTTGTGAGTGACAACAAAGGTAGCAAGGCTTCAAACAAAGGAGCTGGAGAGTGGAGATCATGTAACCTTGAACTGTGAGGACTTCTTGTGCTTGAGTATGCGACCCTTTCACAGCAAAAAAGTGGTGATGATTGTTGGGCTAGAAGGAGTCTTAGTTCCTGTTGCGTGTTTGCTGTATCTTTGCTCTCCTGAATGTGGGGGTATGTTTGAGAGTTGATATGAGAAGGAATCAAAAGCAAATGAAAGGGAAGAGAAGAGAATGGGATGGGGAATTAACAGTAACATTGCTGTGTTCAGTGATTGTGATTACTTACAATCTTCCAAATTGATGTTCAAAAAGTATCCATGGAAATGCGTAAAGCAGAAGTCTTGGATAATTACATGATCATCCTTCACTCTCTTCCTCTTTTCTCCAAACACTCCCAAACAAGGGACCTTCTCTATCCAAATTTACCCTTAAAATATATATTGGGTCTTTAGTTTCTTGAACAGTTTTTAAAAAATTTTTGAACAGATATTGGGTCTTTAATGTCTACTGTTTCTTGAACCTTGGTCCAGTTGCTGCCTAAATATTTACTATATTTACAAGGTTGTGATTTGAATTTTGTCTACAAATTTCATTTTTTACATGATTGAAAATCTGGATGTATATGAGATGGAAAATTGTTATAAACATAGAGATAAATTAAGCTTGTCAACCCACCTAGTTTGATAAGACATAGTTATTGTGGAGATAGATTAAGCTTGGACGTTGGACTTAATTAGCAGTATCTATTGAATAATTAGTTATCAAGCCAGTGCAGTTAATGCATTTAACATTTTATTATAGTATTAGTCATTTAGTTATACTATTTATCAATAAGGGATATGTTGTAAGCGTATCTTGCAGCTATAATGGTTTGCTCAACTTCATTCCAGTGCAGTTAATGCAGGTTTTGCAACAGTACTCCTTCCAAACCCCTAGAAATATTTGTAAAAGATTTAAGGCACAGAGTAGCTGGCCCCATAAAAGCTATACCAGGGATGGCTGCTATATCAAAATGATAGAGCATAAACTATGTAACTATACCACACAAATATAAATGCTCAAAATTTTACAATTACCAACTAAAGACTTATGATTGTTAAAAATCAAAAGTAATGGTCTAGATACACAATTACCCTCAATGTAATGCATAATTTGACTAGCCAATAATAATGAGAGGCTGAAGCTGAGGCTGAGTGCTCTGTTGGCGGCTTGAAACTTGAGATGATGCCATGGCTGCCCCAAATAGGAGCCGCACCAGAAAATATGACATGCCAGAGATGGGTGATGCAAAGGGACAGAGCAGCAAAGTATTGGGTTATTCTTTGAAGTGAAAGGTTGTGAAATGTGACCATGGGGAAAGGGTATGAAATTTAAAAGTCACTTTAAAACTTCAGAGGGGTAGTCAAAGTTGAACGAAAGGGCACAAAATGGGGATTTAATCGACTGTAACCATAGTAGCCACAATGGTGATGAGTTGTCTGTTTTCTCCCAGTGATTCAGACTGTTATTGCCGAATCACAAAAACTGGCATCTTTTAAATTTACATATTCTTGGAGACAGTTTTTTAGTAAAATATTATTAATTTTTTGATAATCATCAACATTTATTGATATCTGAGTGTGTATATGTATTGCATATCAATACCCTTTTAGATCCATGAAAAGTCACTTTTCATCAGAGCATTCAACCTTCTTACTTGAAAACAATATTATGTTGACAGTGAGCAGAGGTTTTCATTCAACTGGCATGAAGAGGATGGGAGGTGGACATGGCCATGATGAGCCCTACTATCTTCATGCAAAGCACATGTACAACTTGGACAAGATGAAGCACCAGGGGTTGAAAATGTCCCTTGCTGTATTCACTGCTTTCAGCATTGGTGTTGCAGTTCCTGTGTATGCTGTCATTTTCCAGCAAAAGAAAACAGCTTCTGCCTAGGCTCATCTTTTACTTCCATTTGCAACAATAAGGTGGATTTGGGGATCCTAGACTAGCCTATTGGTTCTGGTGTTCATTACTGCTTTGAACTTTATTTATGTTCAACCTTCTATATGGATTTTCCAGATATATCTGATAATAATCAATTTCTCTGCACTACGAAATACTTGTGCTTGGACACTTTCTTGTTTTGCACATCTGTTTCGTGCAGTTTATCAATAGTTTGATTATTTGGTTGATGCATTTTTGCAGTCAGTTCTCATTTGTAACTTTCTAAGTTTCCATTGTTAAGGTAAGAATGTCCAAAAAAGGCAGTATCACTTAAGTGTTGTATTTGTTTTCTTATTTTTCTTTTGAAATAAATTACTCAAATTATACTTTTTTGTGTGTGAATAAAGTTGCTGAAGAAAATGATAACTGCAGAGAAATTTTTTGCTTTAAGGTTTGTTTATTGTTAATTTACATAGTAATTTCCCTCATCGTTTATAATACATGAGAAAAAAAAATGTATTTTACCATGTTATCCTCCAATTTTCACCCTTCCATTTTTCATAGAAAATGAGCCTTTGACACCGTAATAGGGTGTTTACAAAAGAGAACAAGTCAACATCCAGGAATAAGCTTTATATACACAGAAGATATCTAATACACCATTTCAGCACAGTGTATTTCCGTTATTGCCCCTCGTTATAAGGTTAAGGACAACACTATTTATTTTGACTTTTGGCACCTCGTTCTTCAACTTTTGCTCTTCTCTGTCGCATAGGTTGTTCATCTTCTGGTGTTTTCCTTCTTCGACGCAGTTGTTCACATTCTTTGGTGGTGATTTGGTATTGTCGTGCTTGTTGGTGTTTGTAATATCTCTAATTTAAACTAAGGTAATTTGGGTGGTATTTGCTTAATTAAACGGATTAACGAAAGGAAGGGCAATTTGGTCTTTGCTAGAGGTAAGGGTGTAATAAGTAATTGTTGGGTATACCCCCTGTTTCATGTTAAAAACAAGCAGACCACATTTTCTCCCATTTTCTTCTTCTCCTTTCTTCTTCTCTGGTTTCTCCTCCACTACCAAGCTCTTTTCTCGCCACTTCCACTTGATTAGTGGCTGAAATCACGAAGCAAGCAAGGAAGAAAACTTCTTTCTTTGTTTGTTGTTATTGAGCTTTAGTGGTGAGTGATTTGAGGAAAAGAGTGGATTTTGAATCTGCCCACCACCGTTCGGAGCCGCTGGACCGCGATTGGAAGCCATAGAGTGCTGGTCCACCCTCCAATTTGGTCAATTGAACTCTAAGGTTCGTAATCTCTTCCTATTTCTCCTTGATTCTTAAGGTTAGGGTTAGGGTTGGAATGAGATTGATAAATGTTGAGGATTGGGAGGGTGAGACAGTTTTGAAGTTTGAGTTGGAGTGTGTAGAAGTTGATTTTAAGTTGAAATGGTGTTCTATGCATAAATCATACATGCATGTTCATGACAGCCAAGAATACCAATCTGGTCAGTTCTGGTGTTTTCTGCATAACCGGAGCTATCGACATCCAAATGGTCTAAAATTGGTGCCATTTGAAAGCTAAGAGAGTTAGGTATATTCTGGAATTTTCGTGCTATTTTTGGAGGTCCTCATAATTTATGGTGCAGAGTTATAACAGACTGTTATACTCTGTTTTTAGCAGATTTTTCTGCTACAGAGGTCAATCTTGCAGAAATCATAAATCAGTCTAGGATGATCCAAATCGAGTGATTTCAGTGAGCATAGAAAGATGGGTATGTGTACTTTACACCTGTAAAAATGCAAGTAATTTGGATGAGTAATCTGGTGTTGACTGTCGTTTAAAAATGGCTGTTTGGGCTGGTATGTTGCTGTCAGCACTGTTTTAGTGCGTGACAGTTCTGGTATTTTGATTGCTACAGAGGCTGTGATTTATGGAATTGGATGAAACCAGTTGCGTTTGAAAGATGAGAGATAGATCTAGATGCCTCTAAATTCCCTTGATTTTAGGAGCTTCCTACAGGGATTTATGGATTTTCGAAGTGGGTACAAAATCTGCATAATTTTGATGCAGAAAATTCTGTTTTTCGTATGTTTTGGTATAATTAAATGCTTGTACGGATAGGATGATTGTTGATTCATGCTTGTGTGCCTTTGTATAGGGCGTGACACCGAGGGTGTCAGTGGTGGAGGCCACAGTTCACGGATTGAATAACAGAGCACGGCTTTGCTAGGTAAGTTCGTGGTTCTTGGGAGTGTTTCCCACTGCTTGAGTTCCACCACACTCCGAGGGAGTGATGATTGCATACATGATTCATATGCATTGAATTGGATGTTACAATTTTTCTCATGATAATATGTATGCATGATTCCGTGCTTTGTGTGGATGGTTATCTGTTGAATAAATCTTCTGGCCAATTAGATAGATATGGACCTCCCTAGGAGTAGAGCGCAACTCCTAGTTTGGTTTGCTCACGTAAAGATTGATGATGATCCCTTAAGACCAAGAGATAGGTGGTCCCGTCGCGGTTGAAGCCTATTCTTGGAGGTGCATATACGTGTATCCATGTGTAAAGGGGTAGCTCCCGATGGGATGACACGAGTGTGAGTTTCGGTCTCGCACTGGAGACTGAGAGTCTCAGATGCTGATGATGATGCATCTTGTGGCGGCGTAGTACCGCAGATATACATTAGAGCTAGATGATGGCTGTGTATTGTTATGAGGGTCAGGAGACCAGTGATTGTGATGCCTTTGATGTTGTGTATCATGGAAGTGAGTCAGGGGGGGAGAAGCCTCCAAGAGCCCTGAGCTTACTGAGATGTGTATCTCACCCCGTGTGGGGATTATGTTTTTGCAGGTGATTCATCTGACAGAGATGATAGGTCTCAGGGCAGGAGGCCCCAGTAGAGACAGTTCCTATGAAGCTGCTTGACAGCATTTTGAGAGCATGGTGGCTCCTTGGTTATGTTGATGTATTTTGTACCCCTGGTTCAGGGAAGATGTGTGTATACACATGTGATGTTCATGTTTATGTTTATGATGTGTAAACACTGCTGGTTTTGTATGCCCTCTCGAAGGATGTAATTTGTAAGAACATGGCAATGGATGCCTATTCTTTTTTATCGCCACAGTGGTGGTTGAGATGATGTATATATGTTATACCATATTGAGACATGTGGTTTATTCTCCTGTTATATATGTAGAGATATTATTGATGCATCTGCCGTTCTTTATGTTGTTTTGGATCAATGAGGCTGACTTTAGTGTATTGAAATTTGTATATTTAATTGAGGTTATTTACCATACATAATGAATCAAGAAATATGATTTTGAAAAACGCTTTCGTGGAACTTAATTAAATTAATTACTGCACTTATTTGATTAAGTAATTGTTAATACGCCGGATGCATACGGAGTGTTACAGTGTTGGTCGCTTCCCTCGTCCGCCGTGAGTGGCTGTCGTTTTTGTCCATTTAAGACAGAGTGAATTTGTCGGATTGGAGGATCCATAGACTTTATAGGACTAAGTAATTCATAGAAGGCAACCGGATTGAGAATCCGTATGGCTTATATGGATTTCTCAATTCGTATGAAGTTTACAGATCTTCCAATCCGTGACTTCATATGGATTGAGTAATCCGTAGAAGGCTTACGCATTGATCAATCCGTATGGCTTCTACGGATTATTCAATCCATAATGTTATTTATTTTAATTGATTTAATATTTAATGAATGGTTAACTAAATTGTCTATTATTGGTTATTTTACATATTTTAGTCCTTAGGAAAGTTCATGAAATTAGTACATATAATTATATGTTGTAGTAATGATGATAGTAGTGATTTTTTGCTCGATGGAAATTTAATTTTTTCCCTATACTATATGAAATAGAAATAGAGAACTAGAAAAATACATGGGAGATTTATAATATTGTTATTGTATAGGGACATATAAAAAGCAAGATATTTTAAATTCATGAAGAGAAAGATATTGAAAGCTTAGGCCTTAGGAAATGTTATTAGCTAGTTGTTTAGGCCTTATGAATAGAGGTACATAGTACACCTATATATATACTTGTAGAAGTGCTAAGTTATCAATGAATTACTAGATACTATTGAGACACACTGATGGTTTAACTTGTGACCCACTTTTTTTTTTAATTGTAAGCACATCATCATCATCATCAACATCATATATGCACAATATCCTTGAAGGATAAAAACAATTTTGTGTATAAGTAACAATCCATCAGCTATAGTTAAGTTGATTACAGAGTTGCTATAATTGCTTAAGGAAATTTTTTTGTTGTTCTTAGATGTATGTCATTAAGTTTTTCAAGTTTCATGTTTATTAAGTAGTTTGGTTTTATTTTCATTGTTGGTTGGTTTGAAGTGTGACATAATTAAGTAAATGGTACCACAAATTATGGTTAAGACATTAGGATTACGTTGGGCATTAGGGCGAGATGTAGAGCCAGCCCCTGAATGTCGTAGGCTTACAACATCTACCAGAAGACAACGGGCAGGGGCAACTATTGATAAGGATCCTTCGGCTCCGGACTGACATGCAGGGGCTACTGTTGTGAGGATCATCTTGTTGAGGACTGGTGTGTGGAGCATGATATTCCTGGCATGGATGATGCAGATAATGAGGTACAATCTTTTCCTGATGGGTCGGAGGACTGTTCAGTGTTGACAGAGTATGCTGAACATGTGGCTCTTCGAGTGTGGGAAGGACAAGTAGTTATATGTTTCATTACAACATACTTAGCCATTATTTTTCAGTGCCAATGACTATCATTGATGTAATCTGTTTGCAAGAACGTCCTGAGTTAAAATTGGTGTCTCACAAAAGAAAAGTTCAAAAATTTGGGAGGCCTGCACCCGAGATTGAAGGATTAGTTGTTGGTACGGGCTTAGCCCCTTTGATTTCATGCTTAGTCGAGACCGGAGATAGGGGATTGCTCTCGGCTTTTGTGGAAAGATGACATTCTGAGACCAGCAACTTCCATTTGCTGGTAGGGGAGTTGACCATCACTTTGGATGATGTTGCTTCCCTGTTGCATCTCCTAATCGTAGGAGCTTTCTTGTTGTATGAGGTGATTGATGTTGGACAGACAGTAATGATGATTGTTGACTTGCTTGAGGTATTTGCAGAAGAAGTTGGAGTGGAGACGGAACAATGCCATGGGGTGTATGTTCTGCTATCTTGGCTGCGAGATGTTTATGCTGTGAACTGTCAGTCGATGAAGTGGATTCCAGCAACCAGAGCCTACTTGCTTCATTTGGTCGGGTGCACACTCTTTGTCAACAAGAGTGCCACACATATCAATGTGGTATTCTTGGAGGCATTTCGCAATTTGGACCAATCAGGAGGATATGCTTGGGGTGCGGCTGCTCTGGTTCATATGTATCCTAATCTTAACTATGCACATCAGCACCACGACAAACATCTTGCTGGTTAGGTCACGCTGTTGCAGGTAATGTTTTTTACTCTTGTCATACTTATCCATTGGAATAAATTTGTTATAACTTTCACCATAGTATGTTGACGTTGTATACTCATTTGTAGTGGTGGATCTATGAACATTTCCCAACAATTGGTGAGGTTTCTGCAGCTCCGAAATACCAGGAGAGGCAACCCCATGCGTGTCATTAGAAGGTTGTGAAGGCATTACCTATTATCACCTATCTTATCGATTAGATAGGTTGATGATGGACGATGTTTGTTGGACTCCATAGAGCGGTCACCGTGCGCATAGAGAGTTCGACATAATTTCTCTATTCTCTAGGCATATTCAATGTGGACCGCATGTTGTGAGACTTTTACCAGAGGGTGCTAAGGCAATTTGGATTTGTTCAAGTAATTCCACAAATCCAAAGCACTGAATCGCCAACCACGAATGAGGTCGATGAAAGATGGATGCAATTTTCACATCACCTAGCATCGACCACAGAAGAGGTTATTCATGCTAGTTAGTCAGTGGTTGGGTATATGGACTGGTTTTTTCGTATGTCTCATCCATTTATGACTCCCCCACAGATTGGTAAGGTTAGACACCCTCCGGCTGAGCGTCATTTTGTACCAGATCCTCCACTTGCGCATACTGATAACCTAGCACCAGTTCCATCTCAATCTTCGGGACCATCGCTTCCATCTCAGGAGCCTCGACATGCTGTGGTACGAAACTGTTGTCAAACTAATTGTTTTTGAACTGTATACAATTAAATTTGTTAACCATGTTGATGTACCTATTTGATGTATTTGTCTTTGTTTCAGGGTACGTGCCAAAGGATAGCAAAAGGCTTACAACGTATGATAAACTTGTGTATGGTTACTCCTGGCACTGATGCCTACACCGAAACAGAGCGCCTGCAGCAATTAGCCCATTGTGTCACTGAAGATGCAATTGTGTACTTTCGGCTTAGACGAACGAGACAGAGGCATGACACACATGTTGGTGGACAAGGCCAAATATGATTATAGTTACCATATTTGACTTTATAACTTTTATGACTTAACATTTTGGTTTTCTCAAGAGATGTTGGTGGACAAGGCCAAATATTCAATTTTATTTTGTTTTGTAACACCCCAAAATTTTGAAGAACAGTCAATTGCTGGGGTGAAA
>QARZ01041101.1:26824-80378 GCA_013407115.1 Glycine latifolia
TTTATCTAAAATTAATCAAGCACGAGAGGGTAAAGAGAGGCGTTACATGTTTCATTATTTAAAATGTCAGGAAAGAAATATGAAAGAAAAAGGGAAGTAATGGAATTAATTGATATTAGGCATGTGAAATATAATTAAAAATAGGGTAAGATTAACCATAACCTACTAGTTAGTCAACAACAAAATGTGAATAGAAAATGCTAAACAATAACAAAATCATGGCAAATCACAAATGGTCCAGTCATCTCGTAAGTCAACATTTCCAGTACGCAAGTTCTTCAAATTATTATATGCTTGCATTCGACCACATAAGGAAGCATCCATTCTTTTGCAACATTGTAACAGTGTCTTGACTATGACAAACAGTTGGCGGCATAGGACTTCCATCTCTCAATACAACCTGAAACAATTAACAATAGTTGTATAGCTTAAGTTGTGCTTCAAATTTAGCCTAAAAAGTAAAACAGTGGAATCATATACCTGAACAAAATGGTTATCATACACATGACCAATACATAGAATGTGATGAACACCACTATCTTTAGGCGGTTGGCTCCTCAGAGGGAAAAATGTCATACTTTGTTGGAGGGATAGTGAAATGAGAACGATATTATACCTTGATGCAATTATGCATCCCAAATTTGTAATATTCATCCACTTATCAACTGTTACTTGTACGTAACAAAGAATGATGCAAATATAAGTAAATAAAAAATGAAATCAAAGTAATAACTTTAAAATTAAATTTACCTTTGACAATCCATCAACAAGTAGCGACCGTTTCAAGTGCTCAAATCTAGGTAACCCACCAAACAAAACTATATATTCATTAGACCATTGTGCAAGTTCTTTGAGCAAATGATTAGGTACCAAAGACCAAGAATCTTCACCATATCCTAGCAAGGCAGCAATTACACGAAATCCACAATTACCATCAGCTTTAACATCAATAATGTTTAGAATGAAATCGTGCATAGATGTATGAAATTGATCCAACATAGGCATCTTCTTCTTTGTTTGAGTGTGATGCTCCGAAGATGAAGCATACCATTTTTGTGTAAAACAGTTATTTTGCATAGAATGTAATTCATCGACATACTCCCAGTAAAATGGATCGCACTTGGTTGATCTTGCGTGTTGCGAGACGTGTTTCTTTTGAGCACCTTTTGTTTTAACCTTTTCAGGAGGAGGAAACATTGAATTTTGGTTAGGAAATGCAAGTTCTTTCAGTTTTATCTTTAGAGTCACTTTGCCATACAAGTCAAGCTTTTGAAAACGAGAAGATATGGCTTCCATCTCTTCAATTATGTGGACCTTGCACTCATCTACACCTTGATCTTCAAAACTTAACCTTCGCCAAAAAACATCAATTGTCTCAAGCGGTATGCTCCCAACAACATACTTAGTTAGCTCACATGCACAAGGCAATCCATGCATAGTTCTCATTACACATCCACAATGAGTACTGTTTTTGCCCGTATAATGGACTCGCTCATACTCTGCAGCTATTTGGTTTAACGCATACCTTGAGACCATGCCAATTAGTCTTTTGTACAACGTTACTTTAAACACATGACTGACCACATGAGTGCTTCTCTCCAAAGATGCCTTTATATCACTATGTTGCAAGGTCAACATGTTGTTGATTGCATCCCATACACTACAAAGATCTCCAAGGCTATTCTGTAATAGTCTCTTTAAGGTCCAATGGGCAGACTCTACCCTGCAGTTTATGATTCAAGTGAGCAACAATCCCCCAAATCGAGGTTATTCAATTAACAATTAAAAAAAATTGAAAGATTTTCTAACCTGTTAGTTGTCATGTTACCCAAATGCATGACTTGTTTTGTCCATGCTGTTACAAATTTTTCTTTGTGTGGATTCAACCATGTGTCTTTCACGTAATCAACAAACATTGGCCATGGAGAACACATAACTTCAAACTTCATAACACAGTCAGCAGATTGATTCTCAGTAGCACAATCTACAACGCTGCCCCAGGCTTCCATAACATAGTCCTATGCTTTACTCTGTCGAACATATGTTTTACATTTTGCCTTCACATTCTTCTCAATGTGGAACCAACACAGTAAATTGGTTGACTTAGGGAATACAGTTTTCACTGCATTCATCAATGCTGAATCTCTATCAGTGATAATGACCTGTGGGAAAAATTGACGTTTCATAAAAATTCCTCTAAATCGTTCTAGGGCTCAAACAACATTGTTTATACGTTCGGCTTCTAAATAAGCAAATGCAGCTGGGAATGTCATCCCAGTAGGAGTCACACCAACAATGTCAAGTAACGGAAGTCTGTACCTGTTTGTTTTGTATATGTTGTCTATCAGGAAGACAACATGATATACATTACTCAACTTCACTGCATCTGGATGTGTCCAAAATAGGTCACATATCACATTTTCATCCTTCACTCTATGCCAATGAATATACATGTCTCATTTAAGAAGTTTCATTAATTGTTGCAATTCAGCATTACCTTCTCTGATACGTGTACGGTATGTATATCTTGCATTGATTACTTGCTTCAAAGATGTACAATTATTGGAATTGTGTTCCTTCAAAGTTAGAAGAATATTCTTTGATTTCACCATCGACCTTGTCATATCAGTAACAATAATCTTCTCATCCTATATTAGTCGACCAACATATGGGTGTCTACATAATGAATTTGTCAAAGCATGATTATGAGTGCCACATAATAATTTCACCATCCACCCTTCACCTCCCGGGACTGGTTTGCCTCGCAGCTTAAACGGACAATTACATTTTCTAGTGTTAGTCACTGTAGGTACCATATGTTTGTTGAATGCTCTATACTTTCCACTTCTTTCACATCCAATTAAAACAAATGATGTCCTTCCCTTCTTTCCAGTGGACATGTCTGACGTCATTATGACAGCTACAAAACTATTCTCATATGCAACAGTTCGAGCCCATTTTAGTACATCCTCACAGGAAGGGAACACCTACAAAAATCGATAAAAAATGTTTAACTTCCATAAATCATGCATTTAGCAACTTTAACCAAATTCAAAATAATATAAATACCTCAGAAGTATTGAAGGCTGTAGAACAATCGATTGAGCATTTAATATTTTCAAACGCACTAGGTTCATCTCCGACATCTTCATTCATATTAATTTCTTCAGACATAATACTGTCATACATCCACTCATAGTTGTTCATCTTAACAAATGACAATAAAGTTAAATAAGTGACAAAACAAACACATTATAATAATAGTTAACAACATTAAAGTGATATTATCAAACAAATCCTATACATTTTTTATCACCATCAATATTACAAATTAAAACAATATCAAATTAATTGTTCATTACAAAATTTAAGATATCCTAAAAATACATTTCAATATACAACTAATTTCCATTTTAACCTACTTATTTTTTAATAATCAAAATAAGTTTTTAGTAAATATTTCATCATTTTAATAAAGTTTTTTTTTAATGTAAATCAACAAAAAATGTATTTTTATGAAAAACTATCCAAGTATTGCATTCCCATAAATTACAACTAATATCTATTTTCAGCTACTTATTTTTTTAATAATTAGAATCATTTTTAAATAATTAAAATTATTTGTTAATAATTATTTATGTCGTAAGGATTATGCAATCCGTGTGCTTCTTATATATTGACTAATCCGTAAGAAGCATACGGATTGCATAATCCGATGAAATATACATATTAACCAATCCATATAATCCATACGGATTGGTTAATCCGTATGGATTATACGGATTGCTCAATCCTTATGTTAATACGGATTGTATGAAACATACGAATTATGTAATCCGTAAGTTAAAAAAAAACACTTACCTCCAGCAGCATCAGCAACAACTCCGACGACCCCAACCACCTTAAAGCTTCCACGACCACAATTGCACAAGCCAAAACTACAACCTCCAACAACAATAACATCAAACCTAGGAACCACTACCATAAACCGGACTTCAAACCAAAAATAAGCCAACAC
This sequence comes from Glycine latifolia, assembly GCA_013407115.1. Lineage (NCBI taxonomy): Eukaryota > Viridiplantae > Streptophyta > Magnoliopsida > Fabales > Fabaceae > Glycine > Glycine latifolia. The sequence continues at coordinate 30,843 of QARZ01041101.1, forward strand.
TCTACACCATGTGAGCATCATCAACACCATTAAAAACAAACTAGGGTATTTTGGCCATTTAAAAAAATTGGAATGGTGTATTAGATATCTTTTGGGTGTATAAAGCTTACCCGTAATATCGAACCCGTATTAGTCCTAATATTGTAATATTTGTTATTCAAGCTATTTGCCTTCAAAATATGACATTAACAAAACAAGTCATTGAGTTGCATTGAAAAACAATTAAAATGAGTTGTAAGTGTTAAGATAATTGAACAATGACTATCACTATACATACACGAGAGTCAATGATAGATTTATATGAGCAGAAATCATTTCCCAAATTTCTTATTCGTTATCTCGTAGTGTAAGCAAAAAACCATAATTTTAGTTAGTTTATGTTTATCAGAACTTTATTAACTCTATTTGACACTTAGAATTCTTCTTAATTGTTTCAGTTTAACAAAATGACACTAATTGATCTAAAAATATTATTTCGCCAAATGATTGTAAGAAGGGATACCTAAAAAGAGAAAGAAAAATATCCTCCATCTAAAATATTTGCAGCTTGATTGAAAACATTTTCACTTAACAATTGTTATGACTTATGGAATTGATTTATTATAAAATTGATTTTAGATAAGCGTTGGTAAAATTGATTTTGAATGGAATTGATTTATAATTGAATGTTTTATTATAAAATTAAGTTAGGAATAAAACGTAATTTAATCTTTTGAATTCAACACAGAAACTACTTAACATTACTTTAATCCATAATGAATTATGAATTTTTCACCTGAAATCAAACATATATCCAAAATCAATTTTAAACTTAGAATCAATTTTCCAATGTCAAACCATGTAGCACAAAATCATTGGTTAGTCCAAATGATACTATATCTACATTATTTAGGTGAAAATTCAACATCTACATTGTTACTGGTATACCCGAACCAAATGATTTGGACATGTGAAACATGTATATGATTTTCTTGCAATAAATTCTTATATAGGGAATGAAATAATTCCAATGTATAAGACAAAGGAAGCACTTAAAAATTAAACAATTTAAAATTCATACCTTCAAACGTAACTATGTTCAAGTATTCCCATGAATCACAAACATCAAAATTTTACTTCCAACTTTGAATATTCGTCCCTTGCAACAACATTTAACCTTGATCTAACATGTATACATTGATAGATTTCTCCAATAAACTTAAGAATTCACACATCACAACAAAGATGCTAGATCAAGGTTACATGTTGATGACTATATATTTTGTGTGGTTTGTGGGTGCTTTTTGTAGGTGTTGATAGGGGTTCACTGATACAACAAGAAATGAAAATATTATAAGATATTTTAAGTCTAAGTTATTTTGTTTGATGGTAACAATTTTAAGATGGTTTGTATTTAGCTGAAAGGCTAGATGCAAGATAAAGGAAAATTATGAAAAATGTAATTCGTGAAAGTAATCTCTTTTATTGGTGATTAATTGGAATTATTACGATTTAAGTTGAAATTTCCCAATACCACATTAACTTTATAGTATCGATGTAAGAGGTAATATAACAAAAAGGACTCAACGTGAAAAAAAAAAAGAAAAAGAATGGTAGTCTAATAAAGATATCAAACTCCAATAAAGTCTCAATGCAACCACACAATCGAGAAAAAAAAATCCTTAAAATAGTAAAATGTGTGTATATAAAACACAAGTATCATTATATATATATATATATATATATATATATATATATATATATATATATATATAATGATAAAATAAAGAGTTTAACGCCTTTATACTAACAGTGGAAAACTGTATTATCTAATTTTCTACATTCTGCAAAACTTGCATACCGCAAATTATAAGGAATAAAAGAAGTTTTGTATTCAAACGCGTGTAATTAATATGTATATATTGAATATTCCAAGTATTCATCATATGTTACCTTTTTCAGGTGAGATTTCTATTGATAATTCTCAATATAGTAATAAGTGCTTTATAATAAATAATTTTTTTTGTCAACAAATAAATATTGTATATCTAAATTTATAAAAATGTCAGAAATAACCCTCGATAAACAATAAAGTATCAAATGACACTCGCAATTTAATAATTCCGCAAAGTATTCAAAACATGCATAAATGTAAAAATAGATTAAAAAATACAATTTAAATAGTAAAACTCTTATTCTGGTCACTCTCTGTTAAATATTGATAATATTTATCACATGCTACATCTTTTTAGGCGAGATTTCATATGATAATTCTAAATATAGTAATAAGTACTTTCAAATAAACATAATATTTTTTGGTCAATGAATAAATGTTGTGTCTCTAAATTTAAAAGTTGTAAAAAATAACCCCAAAAATAATATAATGTGAAACTGCAAATTAATAATTATGCACAATAGTCAAAATCATTTATAAACATTAAAAACTCTCACACTTGTTACTTTCTCTATAAAATATTCTCAATACTAACCATCTTTTCTTTTTAGTTGTTTGTTTCACACAATACATATCCTTACAAGTATCCAAAAATTTCTCTCTCAACTATCTCAAACTATCAAATATTTTATCTTCACATGTATATTTAAATTAAAGGATAAATACACATTTAGGTCCATGAAAGTGCAAGGTAATAATAGATTGATCCCTGGAAGATGAAAAATTAGAATCTAATCTCTGAATATTTAAAAAGTACGACAATTTTGTCATATTGTTAAGACCCCTCCGTTAGCTTAAACATTCATGCCTATGTGACACCTCTGGATCCAATTGTCATTAAAAAGAAGGTCACATATGTTGCTTACTTGGTGAGAATAATTTGTCAGCATATTTTCAATGGACTAATTTATCACTTTAAAAAATTGTTAATTTTTTTAATTTGATCTCTGAACTTAACAACTTGCTCTCATTTTAATCCCCAAACTGAACCACTTATTGACATCTTATAACCTGAAGTTAATTGTATAATGTCATTTTTGTCCTCGAATGTACTTTTAAATTTTTAATTAAGTCTCATCTTGCATATAAATTATTAGCATAGTCATCACCGTATTTCCTTAATTTCATTTTATATCCGTCATATTTTTTACCTTCCTCTTCCACACTTTGTAATTCATCTTGACTTTTACATCCACCATTTGCTGGCCATCTCATTCACCTGGAAACACCTCATCTGCAGGCATGACCTTCCTTACACTATAGTCATCGACAATGACACATAGTTCAAAGCTTAGACTCACGAAGACTTTCTCACGAGGTTGGGTTTCAAGCTTGGACCCAACTGGGAAGGCCCATTCAGAATCATCACGAGCCTAGACAATGGCGCCTACAAACTACAAGAACTGGATGGTAAAGTAATCCTAAGAACATGGAATTCTACCCATATGAAGTTCTGCTTTAGTTGACCTATTAAAGATTGGATAATGTAGTATTTTCCCTACTCGAGTCTTTTGTCCAAATAAAAAGTCAGGGTTTTGGCTTGAGAGGTTTTAATGAGGCATATCTGAAGAATAAAAAGGGAATATGTACTCAAATGATATATTAAATAAGAAGTATTTTCCTTTAAATTTTATGTCAACTGCACGAAGGCTCGACAAAACTCAAGGTCCACCCTTGGCGAGCCTAGATAAAACACAGGATGAGCACGTTCTTGGTAGCATCTTCAAGAGGCTTGATAAACCAAGGTCCATCATTGGTGAGCCCCTACGTTGTTAAGCCTCGCCTTCACAAAAACCTAAGGTATGCAAGGTCCACCTTTGACAGGATCTTCTACTCCTAAAACTTTATCTTTGCATGGATACAAGTTCACAGGAACCTCATCAAAATCCAGGACGGACGTGTCCTGGTCGCTCTCTAAAGGTTCGCAAAACCAAAGGTTTGCCCTTGGCGAACCTCCAACAAAATCCAAGATCAACACCTGCTAATCTCCAAAGGTTCTTAAAACCCAAGGCTAGCCCTTGGTGAACCTCCAACAAAACCCAGGACCAGCTCCTGGTAATCGGCAAATGTTCATAAACCCAAGCCTTGGAAGATTGCAAAGGTTCATAAACCTGAGTCTTGGTAGACCCCGCCTTCAAAGGTTCATAAACCCAAGCCTTGATAGACTACAAAGGTTCATAAACCCAAGTCTTGGTCGACCTCCACCTTCAAAGGTTCATAAACTCAAGCCTTGGTAGACCACAAAGGTTCATAAACCCGAGCCTTGGTAGACCGCAAAGGTTCAAAAAATCCAAGACCAGCCCTTGGTAAACCTCCAACAAAACCCAGGACCAACTCCTAGTAATCTCCAAAGGTTCTTAAAACCCAAGGTCACCCTTTGGTGAACCTCACCAAAATCCAGGACAACGTCCCTAGTCGATTCTCCAAAGGTTCATAAATGCAAGGTCCACCCTTGGTAAACCTCCATCTCCAAAGGTTCATAAACCCAAGGTCCATCCTCGATAGACCTCCATCAATAAAGGTTCATAAACCCAAGGTCCACCCTTGGTAAGCCTCAACAAAACCCAAGATGGACAACTCCCCTAGTACAAGGCTCGACAAACCAAAGGTCCACCTTTGGTGAGCCTCCTCATTGCTAAGTTTTGCCCAAGCGAAAACTTAAGGTACGCAAGGTTTACCCTTGATACACTTTATTATTCTTAAACTTAATCCTTGCAGGAGTACAAGTTTGTAGAAATACAAAAATCAAAGGTCCATCCTTGGTCCACAAAACCCAAGACACACTTTTGGTACGTACAATCCCTTGGAACCTTGACAAACAGGGCCAAAGGATCAGCCACTCACCCTCAGACAAGAGGCAAATCGAGATACCACCAGACTGGTCAGCAAGACCTTCAACTAGGTCTCGTTTCCTACGCCGCAAGGACATCGTCCATGTCAAGGCGACCTATCATGATCACTATGAAGCGTTGTACAAACAAATAACATACAAGACAAATAACAAACAAAGAAGAATGAATACAAAGAAAGAACATTTGCATTAAAGAAAAATGATTGTCAAAAGTACATGGCCTTCACGACCCAAAGGTAATAATGGAAAAATACAAAGGGAAAAGGGCAGCCTAGACATTGGCCCCATCACCCTGCTATTCACTAGCACCTTCCTCAGCAGAAACAAGCTCTTATTCGTCAAGCAGAACACTGTCCTTCACATCCTTGTATTGGTCAAAGAGACCCAAGTCAAGGTCTTTAGCAAAGAAGCTAGCCTTCCTGATGTCCTTATGAAAGCCTTTTTCATGTTGCTCCACCACCTCCTTCTTATAGATGAACAACTCGTCCTCAAGCTCCTTGCTAATAACCATCTCCATCGAAGTCCAGAGCTCGAACTCCTTCAGCCGTGTCTGCAAGTCAACCACCTTCTAGGCGAGCTCATCCCTTGTGGCATCAACACTGTCCACCTTACCTACCCCAGTCTTTCCTCTCCTGCAACAATTTCTTGAAGCACCCAACTAGTTCATCACCATTCAACCTGGTGCACAAAAGCTTGGCCAAGACAACACTAACCTTGGCAGAGAAATGGTGGTTGGACCTGGCCACTTCAACAAGGGCAACAACAACACTATTCACCTTGAAATGCTCAACTCTCCAGACAGTGTGAACAACAGACTTCAACCTGGCCACCTCAGCCTCTAGTGATGCCACCTTGCCCACAACTTTTTGGTGGTGCTGTCCGTTCTCCTCCAAAATCGCAAGGCTTCTCTGAAGGAAGACCTTCGTAGAGTCGGTGGCGCTTTGGACCCCGATCGACCGGATTAAATTTTTCTCAAACAGGATCGGAGTCCTTCGCTCTAGTCTGTACCCCAAACTCCACAGCCAGTCAAGGTAACAGGGGAGAAGAAGAAGATGACAGATTCGATGCCGGTGTAGTAGAAGTAACTAGCGAAGCAATTGAAGAGGAAGGTAGCACTTTTGAACCACCACTAGTTGCGGCACTAGTAGTCATCAGGGAAATAGTAGTGGGAGCCGAAAGAACCACAATGGTAGGAGATGCAACTACCTCCCGAAAGGAAACAAGAGGATGAGGAGGAGTAGGAGCAACAACAACAGCAACAGTAGATGTAGTAGAAACCTGAATAACTGATGAGGCCACAGGCGAACCCTAAGCAGCAGCAGAAAGAAGGCCACCTGAATTGGGAAGAAGCCTGGCAACTTGCCTCATTGCGTGGAGGCTGTGAGGGGCCCTAGACTTCTTTTGGCCAGAGGTCCTAGCATCATTATCTCGCTTCCTCTTAACCAAAATAGAGGAATGGATGTTAAGAGAAACTTTAGCAATACCAGTAGGGCCAACCCTAGCAGTGGGTCGACCCTCACCTCCAGCTAGAGGGTTAACAGAGGAAGGTGGCACAACCCCACCATCAAGCCCAACATGTTTCACCAGAGGTCTCCATGAAAAATCACCCATTATACCTGCAAGACAACACAATCAGTGTTAGCACCGAGTGAACACTCTAGACACACAAGAAAGACAGAAGACAAGACAAAGTGATTTACCATCCAAGACAGCGAATGGGTCATCCACTGAAGGAAGGGACAAGATACTTTGCGCATCCAACGAAGTCAACAGTTGCTCTAAGATCGCCTTGTCCACCTTCTCCACCAAGGTCAATAGGTCCTCATCGAACAACTTGAACCTGGTGGGGTCAGATTGCCAATAGAATAGGAAGCGGGGCTCCCCGTCCTAGTTGAACATAAGTGGCAACCCATCTACCAAAACACTAGTATCCAAGACCTTGAAGAAATGATCCTTGAAGCAACAAAAGACATTCGAGTCAAACTCAAATAGCTTCTTTGACACACTGTTCAAGGAGACCCAATTGATGTTACCCGTCAATTTTGTTTGAAAAAAGAATAAAAACACTGACACACTTGGTCGGATGTTGAAGAAAGGGCACAAAATTTTGAATGCACTCATTACTACCCAACTATTGGGGTGAAGCTGAGAGGGGGCCATGTCATAGCCAATGATGGCAGAGATGGACGACGGCGACCCAAACCTATGGCTACGTTGCATGCATGGAGAATCCTTGGTATTTCCATCGCCAGTCTTCCTCGCTCCCCCTAAAGCAAAAGGAGGAAGAACGGTGGTAAGTGACACGGGTTCCTCAACCCAAGGGGAAACAGAAGGACTCGCCCTTTAAAGAAAGCGAGAAGTACCCTTGCTAGCATGACGCAAGTCCCTCTTTCTCCTTGAAGAGAAGGACTTGCTGTCAGAGGTTCCATGGTGGGTCTCCTCCTCTGAGGAGTCACCAATGAAGATGATCTCGCGCATTAGGGGTTGCTTGATTGAACCCTTTGAATCACTACCATCGAGACCAAGAGCAAAATCGGAGATGGGAAGGTCAAACACTCAAAAATGCAAGAATGACGATGACAAAAAATGTCAAACGTCCACTCCATTTAAATGAAGGTGCAACCTTTCAGTTATTGGCGAGATTTGAAATGACTCCCTTGAAATCTATGCCATAACACATATACATGAGTACGGGGCATGTGTCGTATGCGTCCGTGGCAAAAGACAAGCACAATGATTGCATTCAATACACTCTCCAACGATCATATAAAGGAAAAAATGTCCAACCTAGACACCTTCACTCGCCTAGCATGTCTGACCTCACATGCAAAACAAAGCATGTCCTTCCTAGACAATTCAACAGTGGTAGCCCAAACAACACTTGTCCAAGCTAGGGGGCTTGACAAGCTTGACACACTTACATTTCTCACACTTGTCGAGGTTATCACCATCGACACTGAACAACACTTGTCCATGCTCAAGGGCTAATAACGACTATCAAATCACTACAAAACAAATAAAACTAAGATAATATTGTAGCATAGGGTTAACCTATGTCGACTCAGAGATACAATCCAATTTGATTCCTGACTTAATCCACTTATAAACAGCAGGGGAATTTTATCAAACAGTTTGCAAACAACGAAGAAAAATTGCAGAAACTAACAGAATTGATAAAAAGATGTATTAAAAACAGATTCAAGAATACCAATCCAATTCACCAAACCAAGAAATGCAAATTATCATTGTTATCATATAATGATCATATTATGAAGGTTCATTCAATATCATTAGAAGCAGTTCAATTGAATTAACTCCTAAATCAATTGAAATCACAAGCCGAATTCAAATATCATTCAAACAATCTATGATTAAAATTCAAAATTAAGAAATAAATCTATAACCTAATTTGTTTTCAATCCTAAACATGTTCATAATCATGAAAATCGAAAAGAGGATTGAAGAAAAAGATGATCATTTACACATAAATTAGAATACCAAACCAGAACTCAAATTCTCTTTGCTTAGACTGAATCCTTGGATTGATTGATAGTTTATCCTTCTATGATCATCATCAATGGAAGAGCCATGAAATTTGTGTGAGAAAAATTGAAGAACAGAGATGAAAGGAAGAAGAAAAATAAAGAACAATGAAGAACAATTGAGAGAAAAAGAGAGAAAATATTTTAATTCTGAAAACTTGCACAATAAGCTAGAAATTCTGTTTTTGTATCTATGTCTCCTCAAATAACTCCTAGCTACACTAATATATAGTTATTGAATAGAATTAAGGGATGGGCTCTGATTAGGCCCATCTAAACTAACTAATTATGCTAATTACATCAATTAAAATCCAAACTTGCAACCAAAAACTCAAGTGCAGAGGTCATGACTTCCAAACCTATTTTGACCCTCACAACGACAGAATTGTTCCACGTTTATCTCTGAGAAAATTGTAGCTCTTTTCCTTAGCTTTCTAGGGAATACTCATATGCTCAATTTGTATTTTTTAAGAATCCTATAGGTCCTACACAAGGAAGATAGGTAAAGTAAGCACAAAATCTGAAAATAAGCAACAATTATCAATTAAGCCCAATTATTTGCCTAAGACCAAAACTGAGTTAAAATGAGAAAATAAGAATCAAAGAGAAGTCAAATAAGCTAATACGAATAGAAAAATACTATACTAAAAATACTCAATCAAATTCCCCCACATTTATCTTTTGCACTCTTGAGCAAAACTAAAAGAAAGACTAAGAGAAAAATAATTAAACTAGAATAAACCACAAACTAAAAATAAAAAGGTATGAACATGGCACACATATTTTTCAAAGAGCACTCAACCTCATCAAAGGTGTATGGGTTTGTGTTTACACTTAAACACCACATGTAACTAGCATATCCAAATATTGACAAGATTCTAATTCACTAAACTTGAAATACACATGCATCAAAAGATCAAAAGGGCTTTTATTGGTTTGTAATGTATAGTTTAGGTAAGGGTAAATAAGAGAAAGATATTTAGGATAAAACCTAGAGAAAAGAGGGGTAATGGGGAGTAAGCCAACAAGTAAAAAGACGGGTAGAAATAAAGAAACAAGGTGGAGAACAACAAAATTCAAATAAAAAGAACTTACAAGGATGAAAATGAACTACAACACACTTTTATTGCCTTTTTTTTCTTTTTCTTCTACTTCTTTTTCTTTTATTTTTATTTATTTTTTTTGAACTTTTTATTTTTACACTCTTTCTTTTCTTTCTTTTTCATTTTTTTACTCTTCTTCAAAATCAAAACAAAATACAATCTCCCACACTTGTTTGAAACCCACTCCCAAAACAATTCCAAGGCTCATTTTCTCTCTAAAGTTAGGATAACCTGGTTTTCCACTTTTTGGCTTGTAATGAGCTACACAAGAAAGAAAAGGTTAAAGGCTCAAAAAGGGTGACAATGAATATCAATGCAAGGTAGGTTTATTTGGCTAGTGGCTAAAAGAAAGAAGGCTTAAATTATCTCAATCAATGCATGTGTAATAAGGAATGAGAAGAAAGACAAGGCAAAACCTAGAGTAATCTAGTACAAGGGTGAAATCACATGTGAAAGAACATGAATGGAATAATGCAATTCATCCACAAAGACCCAAAAACTCACAAGGCATAATTCTATCACACATGATCCACCTTAAATTTTATTTTCCAAGCCTACTTATCACTTCAACAATTGCAACAATGATTCACATCAAGTATGAAACCTTTCAATCCAACAAAAATTGGTACATTTCTCGCAATCTATACAAGTTAGAAATCTTATTAAAAACATGAAAAAGTGCCTAAATTCAACAAAACAGTAAAAAAATATTTTATTTTTACTTTTTATTTTTATTTTTTATTTTCTTTTATGCATGTAAAAACAGTAAAAAAAAACATAAAACAATAAACCAAAACAAATATAGCAAATAAAAAACAGAAAACAAAATATAAAAAATTTATAAAATTTTCCCCCACACTTAAAATGCACATTTTCCTCAATGTAAGCATGGAATGAAATGCAACCAAAGAGACAACATAGAAAAGAAGGGAAAAGGAAACTCCTCAAATGTCATTCAAAGCACATCAGCACATAAAGTTGGTAAGACCAAAGAGAGGTCTGCCACAAGCTCCTTCCCCACTTGAGGGCTCGCATGAAATAGCTTGAGTTGGTAATCATTCATTTTGAAGACCTTGCCGATTACTTCATTTTTAATCTCAACTGCACCATGGGGAAAAACATAAGTAATAACAAAAGGTCCATCCCATCTAGATCAAATTTTACTGGAAATAAGCTTGAGGTGAGAGTTAAACAAGAGCACTTTTTGGCCAATATGAAACTCCTTCCTAAGAATCCTAGAGTCATGAAAACTCTTCACTTTCTTCTTGTAAATCTTGGAGTTCTCATAAGCTTCTAAGCGAATCTCTTCAAGTTATTGCAATTGAAGCTTCCTTTCCATACCCGCTTCATCAAATGCCATGTTACAACTCTTCACCACCCAATAAGCATGATACTCAATCTCCATCGAAAGATGGCATGCCTTACCAAAAACCATCCTATAGGTAGACATCCCCAAAGGTGTTCGATAAGTGGTCCTGTGAGCCCATAAAACATCTTCAAGTAGCTTGCTCCAATCCTGCCTATTAGGTTGCACTACCTTTTGCAACACTTGCTTAATCTCTCGATTAAAAACTTTTGCTTGTCCATTAGTTTGGGGATGATAAGTTGTAGCAACTCTATGCACAACCTCATACTTCTAGAGCAAGGATGTCAATGATCTGTTACAAAAATGGCTCCTATGGTCACTAATAATGGTTCTAGGCATACCAGACCTGCAAAAAATGTTAGATATCACAAAATCCACAACAATTTTATAATTATTAGCTCTGGTGGCCTTAGCTTCAACCCATTTAGAAACATAATCAATAACAAGCAAAATATATGAAAAACCATGAGAAACAGGAAATGGGCCCATAAATTAATACCTCATAAATAAAAAATCTCACAGAAGATAATGTGCTGCTGAGGCATCTCATGCTTATATGTAATGGTCCCTTCTGCTCTCTGACATTGCTCACAAGTGGTGAAAAAGTGATGAACATCTCTAAACATGGTGGGCTAGTAGAACCCACAGTCCAATACTCTCCTAGCGGTCCGCTGAGGACCAAAATGACGGTCGGTAGGTGTGCCACGACAAAACTGAAGAATAGATTGAATCTCATGATCTGGTACACACCTGCGGATCACTTGGTTACTACAAAACCTCCATAAATAAGGTTCATCCCACAAATAATATTTAGCGTCACTCTTAAGTTTATCTATTTGAGACCTATATGCATGAGGTGGAACAATAGATGCAACAATGAAATTCACAATGTCAGCAAACCAAGGTGTAACATGTGATGAATGCAAATGCATCAAATGCTCATAAGGGAAATTATCCCTAATAGGAAAAGAGTCAACAGGTCCCTCGATCATGCTCAAATGATCACAACCAAGTTTTCTACACCACTCCTTGAGAACACAATGAATATACTGCAAATAAACCAAGAGGGGGGTGAATTGGTTCAAAACTGATATTTAAAATTTTCTAAAACAAATTGCGGAACTAAAATCTTGGATCGTATCACTTGTTCACCTTTTGAAAATCCAGAACTCTTTCTTCAATCAAGATCAATCCTTGATATGCATGCAATGACAAAAATAGTTTCTTTGATGATAATATTTTGATTTCACAAAGACAAGCAATGAAATATACAGAACTTAAAACAAGAGACAAGGCAATTTATACTGGTTCACCTCACAACCATGGAGGCTACATCCAGTTACTTCTAACCCACACTAGGTTAGAGTTTTCACTATATCAAAAAATTTTTACAAGCAGTTTACAATGATCACCTTTATCCACACTAGACAAAGAAAGAGAAATCTAAACCCTATAGACTTCAAGTGATCAAGAACCAGAGAACCCTACTCTGTTCTTCCCTCTAGAGAATCCTACTCTAGAAAACAGCTTTAAAGAATCAAAGATATACACCAACAGAATTTTAATACACAAAAAAATTCTAAAGAAAGATTCAAGAGATACAACCTGTGATCCTTCAAATGTATGAATGAATGAATGAATGAATGAATGAATGATGTTACCAATCAGTCAGGTTGAATGCAATTCAACGCTTAGAATCAGAACTCTTAAAATCTCTTCTTTTCTTTAAAACCTCATCTCAAAGACTCAACTCTCTTAATCTCATGAGAGGTTTTTCACTCTTAGAACAAATCAGTATTTTGGCTCTTGAAAAAGCTTTCTATCTTTTTAGCGATTTACACATATGCTCATATTCACTCAGAACAATTCGCTCCAAGTCTATTTATAAAGACAAGTTATACAAAGCTTTTAACAAACTGACTTAACTGACAATAATCAATTAAAACGACAAGGTAATCGATTATTTAATCATATGTAATCGATTAAAATATCACATAATCGATTAATATGTTCTTGAGCTTCCTGGAAATGTTTTCATGAACAAGATAATCGATTAAACCAAAACGTAACCGATTAAAGCAGTCTTAGTGTATATGAAGCATGAAGAAATAATTGATTACTTACTACTGGTAATCGATGAAACCATTAATAGCTCAAAACACAAAAATGGCCTGTGTAATCGATTACTGAAAATGGTAATCGACTATACCAGTAATGCATCATGACTAATGAGTTAAGATAATCGATTATTCTAGTGATGCATGGTTTTTCATATAGCACTATGTAATCGATTACAAGAAGCTAGTAATCGATTAAACTGTTCTTCAAGGCTTTTCCAAAAATAGTATGAATGTCTTTAATCGATTAAAATGCTTATGTAATCGATTATAGCAGTAAATTTTCATTTTTTCAAAGACTTAGCCATGAGAACTTAACTTCTTTTTTGAAATCATTGGATTGCTTTGTGATTTTATCCAAAAACATGTATGTATGAGAATGAGAATGCAAATGCAAATGAAAGATCACAAGGCAATGCACTTGAACCACTTAGACAAATTACAAATGCCTTCAAATGATTGGGCATGTAAAAAGCTAAAACATCAAGCCTTCATCCTTGCTTCAATCTTCTTGCAGCTTCCCTTAAAATCAACACTCCTGTCCTTAGTCTCAATATCAAACTCCTAAAGAAGAAACATCCACCTAATCAATCTAGGTTTAACATCAAGCTTCTTCAACAAGTACTTTAAAGTTGCATGGTCAGTAAAGACAATGATATGGGAGTAAAGCAAATAAGATCTGAATTTATCTAAAGCAAAATCAATAGTCAAAAGCTCATTCTCAATGGTGGTGTAGTTAACATGGGCTGCATCTAAAATGCGTGAAGCATAAGCAATGATATGGGATAGTTTATCAACTCTGTGACAACATAGCCCCAAGCGCATAGTTAGAGGCATCGCACATAAGCTCAAAGGGAAGCTCCCAATTTGGTAGCTGCATGATGGGAGAGGTAGTAAGCTTCTTCCTCAACTCCTCAAATGCCTCTTTGCTAGGTTGGTCAATCACAAAGTCTACGTCCTTTCGAGAAGCTTGGACAATGGCAGTGCAATCTTGCTGAAATTCTGGATGAATCTTCTATAAAAACCCGCATGTCCAAGAAAAGAACGCACTTCCTGGACAGAAACGAGGTAAAGTAGACAAGTAATAACATCAATTTTGGCCTTATCAACCTCAATACCTCTACTAGAGACTAAATGCCTTAAAGACTATACCCTCATGTGTAACGACCCGCCTCGTCGCTACTGTATCATACTCTTTAATCACGTTTTTAATTGTAATTTATATTTGAAAATCCCTTTAAATTGATTACAAAAAATAGTAGTAAATTTCACGCATGAACTTAATCAATATCAATAATCAAAACACAAATAATCAATGTTGAAATACCTCGTAATACATTTATATAAGAACATAATTTGGAGTGATTACAAACAACCATGTCAAAAGTGTACAAAGTTTTCAAGAGAAACAAGGGATTAAGTGACGAGAGTGTAACTAGCAAAACAATGAGGTGTATCTATTAAAAAAAGGGTACATCTAGCAAAATACAACTCCTGCCTGGGTTACAATTCAATGCTTATTCCGGCAACAGAACACTTCTATAAGCCGGGTTCTAACTAAGTGAATTGTCACAAATACAACTCGTGGCAGGGATATGGTCCAAAGCCATTCCGGCATCACAACTCATGTATAGGTCAGGTTCTAATCGAACATTATCCCGGATACTTAGCGGCTCTATCAAAAAGAAATAACTCCCAGACTGCTTGCTACTGCCAGTCTGTTCGTGATCATCACAGGTACCAAAATCACATGGCACAAGAAAAGCAAATGTGAGTTCATCATGTAAAATAATAATTTAATAAATATCATCAATTATAAAAAAAAATACAACCCGATCATTACATTATTACAACAATATTCAAACATTTCATTCACATAATCAATCATGGACAACCCGTCCAAACCACTTCACTAATTCATCTTATAATGACTAGTCATGATGCATATTCCTGACTCAACTCTTAGTCAATGCAATGTGGTACCATCCCCTAACACTAGGCCAAATCCATGGTACAAATGATTCCTGCAGCTCGTCGGGGTCACTCTGTTGTGCACAGGTCTCACCCCCCATGGTGATCAGCCAAATGGGTGTCAGAAGGTTATCCCCACAGTAATGGCCCCCCAGTACCTCTTATACTCTACAATCAATCATCTTATTTCTGTCATACATGAAGTATGTCTCTCCAGGGCACCACTGTATAGACTGGTGTAGGAGCGAATTCCTTCCTGGCTGGTGTCACTATAAACCTCCCATGTACATACTCATCACCCCAAACAAGGGCACACAGATGCACTATCCGGCATCTCACGTCAACACATAAACTATCACCATGGCACATCAATGTATGACCCAAGCCCGAACTCAACTTGACCCGGGTAGGATAATGTCATACACCCCCATGGGTATTTATGTATATTGAAATGCATTTAGATTACCTATGGGCATCACTGTATAGACCGGTGCAGGAGCAATCCCTTCCTGGCTGGTGTCGCTATACACCTCTCCATGGTATCAATGCATTCAATAACTCAAGCCAATACAATAGCCAATCTCAGCGTAGTCACGTTATTCAAAAACATACTTGTAAATCGGTGTGAGGTTTTAGATGTCCGAGTTGTTATTTAGCTATAATAACTCTGAAAGAATCCGAACAAGGTCGGATGAAAGCGGACAAGGTCGGTAAAAGTTTGGTTAAAGGATATCAAGGGAACCTAGTAGCTCTGCTCCCAAGAATACACGAGCTCTGCCGAGTAAGTAACCCGATAGCTCTTTCCTCAAGGACATACGAGCTTTGCCGATTAAGTAACCTGATAGCTCACAAAGAAAAGGCTTTGAACTTAGTAGTTCTAAAGATAACAACTCACTGCGGGTAAGGAACCCGATCTCTTTAAAGAAAGAAAAGAATGAACTTCTAGAGTCGACATGTGTTTGGAATTCGGTTTCTCTAGGAAAAAAAAGAATGAGCTTCTAGGGACGACATGTGTATGGAACTTGGTCATTCTAGAAGAAAGAACACAAATTCAACCGAGTAGAGGAACCCGGTAGCTCTCATCCCAAGAAGACACAAGCTCATCCGAGTTAGGAATCTGAATGACTCTATTCCCAAGAAGACACGAGCTCATCCGGGTAGAGGAACTCAGTAAGTCTCTCTCAAATGACTTCAAACTTCAAGGTACACCTCCGAGTAAGGAACCCGATATTTCTAAGGAAAAAGAAAGCAAGCCTTAGAAGCTCTTAAGGAAACAACCCCGGTTAGTAACCCGACATACAAATGTCTGCCAATAATGACTTGGTTACGTTCTGCATGCATATATGCACGGTACGTAAACCATTCAACTCTGCATACCCATCCCGGTAGCCGACATCACAACACAAGGGATTGACACGTATATTTAACTCGGCCTACCCATCTCGGTAGCTGATATCCCAAACACAAGGGATTAATACACATACTTAACTCGGCCTACCTATCCCGGTAGCCGAAATCCCAAATACAAGGGATTAATACACATACTTAACTAGGCCTATGTTAGACTATTGGCAAGCGTACCAATTATCGTTGTAAGTTACAAAATTTATAAAAGTCGTCTCCACAGGGACTTGAGTTACTCAGTTAATCCAAATAAAACTTAACAGTTTAATAGTTATGTACAATGAGTGAACGGAGTTTCATGTAGTTATGGATTAACAGAAATTATGAAATTTAAAGAAGAAGCGGAAATAATAAATTTAGTGCGAAAGATTACGGAAGATTACGAAAGCTAATAAAATGAGTTTAATTAATTCAAGAAAAGCATAGGATTGGATTTCATCGTTCATACCCTTAGTATTCAATTAATATTACCATGCATAAATTATTTTCTTTTATTATTGATGCACACATAAAATCACCCCAAATCGATCCCTCGCATTTGAGAATCCTAATAATATTTATCAAATATTTTTTCCTAACATATGAAATAAATACCCCAGCATTACAATCATAATCGCGTGCTATTCGCAATCTAAACGTTATGCTCTATTCCTAGCAACGTAACATAAAGAGTAAAATTATTCAATTCAAGTTTTAAGAGTACTTCCTAGTTAAACTTAGAACCTTATTTCATGAAACTAGTTATCAAGTAGAATCAAGCATTAAGAATAGAATAAAATTACCAATAATAAATAGAAAAGACTTATGCATAAATAAATATTAAAAGAGATACTTAGGGATAAGAAGATTACATCCAATCCTTAGAGAAGTTAGCCCATCATTATGGAGAGCACCTCCTTAATGGAAGATTTGATGAAGGAAATCATCACCAACTCCTTCCGGCAGAGTTACCACACTAATTCCTCACTTCTCTCACTCTCCCTATGCTAAACAACTCTCAAAACACGTCCTAAGCTCTCAAGTCTTGAAAATGGGGTGCTTTTCTCTTTGGGTTGCATGGCTATTTATAGGAGAGGGTGGCTGCTGGAGTTCACTCGCCTAGGCGAGTGTTTTTGCCTATTTCTACTCGCCTGGGTGAGTTAAATGCCCACTTGCTGATCCACTCGCCCAAGCGAGCCATTTGGCCTTGTTTCACTTGCCTGGACGAGTTAAAAGATTGTTCTGGAAACCATCACTCGCTTGGGCGACCAATTTATGCATGATTAACTCGCCTGGGCGAGTTAAAAGCTTAGCCTTGAAGAATCCTTCTGGCCTTGGATGAATTGTGGGCTTGTTTTGCTTGTAACACCTCCCAAGTTTGCTTGTTAAGCCCTTTTTGCTTGCTTTGCTTTTTCAGAAGCCTCAGAACTTATCAAAATACAAAACATGATTGGATTAATCTTCCAAAATATAAGAAACAACATTTATTTAAGTACTAGAGACTATTTATCTAGGTTTTAGGGTAAGTTTATAAACAATTTTACTGAAATCAAAAGATAAGTGCTAACATTGTAAGCTTGGATTTAACTAAAATAGGGCACTTATCAGCCTACCTATCCTAGTAGCCGAAATCCCAAATACAAGGGATTGATACATATACCTAACTCAGCCTACCCTTACCGGTAGCCGAGGTCACAACACAACAGTGTTTTAATATATATCACATACTCAACCCGACTTACCCAATCCGGTAGTCGTCTTCTTCACAAACACACCACTTAAAAACATCATTATGATGTTATTTCACGCATAACACTATAACACGTATACATATCTCATCTCAACCATGATATCTATAATTATTATTAACACGATAAACTCCCCTTACCTTAACATGGATTCTTTTCGTTCTAATGTGTCTTTTATTCGAACACTGGCCCTCACAGTGACCAACAAAGGTTGGGCTTCGTTCACGAATCCTTCTTAACGGAGACGATTTTTCACTGCTACTATGGTGGTTCTCAAAAGTTTTAAGTGGAAGAAAAAAAAGTTATGGGTGCAAGGTTTTAAGAGAAAGAAAGAAGAGAAATACGCAGAGAAGTGAGAGTGAATCGTGCTTCCGACTTCCTACACTGTTATTTATAGACGGAGCTATGAGGCAAGTTGCCAACAACTTGAATCAGCCAGCTACCACAGCCACCATAGCTATCTACTTGCGTGACCAAACAGCCACCACCGTTATGCGTGCACAGACAACTTTATTTCAGCCACAAACTTTGACTTACACTTCTTAAGCACAAATATCAATGCACACACACTTTTCAGCAATAATTATACTAAACAATTAATTAACATAAATATCTTTCAACTTGTAGATTTCAAGGTGTTACATCATGTACCATAAAATGACATTTTTCAAAGTTAAGAACATGGTTATCCCCAATGCATCGGTCAAGAACTCTAGAGAGGCTATCCAAACATGCATAAAAAAAGGAACCATAAATAGTAAAATCATCCATAAACACCTTCATGCAAATCTCTAATAAATCAGAAAAGATACTCATCATGCACCTCTAGAAGGTTCCAGGAGCGTTGCATAGGCCAAAGGGCATCCTAGTGTAGGCAAATGTGCCAAATGGAAAGGTGAATGTGGTCTTATGTTGGTCCTCCAATGCAATACGAATCTGCATGTAACCTGAAAAACCATCAAGAAAGCAATAATGTGATTTATCTAACAACCTCTCCAGAACCTGGTCAATGAATGTGAAAGAGAAATGGTCTTTGCGAGTTATCTGGTTAAGTCTTCTATAGTTAATGCAAACTCTCCAACTGTTGGCTACTCTAGTCCGAATCAACTCATTATCTTGGTTCTCATAACAGTGACGCCCGAATTCTTAGGGACCACTTGGACAGGTGAAACCCATGTGCTATCTGAAATGGGATAGGTGATCCCTGCAACTAGTAACTTTATCACCTCCTTTTTTACCACATCAAGAATGGTGGGATTCAGCCTCCTCTGTGGCTGCTTGCCGGCCTAGAATCATCCTCCAAGAGTATCTGATACATGCATATAGAAGGATTTATTTCGGGAAGGTCAACAAATGTCTACCAATGTATTTTTTATGGCCTCTCAGAATATGCAGCAACTTCTCTTCATGCTCAATTGACAGGCTGCTAGATATTATGATTGAGAGCTTCTGAGAGTCATCTAAATAGGCATTTTTAAGGTGCTCAGGTAGTGGCTTTAGCTCCAAGGAAGGTGGCTGAATGGTGGACAACAAGGGAAGGTTGGTGGCTGATGGAAGTGAGATAGAAGAATCAACACATGCACTTGTACCTACAACACAATCAGAGTGAAGTGCAGAGGAAATATTCGCACAAATACTACACACAACAGCAAAATCATCACAAGTACAATTAAAAGAACCAAGATCAAAATCAGAAAAGTTAGAAAATTCAAAAAGTAAATATGTACAAATAACTACGTTATCGACTACAACATCAATGATATCTACAAGGAAGACAGAATGCTCCTCTGCAGGATGTCTCATAGCCTAAAAAATGTTGAAATGGACAACCTCATCACCAAACTCCATGGAAAAAGTTCCTGCATGCACATCAATTTTGGTCCTGGTTGTCATCAAGAATGGCCTCCCTAGGATCAATGTGGAACCATGGCTGGAAGACTCATTCTCCATATCCAAAATGTAAAAATCTGCTGGAAAAATCAAATCATTAACTCGCACCAGCACATCTTCAATAACTCCAAGTGGAAGTGCAACACTTATGTTAGCTAAGTGAATGACAAGACCAGTGGGTTTCAAATCACTAAGTTGTAATGACATGTAAACTAATGTAGGCATAACATTAATGGATGCTCTAAGGTCAAGCATTACATATGTGAAAGTGCAATCTCCAATGGTGCAAGGAACAATGAAAGTGCTAGGATCTTTGCACTTCTGTGGCAAGGTGGATGGTGGAATGGAAGCAATAGTTTTGCTTTGTATAAGCACAAAAACATTTCTGCCCATCTTCACTTGCTCATTTCCCTTAAGCTTTCTCTTGTGGGTGCAAAAATCCTTCAAGAATTTTGCATACTTTGGAATCCGTTTGATGGCATCCAAGAGGGGGAATGTTGACTTCCAGCCTCCTTAAAGTGTCAAGAAGATCAAAATCAAGCTTCAATTTTTTTTTTTTTACGAATGGATCTAGAAGGAAAAGTTAAACGAATCTGTTTTGGTGTAGAATCTATTTTGGCACCATCATCAATTTTGGCACCAACATCTATTGAATTTGGAAGTTGTTTGCCACTCCTTAAGGTAATAGCACTCAAGTTCTTTGGATTAATAATTGGTTGTGCTGAAATGTTGCTAGAACCTTGTTGCTGCATCTGCTTGACAGTTGTAGCTAATTGTGCAATCTGAGTCTACAGGTCTTGGATGGTGGCACTCACATTTTGTTGAAACTGAATGTTGCTGGTTGCTGATTGAGCATTTTTAGTTTAATATTTTTCTATTCTTCTTAGCTTATTTGACTTCTCTTGGACTTTTATTTTCTCATTCCAATTCAGTTTTTGTCTTAGACAAACAAGTGGACTTAATTGCTAATTGTTGCTTCTTTTCAGAGTTTTTGCTTACTTGACCTATCTTCCTTGTGTAGGACTTAGAGAGCTCTACAGAACTCCAAATGTCACATATGGAGTAGTCCCTGGAAAGATAAGGAAAATATCTACGATTTTGTCAGAGATACGACGAGGCCAATTCTATCATTTTGAGGGTCATTTTAGGCTTGGAAGTTAGAAACACTGCACTTGAATTTTGGGCTGTGAAATTGGTGTAATTAATAATTAGTTAGATTAGTTAGGCTTAATTGTGGTCCATCCTTTCCTACTGACTCAGTCAGTATATCTTAGTGATTTTAGTTATTTGGATACACAGTTCATTTTAACAAAAGCATATTTTGTAGTGACTTTTAGAAGTTTTTAGAATTAAAACCCTTTCTCTTATTTTCTCTCAACTGTTCTTCACTGTTCTTTATTTTCATTTATGTTCTTTCAATTTCTTGCACTAATTTCATGGGGCATCCATTGATGATGAACATGGAAGGCTAAACAATCAATCAATCCAAGGATCCAACCCAAGCAAGGAGAATTTGAGTTCTGGTTTGGTATTTCAATTTCTATATGAATGTTCACTTTCTTCTTCAATCCTCTATTCAATTTTCATGATTATGAATGTGTTTAGGATTGAAAAAGGATTAGGTTATGGACTCATTTCCTAATTTTGAATTTTAATCATGGATTATTTGGATGATAATTCAATTAGGTTTGTGGTTTCTATTAATTTAGGGGTTAATTCGATTGAACTGCTTCTAATGAAATTGAATGAACTTTCATAACAAGATCATTATCTGAGAACTATGATAATTCGCATTGCTTGGTTTGGTGAATTGGATTGATGATTTTTAATTTGTTTTAGAATACCTAGTATCAATTCTATTAGTTTCTATTTTGCTACGTTTTTCTGTAATTTTCGTTTATTACATGCAAACTGTTCGATAAAAATCCCCATATTATTTACTAGTGAATTGAAGTTGGAACCATATTGATTATGTGTCTGAGTCGACCTAGGTTAATCATGTGCTACAGAATTAGCGTAGTTTAATTATTTTGAAGCGATTCGACATCGGTTATCAGTTGTCATTTGCTTCATCAAGTCCTCCAATGAAAGTTCAAAACTGCTCTACACAGGTTGTGCAGGTGCAAATTGTTGTAATTGTTGTTGTTGTCTGAACGAAGGAGCTTGGTATTTGTTGGTGGATGGTTGATATTGTTGTTGTTTGAATGATTGCAATTGTTGTGTTTGCTACTGTTGTTGTAGACCAAGACCGTACCTCAAGTTCGGATGATCTCTCCAGCCAGGATTATAAGTGTTGGAGTAGATATTGTATTGTTGTTGTTGAGGTCTGAATGGTTGTATGGCAGAAACTTCAACAGTCTATTCTGTTTCTTGGAGAGTAGGACATAATTATGTTGAATAATCAGGTGCACATCAGATGCCACATAACCTTGGTTGATTGACTGCCATCACATTCTGTTGTTTACCAATGGCAAGATGTCTCACTAGGGATGTTAATTTTGTCAGTTTATTCTCCAACCTCTGGTTATCAGCAACCATAGAAACACAAACTTCATTTGCAGCAACCTTGGATGGTGCAACTACTCTAGTACTAAATTGTTGGTATTTGCTGCCATGTGGGAAATTAATTGTCTTTTAGCAATGAGAGTCTTGTCCATTAAAGCGCCTCCATTGGCTGCATCAATCATATTTATGTCCATCAACATCAACCCTTCATAAAAATACTGGATCAATAATTGCTCATTAATTTGATGGTGAGGACAGGTAGCACACAACTTATTGAACCTCTCTCAGTATTCATATAATGTCTCTCTAGGTGGTTGTCTTATACCACATATTTCTTTCTGGATGGATGCAGGGAAGAATTTCTCTAAAAATCTTCTCTTCATATGTGTCAAAGTGTTGATAGGATATGGTTGAAGGTACATCCAGTCATTAGCCACACCATCCAGAGAGAATGAAAATGTTTTCATCTTCACATAGTCCTTATGAATTTTATGTGGTCGCATGGTGGAACACACTACATGAAACTCCTTAAGATGTTTATGTGGATCTTCACCTGTAAGACCATGAAACTTTGGAAGCAAATGGATTAGTCTAGATTTTAGCTCATAACTAACCTTTGTCTCATGATATTGAATACACCAAGGTTGATAAACAACATTAGATGTAGCCAATTCCTTAAGAGTTCGATTATTTTCTGCCATTGTATCAACAACAATTTCAGAATCAGAATGTTCAAAATTAGAAACAAAAGGTTTAGAAATAGAATGCTCAAAATACACTATACTACTATCCAGAACTACACTTCTATTATCTCTGCTCAACTTATGAAATATCATATCTATCTCAGGATCATATGAATGCAAGTCACCTGGTTTAGACCTAGTCATGCATAGTTCAACTTATTAGTGACAAAAATAACAAACAACTACTCTACGAGAACACTATTCACAATATTTGCTAAATCTATATAGAAAATGAGAAACTAGCCAAAACAATTTTTTTTTTTAAATTCAAAAACATCATAGTAAATGTCTAAAAATTATTTTTGATTTTTGAAATAATTTTTTTGAAATTCAAAATCATCACAGTAAATGACTAAATTTTTTTTTTTAGTTTTTAATTTTTTTTATCTATATCTATCTATATCGATCTTCTATCTATTATCTAGAAATAAATTTTTGAATTTTTTTCTGTATTTATCTATATCTATCTATCTTCTATCTATTATTATCTAGAAACAAATTTTTTGAATTTTTGAATTTTTTTTATCATCTATATCTATCTTCTATCTATTACCTAGAAACAATTTTTTGAATTTTTGAATTTTTATTATTATCTATATCTATCTATATCATTCTTCTATGTATTATCTAGAAACAAATTTTTGAATTTTTTATAGATAGATGAAATTATACTATACTAATATCAATGGTACCTATATTATTATCTAATTATGAGTGGATTAAAGTTGACACACAATGAACTGTATTCCCGGCAACAACGCTGATTTTAACAATGACTGTTGAATCACTATAAAACAAATAAAACTAAGATAATTTTGTAGTACATGATTAACTTAGGTCGACTCAGAGATACAGTCCAATTTGGTTCCTAACTTAATCCACTTATAAATAGCAGGAGAATTTTATCAAACAGTTTGCAGACATTGACCAAAAATTGCAAAAACAAAAACAACAATTAAAGAAAATACAGAAACTAACAGAATTGATATAAGATGTATTAAAAACAGATTCAAAAATATCAATCCTAAATCAATTGAAATCACAAATCGGATTGAAATATCATCCAAACAATCTATGATTAAAATTCAAAATTAGGAAATAAATTTATAACCTAATTCATTTTCAATCCTAAACATATTCATAATCATGAAAAGCAAAAAGAAGATTGAAGAAGAAGATGAACATTCAATTCACATAGAAATTAGAATACCAAACCAGAACTAAAATTCTCCTTGCTTGGACTGGATCCTTAGATTGATTGATTATTTAGCCTTCCATGATCATCATCAATGTAAGAGTCACAAAATTTGTATGAGAAAAATAAAAGAACAGAGATGAAAGGAAGAAGAAAAATAAGAACAATTGAGAGAAAAAGAGAGAAAATATTTTAATTCTGAAAACTTGCATAAGAAGGTAGAAATTCTATTTTTGTATCTATGTCTCCTCAAATAACTCATAGCTACACTAATATATAGTTATTGAACAGAACTAAGGGATGAGCTCTGATTAGGCCCATCTAAACTAACTAATTATGTTAATTACATCAATTAAAATCCAAACTCACAGCCAAAAACTCAAGTACAGAGGTCCTAACTTCCAAGCCTATTTTGACCCTCAAAACGGTAGAATTGGTCCACACTTATCACTGAAAAATTGTAGCTCTTTTTCTTAGTTTTCCAGGGAATACTCATATGCTCCATTTGGAGTTTTGTAGAATCCTATAGGTCCTGCACAAGGAAGATAGGTCAAGTAAGCACAAAATCTGAAAATGCGCAACAATTATCAATTAAGCTTAATTATTTTTGTAAGACCAAAACTGAGTTAAAATGAGAAAATAAGAATCCAAGAGAAGTCAAATTAACTAATAAGAATAGAAAAATACTATACTAAAAACGCTCAATCAATGACTCAACAAACTTGTGACCCTCTTACTTGTCAAGACTATCACCCTTGACACCAAACAATCTCCATCAACACCAGACACTTTTATTCGAAACTGTAACAACCTAAAATTATTCTAGATGTTATATTTTTATTAGGGTTAAATTTTTAAGAATCTTTAAATAATTTTTATTACTAATTTATTTTTACTGAACGGATCCTAGTATAAATTCTAAAACGTATAAATTATAGAAGTTGTTAAACTGATATATATAATACGTAGCCAGAGTCCTTGTACAAGAGTCATTCTCAATGAAACATAAAGATACTACAATCACTTTCATCATTCATTTCCTATAGACAATTCTTTATCTTTGTACCACCATCAGTCGAAGGTGTCAATGAAATTGACCACTGTTGCCATCCATAAAAAAAATGAAACAAATCTAGTGAGAAATAAAATTTCTCAGTAGGCAAAACTAAACCACCAAAACACGTTAGTACGTTAGTAAATCATCATAAAATAATTATGCGAACTATATGAATGCATGAAATGAATTTTCCTAGGGTGCACATGGCCTCTACATATCGTATTGTATGTAGCTACACCTCGTACTGGATGTAGACGTTGTGATCGTCTTACGCAAACATGCATGATTTATTCCATGGATCTGCACCTGGTCACTACATATCGTACTGTATGTAGTAGAAAATACCATTTCACAAATCTTGTACTGAACTTGGAAACATGAATCAACTTATCATCACATCAACATCCATCCATAATAAAATCCATAAGCAAATACATACTACCTTATGGAAAGATATTTACATCATAACATCACACGTACCAAAAGTATGGTTAGGCTACCATACCTTATTCAAGCAAAATCATACCAACATAGGCATGACAATTGATTATCCTCAAGCTACAGACAAATCATGTTAGTATTCTAACTAATAAACCACAATATATCTTCCAAATAATTTCTAATTCCTTTAAACCTTCACAAGAAAAGATCATAACCTAGCATGCATTTTAATCTCCTTTCACCTACCACCTTACTACTTCATCCTCAAAATTGAATCACTCTAGTATTTGAACCATTTAACTACACATCATTCAACCTCTACTTCTAAAAATTAATAACAAACAGCCCCATAATAAAAATATGAACAAACAGTCCAAATATCATCAAAATCACTTCCAAAGATCACTAATATTTCAGCCTATAAATCATCACCTATCCTATGGTTTAAATCAACATTTTCACATCATAAAATAACCTTCAAATGACATGAAATTTCAGCCTAAATAATAACCATAAATCTGCCTATTTAAGCATATAGGTTAATCCAAACAAATGTTTAACTAGAGATTGAAGCCTAGCCTACCTCAAATGGATTTGGATTTGAAATTGATTAAGTGACTGTTTCTCTTGGAAATCCTCTAAGGAATGAAGTCTTGAAAAGGAAAAGATGAAAGTGAAATGAAAGAGATGGGAATGAGAGATTCACGTGAGTTGTTGTAGAAATGGAGTCTTGAAAGTGACTTCCATTTAAGGCCCTTCTCCCTTTATATAGGGTTTGGAAAATAATAAAATATTTAAAGACATAATTGTCCTTCCTAGCTAGTTATTCTCATCTAGTTCCATTATAACTTAGTTTCTTCTCATTCCATTACATCTTAACTAAACTCATAATTACTCTTTCTAAATATCTTTCCACTTTATACAAAAATCTCCTAAGTTATGATGTCTTTCTTCCAAGTGTCTTCCACTTGTCCTTATATCATGTATGTAAGTCATGAAATATCCTCCCTTCCTACTCCCTCTTTCACGTGATTATCAAGGGAAGAGGAGAAGATTTTTCTTCCTTTCATGCCACCTTGTGTACATATGTCACCTTTTATGAATAAGAAGAATCCAATTTCAAGATAACTTCACATATGCATATACTAGAAAGAAGTAAAGTTCAATTCGAACTCTTCTACCTAAAAGATAATATTGAATAATAGAACTCTAGAGATTTCCAGGAAGTAAAGTTCAATTCGAACTCTTCTACCTAAAAGATAATATTGAATAATAGAACTCTAGAGATTTCCAGGAAGTAAAGTTCAATTCGAACTCTTTTGCCTAAAGGATAAGATTAAATAATAGAACTCTAGAGATTTCCAGAAACTGACTTCAGTTACAGTACAAATAGCTTACAAACAATCCATACAGAGTGCTACACAGGCTTTACGTACAAGACTGCTCTATCTTAATTCTGATTGGTCTGTTCTACTTCTGACCATCAAAATTACTAAACCATTTTATTAAAGAAGTCTGTACATCCTACAATTAAGAGAAAATTCCACAGATTCTACTTATCATTTTTCCATATTTTTTTGCTACCTGAATTCTCCTGAATAAAATTTCAAAGTTATTACTGTATAAAATTCATAGAAATTCTATTCTAAGGTTTATCTGTCACAGTTGTATAGTTTCTAACTCTACAAATTATTCTCTATCATGAGTCCTATCTCACATTATTCTGCTTCAGTTTGAAATTTCTAACTTATACAGCGTGTACCGACGCTATCCGGGAAACAATCAAATTTCTCCTAAAATTGTATATTCTAAAGATCAGAAAATTCTACTGATTAATAATATATATAAAACATGTTCAACAAATGCTTATGTTCAAATAAAATTTATCCTATTCTTCTTGTATCCAATTATCATCACACTTCCATAATTCAATCATAAATATATCTCATAATATAAATTTGAGGATGTTACAGAAACCAGACAACCTCTTTCACTCTCAAGCTGGCTCAGAGGCTGAGGGGCTTATGTACTATCCAAAATATTCATCTAGATATATATATATTTGCTTGAAGTAGACATTTACGATTTTATGATTTGAGTTTACGAGTCGAGTCTACAGTGCTCCCATGAGTTTATGTTGACTCTCAATTTTGACAACCTTACTCAGGTGGGACCCCTCGTACACTTGTAAACCCTCCACGTCAGCCCTGCTACAGGAGGATGGACGTCTACCCTCAGCAGTTGGACCGATTGGGCTAGAAGGTTATCTTTAACTCGTATTTATTCAAACGTTATTGATAATATTGCAACCACCTTATCTCTTAGTAGGTACCTAATTATCCATAAACATTGGATTATCTATAATCCACCCGATTATCTATAAATGATTATCTATAAGTCTCAACTTATCTACTATCTATTATCTACAAGTTAGTACTTATCTATAAGCTACATATTATTTGTAACCTAAATTATCTATAACTTGCAATTATCTTTTAGCTTTTATCTATAGGTTGATTATCTATAAAGGCCCAAAGTCCACGCTCCACACTATACATATAGGTTCCATTTAACCCTTCAAAACATATTGATTCACGATGAACACATCTAAACACATTTCAATTTCACTTGAGATATACTTATTACCATATACTTGAGCATTCATATATACAAATATATATTTTTCTATCTATATAATTGATATAGTTATTTGGGTGTCAAAATGACTTCATTTATTTTGTAGATCTCCTTCTGAACAAAATCAACTCATCATCCCTACCTTGACCACATTCATACATATCCAGATTTTGCTAATAACAATAAATAGTAATTATTCTTCTTCTCAAAGTTGAAACTTTGGCATTTCATTTTAATTATTATAATTATTCTCGAAGTTGAAACGTTGCACACTGACACGGGACTGTATCTTCTTTCTTCGTCAGAGTCTTTTCTTTTCTCCAGTATAGTACTGAGTAAGTTTTGCTCTTTCAAGCATTTAAGAAGGGTAAGTATTTGTTTTTTTAGTTTCTATATTTTCACAGTTTTCGCTTCCATTTCTTAATCTCTTTAGTTTCATCAACAAACAACAAAAGGGTTGTGATTTCTCCGAATGTTTTACTTCATTTTTTTTCTCTGTTCTGTTTCTCTCTTTACTTGTTTTTCTTTGGGGTGTTTTTTCTTCTTCGAAGTTTTGCTTTTTCTTCGTGACGTTTATGATTTTTGCATCCATGTTTCACTGCTTTGTGCATTGCATGCTCCTTGTGGTCGGAAACTTTGTTCCTCGTGGTCGGAAAACTTCATTATTTTTTCTCTGTTCCGCTT
The DNA here is from genome assembly GCA_013407115.1 of Glycine latifolia. NCBI lineage: Eukaryota > Viridiplantae > Streptophyta > Magnoliopsida > Fabales > Fabaceae > Glycine > Glycine latifolia. The sequence goes on from QARZ01041101.1 coordinate 60,009, forward strand.
CTCTTTACTAGTTTTTCTTTGGGGTGGTTTCTTTCTTTTTCTTTTTTCGTCAAAGTTTTGATTTTTCTTGATGAAGTTTATGATTTTAGCATTCTTGTTTCACTGTTTTGTGCATTGCATTCTCATCGTGGTCGGAAAGTTTTTTTTTTTTTTTTTTTTGTTTGTATTTTCTGTGATTGTTTAAGTTCTGCTGTTTGTCACTTTCTGAAACCAACCTTTCCGGTTTTAATCTTTCATTTTCATGACTTCTGATTTAGTATTGCCATATTTCAAGGCTCAAGCGTTTTTATTTTATTATTTTTTTTAAAATTTTGATCCCTTCTATTTCTTCCAATTTTCAGCATTTAAATACCTACCGTTACCACTCATGCTTTAATGTTTTTATTTTCTTTCATTTTTTAAATTTTTTTTATGGGAGATGTGGATGTGATTTTTGTTGTTATTATTTATTTATACCTCATGGTTTCTATATTCTAAACTTTTTTATTAGTTGTGGTATCATTAATGTATATTTCTGATGCATAGTTTTTATTTGTAAATTGGGAGTACAGAAATGGATGATTCAAAGTCTTCTGGGAAAAGGCATGAAGAATGGTCCCCTACTCCTTCATCTGACAAGAAAGGGAAGGAAGTGTCTGTAAAACGCAGGAAGGTCAAACAAGCATTGGCGACTTTTTGGAACTTAGTTGACGAGCTCAATCATCAGTATAAAGCGTCTCAACCTGTGAATTTAAAGGCGAAGACAAAAGCTATGATGGAAGCAGCAATGATGATGAGACAAAAGCTACAATGGGAGAACGATAAAAAGCGTGTGGGACATATAATTGGGATTGAGGTAGGTGACATCTTTCAAAGTAGGGTGGAACTCAATGTCATTGGCCTCCATCGGCAGTTTTGGAATGGTATTGATTATATGGGAACAGGCAAGAACTCGTTGGCCACAAGCATTGTTGTAACCAATCGTTACGATAATGCTAGGAAATCCAATGGTACCTTGGTTTACAGTGGTCATGGAGGAAATCCCAATGTTAAGAGTAATGTTTCTATTCAGGATCAGAAGTTGCAAGGGGGGAATTTGGCTCTGAAGAATAGCATGGATACAAAAAGTCCTGTGAGGGTTATACTGAAATTTTGTAAAAAGTTTGAAGTTAGCGGCAATTTTGATTACTTGTATGCTTATGATGGCTTGTATTTAGTGGATAAGATGACAGAAGAAAGAGGGAAACTTGGAAAACTTGTGTTCAAGTTTACACTGAATAGGATTTCAGAGCAACCCCAAAGTTGTGTTGCCCTCAAAGATGATGTTATGGGCAAGGATGACAGTTCAGGACAACTTGCAAGTTCTGGGCCAAGAAAAAGACACAAATTCAGAGGAAGTGTAGTCCAAAAGGATGTTGTTCGAGTTAACGATCTTTCAAAAGGAAAAGAAAAATTTCCTATTCGGGTGGTGACATTAACAAATTGTGTTCATATACCCAAATCCTTTTATTACATTGTTAAGAACATCTATTCAGAGAAGTTCAAGCAGGCAACAATTCCGTGTGGCTGTGATTGTGAAGATGGATGTGTGAACCGTGACAAATGTGTTTGCATTATTAAGAATGGTGGGACAATTGCATATGATTGTAAAAAAAGACTTGCTTCTCCCATGGGATCATTGCTTATTTATGAATGTGGCCCTTCTTGCAAGTGCTCCTCTTCTTGCATCAACCGAGTAAGTCAGCATGGGATCCAGTTGCAACTGGAAATCTTCATAACAGAATTGAAAGGTTGGGGTGTTAGAACACGCTCTTTCATTCCCTCTGGAAGCTTTGTATGCGAGTACGTTGGAGAAGTCCGAGACAGTAGACAAAGTGGATTGAGTATAGATGTTGATGATGACTATTTATTTCACATGGGTATGTGTTCATGAACCATGATTTATGCCTTTTTGTGTCTGGATTTCATTTAAAGTTGCAGTTTGCTTTTGCAGGTGTTGGAAAGGGCTTCATCGATGCAACAAAATGTGGAAACATTGGAAGATTTATAAATCATAGCTGTTCTCCGAATCTCCATGTCAAAGATGTTTTGTATGATCATGATGACAAGAATCTTCCTCACAAAATGCTGTTTGCTGCAAAGGACATTCCTGCTGGTAGAGAGCTGAGTTTTGATTATAATTCCAAGGGAAAATTTATCAACGATAGGAGCAATAGCTGCTACTGTGGATCACAGGAATGCAATGGTCAGATCTATAATTAAAGGTATAAATTTTAAAATGTTTAAATATTAAGTTCAGCTTTTTACTTTATTTTCATTGAAATTGTTAGCACAGTTTATTGCGTTGTAAAGATAATTTAGATAGGCATTGCATTATATGTACTCAAATTAATTATTTTGATATGTATAAGGTGGTGCTGAGTATGTCAAGGATGCACATGTATTAAGAATGCACAGTTTATTGCATTGTGAAGATAATTTTGATAGGCATTGTATAATATGTACTCAAATCATTATTTGATGTGTATAAGGTGATGCTGAGTATGTCAAGGATGCCCATGTCATTAAGAACACATTCACAAGTGTTAAAGGGGGTTAACAGAGTGTGAATGATAAACATATTAACTAAAATTGGGTAGTCTTGCTTACACTTTGCTATGATAACAAACACTAAGTTTGGTTATTGATCTCTGCATATGAAGCTGTCATGTCATTGTCTCTTGCATAGTGATATTCATGGTTCAATTATCTTGACACTTACACATCATGTTAATTGTTTTTCAGTTAAACAAAATGACAGGCTGACTGAGGAATTTGGAAGCTTCTAATTGAAGTTTAGTAAATTTCTGTTCTTGTCACATATATCATATGTAGGACTGGTTGGCAGTTACTAACAATTAGGACTGATACAGGTTTGGTAATATTTTGAGAGGGTTGTGTATGGGTTGATTTAATCAGTATGACTTTGTAGCAAGATATGTTATGTACATGTATTTAAAAGTCACATGGTAGGATTAAGCTTTTCAATATTGTGGATTTGTTAAGTGTTGTATGATTTCCATAATCATAATGACTCAGAAGTCAGATGATAGAAATTACTCCACTTGAGAGGTAAAAAGCTTAAACTGTAATTATTCTAACCTCAATTAAAGAACATAGAGAAGAGATCGAGTTAAAAAGGTGGGAAAAACTTAAAGAGTACCATAGGTGGTCTTCAATCAGATTTAGAGTTTCAGCTTAGTAGTACGCTAAACAAAGAAATTCATTAAATGCCATCACGTAATTTAAGTTTTGTCCTAAAATGATTCCTGCCTAATAAATCCAATTAGAGGTTTGATAAGCCTAACAGAGCAGAAGAACCAGAAAACCGCCGCAGTTAGGTCAATATAGGTCTCGTCAGTGTAAGAAAGGTATTAAATGAGTTGTGTTGCTTCGGGAATAAAAGCAGGGAAGCAGAATCGTTTAAGACCCGCAACTGAATTATAGGTAAATTTTAATTAATTTAATTCTATTTAATTTCATCATTCTAAAATATACTTAAATTCAAATTTGGGTAGATATTTGCAATAAATACAATTAAGAATATTTAAGGAAAATAATACTTTTTTATATTAAATCAAGAAAAAAATTAAATGAATTTCATTAATATTTTTAATGAGTGTGAAACTAAGTTATTTTTATATATAGATATTTTTAAGTCTGCTTGTCAATATAATGTTGCATAACTGATGTTGATATCTCACTACTTATTTTTAAAATTCTTACTTTTGAAAGATAACATAAAAAATAATTTTTATTTAGAATAACATAAAATTCTTATTTTTAAAATTATTATTACCGTGTGAAGAATATTTTCATTGATGTGGAATCATGCAATGCATAATAAAGAGTGTTAAAGAGAAAAAAAAGGGCACTTAGTTTTTTTATAATAAAAAATAGAATCTATTTTTTGTTTGGTTATAATTTTGAATTTTTACTTTTAAAGCTAGTTATAATAGTACTTTTTTTTTTCCAGAGCTATTTAAAATAATGAAAAAGTGTTTTTTTATTTAATTTTCCATAAGATTTTTTTCAGGAATTTTTTTATAACAAATGGGCTCTAAACTTATTAACTACATTACTTAAATCTCTTATTACTTAAATGAATATACATGAGGATTTCCCCTCTCATTCGAAGGATAAGATAGTACTCATACGATTATTTTTTTAAAATAAAATAAAAATTATGCATCCAATGCATTAATTATAGTTAATGTGTATTTATAATAATTATTTTAAATAAGCAAACAGGCTCACCAATCTTATTTTAATTTGATTAAATGAATTAATTATGATTGCAAATTTTATTTTTAAAATAACATAATCAAGGGAAGCTGTTCAAATTTGAATTATATAACGTTAAATATAGAATAATCATAGTTTGATTATTTGATATCTTTATTATTTGATTTAGATTAGAACAAAGATTATTTAATTGATTATCTAAGAAAAATCAATAGTATAACATGGTTTTTGAAAACTGATTATTTTATATCTTAATTATTTGATTTAGGAGAAAGTACGGAATCAAATTCAGTGGATTTTCAATTATAACGTTTATTTGATTGGAACAAATATATATTTATCAAATATCTTTGGATTAATTCATTTTTTTAGTTTCTCATTTTATTTGGATTGTCTCAAAAATATTTTGACCCATTTTAGTCCTATAAATTTGTTTTTTAATATTTACTTTTTAATTTCTCATTTTATTTGGATTTTTACTTTTACTTTTTACAATTAAGTTGGATACTAAATAATGATGCGACATTCATATAGACATGTGACATTATATGTCATGTGTACAATCACTTATAATTTTTTTTTTGTTTTTAACACCTCAAAAATAGTTTGAATTTTTTATTCTCCTAACAAAAAAAATTAAATTAAAAATAGTTAAACTATTCTTTTTGAAAATTAAAAACAAGAAATAAATATTTTTTTTGACAATTTAAAAAAATGATAAAAGAAAGTCACATGATTCTCACTTCATCATTAGATGTTGACTTGACATACCACATCATATATCTCCATAGATATTTTGTCATTGCTTAAAGATCCAAGTTAATAACAAAGACTAACAATGAAATTGACATATTTATGAGAGATTAAAATTGGCCTAAATATTTTTAAGGGACTAGAGAAGTGGAAATTCATATAAAATGAGGGACTAAAATATTAACTAAAATAATCTACAATGCATAGTTGTATAAATAAGTTGCTTATTTTATTTTTGTAGATTTTATAATTTTGAATAGATTTAAGCACTATACCCAAAAATTCACTCAAATGCCTAAGGTTAATAAAGTGAGTGTTTAATTTAATTTTACAAGTCATTTAATGTTTAAAAAATATATTATTTCTGAGGTTGGTGAAGCCGTGAAGGGAAGATAATACATGTGTTCATATTTCTATGAGTAATAATTTTAGTGTTTATTTTTGAATCTTGACTATTTACATACTGTTGCAATCGGAATCACGATGGGGACGATACAAAAATATTTAAAATAGAATTGCCATTAGTATTTTTATATTTAGGGGAAAAAAATTAGAAAATCCTATAACAGCTAATAAACTTTATAAATATTTACTTTACCTCAAGAAAATATTTTTGATTTTTATTATTTTATAAAAGAACATTTTTATTGATTTATATCAAAAAATAAACTTCATACACAAAAGTTTTATATAATAAATGATTATCCTATGAACTTTTATTGTTTAAGTAACATTAAAAGTAGTACTGTTACTCAATTAATGTCACAAACCATTACATGAGTTAAAAGAATTATTTTTATTTGAAACCACTATGAATGAATTAAACTCTGAAACAAATATATATTTTTTACCTTTTTCATTATCATTTTTATTTTTATATTCCTAACTAAAAATATAAAATGAACAAAAAAAATAGTGATTATGAAAAAGCCACTACGAATATATGTAAACTAAAGCCACAATTTTTTTTATCCAGTAAAATCACAACTTTCTTCCTCTTTTTTTTTTTTATCCACATAAACATTACCTTTTAATAAGTTGATCTTAAAAGTAACAAATTAAAAAAGAAGTTAATAGGGTATACATACATGATTAAAAAATATGAAACAAGAAAACATGTGGGATACAATACATGCATAAGGAATCAATGCCAATAGCAATAAAATAAATTAACAAATGATAAAAAAAAAGACATAAGCGACCATACAAAAATTAGGCAATGTCAACTTTATATACATTTGTCATTTATTGCTGATAAACTAGAAACGAACAAAACTAAAAAAGGATGAATGCTCGGCAAATAAATTGGAATTACATGAGATATTTCTACAAGTATGTAACACAAACATTGATGAAAGAGAAGAAAAAAAAAACTTTGAATATAAGGTTCTATTCGATAAACTCCCCAACACATGTTGCTTTAGTTTCCTCCGTGTTGTTTTTTTTTTATATCTATTTTTTTTCTTGATTCTTCCCCCTATTTTTTGAGCTTGTGAGTCTCCTTTTACAGACCAATTTGAGCTTGTTCTCCAAGTAATTAAGTGTCTACATTATCTCCTAATTTTCAGATAAGTGGTTGTTGACACTTCTCTCCTTGTAACCAACTTATTTCCCCTATCTTATGATATCTTCAACAGCTACGCGACTATTTTTTTTTAACTGCATCATCTCATATGTTGATGGAGTCCTATCACATTTTCTCTAATTTTATTTGTTTTAAAAAATTCAAAAAAATAAAACTATACCCGGATAAAATTGGATATTGAGAGTCCCCTCTTTACTTTTTCTTATCAAATAATCTAAATAATGAAGTTTTTAATATTATTATGGTAAGAAATGTGTAAAGAAGTGAATCAACTTTATTTGGGAACCTAGTACATTTGCCAAACAAGCTTTTGTTTGATGCTAGCCGGGCTCTAGACTTGAATGTGGTTGCGAGGTTCAGGTTGATGCTAGGCTTTTATGCAAGTGTAGGTCGGTGCTGGGTTTTTATGCAAGTGCCAGGTCAGTGTTGGGTTTTTATGCAAGTACCAGATTAGGCTGGTTTTTTATTCAAGTGCTAGGTTGGTGCTAGTTTCGGGCTTAAGATGTAGGTTCTAGTGCCGATTTCGGGCTTAGGGTGTAGATCCCGGTGTTGGTGCTGGCTCCAGGCTTGATGCAGGGTGCCGCTTGATGAGGACCAAAAATTAGGAGGTCCCATGACAAGGGCAAGATCAAATGAAGCACAATAAGCATTGGATCATGAAGTGAATTACTTCCTTGCTCAAGAATTCGGCCAACATATCAACCTTGCATTGAGTCCAAAGATCAACCCGGAAGAAGAGTTCAGATTGCTCCAATTGATTCAAATGAGCAAAGAGCCCAAAGACCAATGAGTGAAGAGCTTAGATATTTCTAATGTTTTGAACATAACTTGAGTTCTAGATGTCTGTTTTAGACATTCTTTGATGCGTTTGAAAGCTCTAAAGATTTCCTACAAGTCGTATTCCTAGTCTCAAGTCCTAATTCTGCATCTATGATGATGAAAATGGGACATGAAGTTTAGCACAAATTAGATGTTTTTAGTATAATTTTGAAAAAGGAATATGTGACTGAAGTCCCACATTGGGAAGAAAGAGGAGAGAGACACCACTTGTTGGCTATAAATAACCATTCATTTGTCTTATGTACTCACCTTTGAGTTGAATAAAAACTTTGCACTTTTAAAAGTGTGTGAGAGGAAGTTCCTTTTGGGTTCTTAATTGGACCAAACATTGGTTCTTATCAAATGTTTCTATAATATCTGTGGCGAATCCCCACGGAACTTATCACTCTTCATAAGGTGTGATGTCTTCTTTTATTTCTTGTATTTTTCACCTTTTTGTTATTTTAATTTTTTTTAACATTTTGTTCGTGTTAAATTCGTTATTTTTACGCTGCACTTTTCTTCATATTATCTTTATCTTTGTTTCTCTTTGTCAAACACTTGGCTTGCACCTTTTCTTTTGTTATAAAAGGAAAACTTTTTGAGGATGATTTGTAAAACAATGAACCCCTGTAACATCCTAAAAATTATATTTTGAATTTATAATTATAATTGAATTGTGGAAGTGTGATAATACTTGGATATTTTTGGTTAAAGTGGAAATTACAAAAATACCCTTAGAGATTTTGGAAATGACAATTATACCCCTAGGGTGAATGACAAAATTACCATAATACCCTTCAAGCCAAAAATACAAAGATACCCTTAAAGATTTTGTGAAAACTTGATGGAAGTATAAAGTACTCTTAAATGGCAAATTATCAAAATACTTTGTGACAGAAAGCCTCAAAATAGAATTTCTATGAATTTTATACGGTGATGACTTTGAAACTTTATTCATGAGAATTCAAGCAGGAGAAAAATATGGAAAAATGATAAATAAAATCTATGGGATTTTCTCTTAATTGTAGGATAAATAGACTTATTTAATAAAATTGTTTAGTAATTTTGATTGACAAAAGTAGTATGGACCAATCAGAATTAAGATAAGAATAGTCTTGTAAGAAAAGTCTGAATAGCACTTTGTATAGATTACTTGTGAGCAATTTTTATTGAAATTGAAGTCAGTTTCTAAAAAAACTCTAGAATGCTATTATTCAATATTATGTTTAGGTAGAAGAGTTCAAATTAAACTTGACTTCCTACTAGAAAATGCCATGTATGAAGCCATATTGGGATTAAATTTCTCTTCATCATCAAAAATGACATGTGTACATAAAATAGTATAAAAGGAAGTAAAATTTGTCTTCCTTTCCCTTTGGCTTTGGTTAATCACGTGAATTAGGTAGAAAATGAGAGAAGTTTCATGAACATGCCAAGAAAAAGGACACTTGGAAGAAAGGTGTCATGCCTTGAATGATATGGAAACAAGGTAACATGAAATGAAGCAAAAAATTTTCTCCCTTCCTCTAGTATTCACGTGAAACATGGAGAAGATAGGAGAAACTTCATGAATAGGACAAGTGGTGGGACACTTGTAAAGGCCATGCCAAGTAAGTGGGACACTTGTAAAGGCAAGCGTTACGATGAAGACAAGTGTTAGGAAACTTGTAAGGTACATGATGAACTTAGAAGATTTTTCTTATAAAGTAAAGGAATCATAATGAACTTAGTTAGAATCTAAAGGAATGAGAAGTAATTAAGTTATGATGGAACTAAATGAAGGTAATTAAGTTAGGAAGAGCAAAAATGTCCTTGAATATTATATCATTTTCTAAACACAATATAAAGGGAGGGGGGGGGACCATAAGTGCAAGCCATTTTTCAAGACTTTCCCCTACATACTTCACGTGAAGCTCTCTCCCTCACATCACCTTCATTTCACTTTCATCTTTCCCTTTACAGCTTAAATCAATTAAGAAAGAAACCCCACCACCTTGAAGAAATCACGTGTAAGGCAAGCAACCTTAGGAAGAGTTTAACAAGCTTAGTAGAAGGATATCAAGGCTTCATTTATTAGAGGATTTCCCAAGGAAGGCAGCCATTATTCCATTCCATTTTCAAGACTCAAACTCACTTGAGGTAGGCTAGGCTTCAATCTCTAGTTAAACATTTGTTTGGATTAACCTATATGCTTAAATAGGCAGATTTATGGTTATTATTTAGGCTGTAATTTCATGTCATTTGAAGGTTATTTTATGATGTGAAAATGTTGATTTAAACCATAGGATAGGTGATGATTTATAGGCTGAAATATTAGTGATCTTTGGAAGTGATTTTGATGATATTTGGACTGTTTCTGCATATTTTTATTATGGGGCTGTTTGGTATTAATTTTTAGAAGTAAAGGTAGAATGGTCTGTAGTTAAATGGTTCAAATACTAGAGTGATTCAATTTTGAGGATGAAGTAGCAAGGTGGTAGGTGAAAGGAGATTAAGATGCATGCTAGGTTATGATCTTTTCTTGTGAAGGTTTAAAGGAATTAGAAATTATTTGGAAGATATATTGTGGTTTATTAGTTAGAATACTAACATGATTTGTCTGTAGCTTGAGGATAATCAATTATCATGCCTAAGATGGGATGATTTTGTTTGAATAAGGTATGGTAGCTGAACCATACTTTTGATATGCATGATGTTATGATGTAAATATCTTTCCATAAGACAGTATGTATTTGCTTATGGATTTTATTATGGATGGATGTTGGTGTGATGATAGGTTGATTCATGTTTCCAAGTCCAATTACGAGATTTTGTGGAACTGAATCTGATACTACATACAGTACGATATGTAGTGCCCAGGTGCAGATATATGGCAAAATTCATGCATGTTTGCGTAAGACGATCGCAGCGTCTACTTCCAGTACGAGGTGTAGCTACATACAGTACGACATGTAGAGGCCATTTGCACCCTGGGATAGTTCATTTCATGCATGCATATAGTTTGCATATTTATTTTATGGATTTTTTTGAATATATTAATGATTTACTAACGTACTAACATATTCGGTGGTTTGGCCTTGCCTACTGAGAAATTTTATTTCTCACTAGATTTGTTTCATTTTTTTTAGATGGCAACAGTGGTCAATTTCCTTGATGATCTGAGTCGGTGATGGTGTAGAAATGAAGATATGAAGTAGGCTTTTTGTTTGGAGAGGCTTGTACTTGTTTAATATTGACTTTTGTAACAAGGACTGTGGCTACGTATAATATATTAGTTTCAAATCTTTTGTAAGTTATACATTTCAGAATTAATAATAATATATGCTTCCTAAAAATTTATTCCTAATAATATTAATAATATCTAGCATGATTTTTAGGTCGTTACAACCCCCGTATTGGTTCATATCACCGCTGCTGGTTCTAGGCTTTGAATGTTGGTGTCGATGCTGGTTTTGGGCTTAAGTGCAGGTGTTAGTGCTGGTTCTAGGCTTGATGCAAGGTGCCCCTGTTGGTTCCAGGCTTGGTGTAGGGTGGCAGTGTTGGTTTTGGGCTTGAGGTAGGGTGTCAATGCTGGTTCTGAGCTTTGAATGCTAGTTTCGGGCTTGAATGTAAGTGCCAGTGCTGGTTTTGGGCTTGATGCAAGGTGGCGGTGTTGGTTCCTGGCTTGGTGTAGGGTGGCAGCGTTGGTTTTAGGCTTCAGGCAGGGTGCCAATGCTAGTTTCGAGCTTTAGATGTTGGTACTAGTACTAGTTTCGGTCTTGACGCAAGGTGCCAATGCTGGTTTTGAGATCAAATGCAGGTGTCGGTGTTGGTTCTGGGCTTTGATGTTATGAGCTGGTGTTAGTTCTAGGATTTGATGTTATGTGCTGAGGCTAGTTCCAGGCTTTGAAAAGAAAGTAAAAAGTGTGCCAGGTAGGTATTGGGCTTGAATACAACTATAAAATGTGCTAGGTAAGTATTGGTCTTAAAATTCATGCCAGGTAGGTACTGAGCTTGATAACTCTCTACTAAAGGTCAGAAACCCCCCGCAGGATGAAACATTTACTAGATACTAGATGCAATTCAATGATATGATGCATGATGTCATGAAACATTAAAATTTATCAGATTATAGTCATCTGGTAATCGATTATACCAGTTGATCATGCTGTGCTACATTATGCAGATTGCTTATGTAATCGGTTATATACCCATATAATCGATTATTCCAGTGAGTTCCCAAATCTGTGTCAAGCTTATTTAATCGATTATAAGAAAATGGTAATTGATTAATCTGTTCTTAAATCATTTTCCAGAAACTCAAACAAGCTTGTAATCGATTATTCCGCTTTTGTAATCGATTAAAGCAGTGAAAAACTATTTTATACTTGTCGAAATGTACTTATGAAATTCTATTACTTTGCACATATTAATATGATTAAAACCTTTTTAATGAATGTATGAATGCATGATTTACTTAAGAGCTGCAGAGGATTATAAGAATTTAACCCATGAACCAAGCTTTAACCAAAATTACAAATGCCATCATATTGAGTGGGCATGTAAAATATCAAAACATAATTGCTTCAATCATCCTTGAATCTTTTGCTTCAGCTTCTTGATTCTAACAATCTCCCCCTTTTTGATTTTGAGCATGCCAAATACTTCATTAATGAAACATACTCTTTGACTTCAATGAGGAAATGTATGATCTGAAAAGTTTCTCAGCTTTTGCAAAGATCAAACATCATTATATTTTTATTCATGACAAATCATTCAAGCATTCATTCATATGAGTTTTAGACATGTTACACAAACTCCCCCTGAATTGAATAATCACTTATTTCATAATCATCATTTCAACCATTATTGTCAATTCATATACTTGTCAATTTTATTTCAATTTTCAATATATCTACTCCCCCTAACTTATCTACTTACCTCATTTCATTAATCTACTCCCCCTATTTGGTATATCATCCTCAAAAAAATAAAAATCAAAGCATCAAAATAGAAAAGAAATAGAAAGTGCTTCATTAATCAAACAACTGAACCAAGTACAATTTAAGCAAACATTACAAACTTAAACAAACTTAAACAATATGAAAGCAAAGCAAACCGAAACACACAAACCATAAGCAAACAAATACCAGACCTAAGAGACTAATCTACTCCCTAGATTCATCTCTAAACATCTTTTCTTCCATGTTCTTAACTCTAGTCTTAAGCTCCTCTAATGAAGAATTAACTTCACCTCTATGCTCATGATGTAAGGAAAACAAAGCATCCATCTTTTGGATCATCAAGGACTCAAAATGTGAATATTGAGGCTCAGATGGTGCAGGATTTTCTTGAGTTTCCTCAGCATCTCCAAGCTGGTTACCTTCTCCTTCCTCATCTTCTTCTTCAGCCAAGGGTACAGGTTGGCCTGCCATTTGCCAGCCATAAGGTGTCTTCACCATCCCTAGCTTTGTGAGGTGTTTCTCCTTTATATGGCTATTACTTGCATTTGTGTTATCCACCACTTCATTGAAAACATCTACTTGAAAGTAGTCAATAAAGCGAGAGACCAATACAGCATAGGGAAAAGGATAGTTTACTAATCTCTTGGATTTCTGCATAGTCTCTTGAATTATGTAAATCCAATTCAGCTTAATTCCATTCTTCAGCCCATAGACAATTTGAAGATCATCATCTGTTGCTTGTGCGTGGTTGGTTGATCTAGGAGTGAGAATGTAGGTTATGATGTAACGTAGAAGCCTATCCTCATGAGACATTGGTCCAGTGCTCAACCTTAGTCTAAGGTTCATGTGAGGATCAATTAGCATACCTCTCTAAGTCTCCATCTTGTTATAGCCATCAGCTTCTTCATCAATCCTCCTTTCTCCATCAAAGGATATTCCTGCCACTTCATTCCATATTTCTGGTGTAATTTTCATAGCAACACCATTGACTTGAGTGAGGATCATGCATGGTTATCTTGGAGCAAGTGTAAAAGACTTTTACCAATTCTGGGTAAAAAGTCCCTTTCAATTCAACAAACTTTTGAAGACCTTGTTGTTCAAACATTTGAGGAAAGTTAAATCCTTCACTAATGAACCAGCATTGAATTGAAGGTAATTCATTCTATCAGCTTCATTGGTGAACCAATGATCAAGCCTATTGGTTACAGGATTGGAAGATTGACCTTGAGCTTGAGCTTTTCTTTTAGAGGTTTTGACTCTTTTGGAAGTTGACATTTTTGGAAGAGAGAGTAAGATAAAATTCAAAAGATGAATATAGAACAGAGGATGGTTTCAGAGCTTAACAAGGAAGAATGTTTCAGAGCAAGAATGATGAGAGAGATAATAAAAGAGTGCAAGATATGAGTTTTCTCAAATCACAAAGATCTCTATTTATAGGCTAATTCCATGTAATGGGCAGTTTTAATTTCGAAAATATAGCTGTTAAGACTAATAACTACTCCCATTAAGGCTTTTGATTCCATCAAATCGTGTTTGAATGCAGTTGGGCAGTTTCAAAACTGTCAGATTTTGCAGTAACACTCAAATAATCGATTATATCGTAGTGTAATCGATTATTTCATTTAAATTTTCAGTTTTAGAAAATGAAGTAATCGATTAAATTACAGAGTAATCGATTATGGCAGCACATATGTCTTGTGGAAGAAGAAGTGTAATCGACTATAATTGAAAATAATCGATTATGACAGTGTGAGACACAATTCTCAGACTTTGATAACTCAAATAATCGATTAATCCGACTAAGTAATTGATTATTCCAGTCTTGATTCAAAATTTAAAAACTACCAGTGATACATGTAATCGATTAATTCCTCATTTTAATCGATTATTCCAGTGTGAACTTGTTTTTCCAAAGACTCGAGTAGTGAATAATCGATGAAATCGATGGTTTAATCGATTACAACAGCCTTAATCCATTTTACAGAAGCATCAGATGAACAAATAATCGATTAGCTTTTAATGGTAATCGATTATTGTAGGCTTTTAACAATAAAAACCACTAAATTCAGCATCATATAGCAGGCATTCAATTACTAATTTGATTGAAGTATTTCAAGCAACATTTACACCATTAAATTACTAAGTAAACAACATAGGAATGTATCTCAACATACACTAGATTCATCCAAGATACCAAGCATATTTCTCAATGTAAAGAACCTATCTCTTGTAAAAGATAGGAACACTTCACAGTTAACCAAGAGGGCGGGGTGAATTGGTTAGGCTTGGTAAATTAAAATTTCCTTTAACAAAACCAGAGTTTCCCTTAGGATCTTTATCACTTTTGAAACAAAGAATACTTATTCAATCAAATGCTCAGTCCAAGGCATGCAATTGTTCAAGAATAAGTTAATAAGCAATACAAGATAATCAATATATATGGGAAATAAGCAAGCACGAATTTAAACACAAGACTCAAGAGATTTATATTGGTTCACTTCAAACCCTATGAAGCTACATCCAGTTTTCTTCCACTCAACACTAGAATGGAGTTCCACTATTGCAATTTTCAGTCTTACAAGTAATTACAAAGTCTATTAGGTTCAAAAACCTAGAACCCTATTAGGTTCTTAGAGACCAACCCATTGAGAACACTACTCAGCACACCCCTAGAGAAACCCCATCTCTAGATTACATGCAAGAAACCCAATTACAATAGAAATTCAAATACAAATCAAAATAGAGTTACAAACACAAAGCTAAGGAAAGAAATCACCTGATGATCCAGTGAATGATGATGCATATGAAGGAATGAATCAAGTTTAAAGATGAACACAAAACTCAGAACAACTCATTCCTTAAGCTTTGAAAAGAACTTTCTTGCTTCAGGAATCAATCAATAACCCATAGATGTTTTAATGTAAGCAAGAACTCCCAGAACCCAGAAAACCCCAAGAAAGTATTTAGAATGCTTTATGTTAGCTCAGAATTCGAAATTGACAAGTTACAAATCAAGCACAGTAAGGGTTCTATTTATAACAAACTTTTACAATTGTCAGTAATCGATTAAACGCGCCCAATAATCGATTATTTATCATATGTAATCGATTAAATAGCATATGTAATCGATTAATTTGTTCAATAAAATTCTGGGTATGGGCAACAAACTAAATAATCGATTATTCCATCTTGTAATCGATTAACACAGTGAGCTTTAAAAAAACTTGAAGTTCAGAGTGTAGCTTGAAATACACTGTGTAATCGATTACCGTATTTTGTAATCGATTAAGACAGATAGCTTCATAAAACTAGAAACAGCCAAATGAACTATGTAATCGATTACGGATTTTGGTAATCGATTATTGTATAAGAAATAGTCAAGCAGAGGCTTATTATGTAATCGATTACTGATATTGGTAATCGATTAAGGCAGTGGACTGAAGTTTTCTATTTGGCCTTTGTAATCGATTACAATTTATTGGTAATCGATTAAAATGTTTATCAAGGCAGTTTTATATGTAGACTAAGGTAAAATAATCGATTAATTCGATACGTAATTGATTACATTGTTCTTGAAGAGTTTTCTAGAAAGAGCTTAAGAACAAAGTAATCGATTATATGCTTAGGTAATCAATTAAAATTGTAGAAACTTGTATTTTTCCAAAAACCTTTGTTTCAAATCAAACTCTTAATCAAATTATCAAAGCCTTGTGAATTCTATAACTCTAATTGAAAATCTAAATGAATGATATGAATGCAATGCACTTGGATCACCAGAGATGCTTATTCCTTTTACAATTAATCATAAATTAATCTTCAAGTCTTCAAGGCATGTTGAAAGTTCAAAACCAAGCTTGATCTCTTGTCCATTCTTCAAGTGACTTCTTTGAAACCAACATCTCTATCCAAAGGCTTTGTAAATATATCATCTAGTTGTTTATTACTTTCAACAAATTCAATTTTAATGTTACCTTTCTGAACATGATCTCTGATAAAGTGATGCCTTATCTCTATATGTTTTGTTCTGGAATGCATAATTGGATTCTTGGAGATATTTATTGCACTAGTATTATCACACATAAGAGGGATGTGTTGAAGCTTCACACCAAAATCATGGAGCTATTGTTTTAGCCATAAGCTTTGTGCACAGTAACTCCCTGCTGATATGTATTCTGTAACACCCCAATATTTTACTTATGGATTGGAAGAACTATTTTTGGATGATTAAAAATTTAAATTCACTAGTTCTTAAGATTTTTAGGATTTAATAAATATTTTGAAATAAAATTCAATTTAAGTTATTCTACTTCCTAGAAAATCCTAAGAAAATAAGGAGCATAATCTTGGGAATTTTCTTGTAATTATAGGCTAAATAGACTTAGTGATTAAGATAGTTTAGTGATTAAGATAGTTTAGTAATTTTGGGCAAATTAAAACAAGAAAACAAGATTTATGTTATTTCATGGAATAAAAGGAAAAGTATGGTAGCTTTGGGCTTTGAAATAATTGGGACCGTATGACTAGGGGAGAAGGAATTTGAAAATCAATATAGGAGAGGAATTGAATTGTTTAAGAAGCCATGTGTAATGGAATCACTAGAAACCAAAATAAGACAAAAAGAAAAATAATATTATTGGAACCAAGGGGATTGCCACGGCTAAGAGAAAAAGAAAAAAAAAATCACTAAGAGCTTTGAACTTTAAATGCCACGTGAAATGCATCTAGAAAATAAAAGGTGGGGGCCAATTCAAAAGCAAGAAAGGATAAGCAAGCAAAGGAGATTTTTTTGAAACAAAAAGAATCTACAATTAATGCTAGAGGACAAAAGGAATGAATGCTAGAAGTAAAAATCAGTTTAAGCTCCTCCAAAAGAGCTACATGACCGTGCAAAAATATTGAGGCAACAAGGATTTTGTGGACCAAAATAGCTAGGCCATCCACCAATAAGAATAAAGCCATTATTTGACTTTGCTATATAAGGAAGCAAGTGGAAGAATTCTTGGTCAGCCAAAAAGAAGGGAAACTGTGCAGCACATTGCCCCACTTGCCTTTGTTTTGTTTTTTGAGTCTTTGAAAACAAGAAGCCAAGTCATCACCGTTTTGGCTTTCTTCCTTTATAGATTTCATAAGGAGTTTTCTTCAAAATAGGCCTTATGAGAATCCTATTCAAGGTATAACAAACAATACTCACTGCATCAGCCCAAAAATGCTTAGGTAATTTTGTTTCAATTAGAAGAGTCCTTGCTCCTTCTTCAAGTGATTTGTTTTTCCTCTCCACAACACCATTTTGTTGAGGTGTTCTTGGAGCTGAAAAGTTGTGATTAATTCCAAAATCTTCACAGAACTTTTCAAAACATTCATTTTGGAATTCACCACCACGGTCACTTCTAATTGAAACAATATTACAGCTCTTTTCATTTTGAATTAACTTGGCTAGTTTCTTAAAAGTTGTGAATGCTTGGCTTTTAGACTTAATGAACAATGTCCAAGTGTATCTAGAATAGTCATCTACAATAACAAGACCATAATAGTTTCCTCTTATGCTCATAGTTCTTGAAGGTCCAAATAGGTCCATGTGAAGCAATTCAAGAGGTTTAGAAGTAGAAATCATATTCTTACTTTGAAAAGAGTTTTTAGTTTGTTTTCCTCTTTGACATGCTTCACAAATCTTATCCTTCTCAAACTTGAGCTTAGGTAAACCAATCACTAAATCTTTTCTTATTAATTTGTTGAGATGATGCATGTTAATATGAGATATTCTTCTATGCCACAACCATGTTTCATTTACTTTACTCATCAAGCAATCAGTTTTATGTATGAATGCATGGTCAATGGATAGAACATAGATGTTACCCTTCCTTTTTCCAACATGTGCAACTTTTCCAGTTTTGCCTTCATGGATCAAGCAAGTTTCATTGTTGAAGTTGATTCTAAAGCCTTTGTCACACAATTGACTAATGCTTAGTAGATTGTGCTTTAGTCCTTCAATATAGAGTACATCCTTGATTTTAGTGGTTAAGTTGTCTCCTATGTTGCCTTGCCCAATGAGTTTGCCTTTATTGTTGTCTCCATAAGTCACATATCCTCCTTCCTTAAGTGTTACATTTGTAAGCATGGATATGTCCCCTGTCATGTGTCTAGAGCATCCACTATCTAGATACCAAATTGATGATTTAGCTCTAAGACACATCTCAGATTTTGTACTTGATGTTTCTTCTTCTTCTTCACAAATAGTAGATGTAAGGCATAGGTGAGCTTCATCTTCTTTTTTCTGAAGAGGATTCAGAACTTATGGATTCATTATCCTCCCAAGCAATGTAAGCTTTTCTAGCCTTTCCATCACTTTTTGGTCTCTTTTCAGCTTGTTGTTTCTTTGCTAATGAAGGACATTCTGACTTTATGTGACCTTGCTTTCCACATTCAAAGCATGTAATGGAGGAGGAATTGGTATTTTTATTTGTGCTGTCATTTCTTTTCTTTGTTGAGGTTGCCTTCTGCTTTTATTCTTCCTTAGAAACTTGGTAAACTTCCTTACTATGAGATTCATGTTCTCATCATCATCATCATCATCACTTGAATCATCTTCTCTATTAATCTTTGAAGGTGCAGCCTTTAATGCTATACTTTTATGCTTTTTATCTGCATCTTCACCATGAGTTAATTGAGATAATTCAAGTTCATATTCAAGGAGCTTACCAAACATAGCTGCCATTGACATTTTTGATAAATCCTTTGATTCTTTAATGGCTGTGACTTTAGGCTACCAATCTCTTGTTAGACATTTGAGAATCTTGATGTTCAGTTCTTTTACATCAAAGGTTTTCCCTAGCCCAAGCAAGTGATTCACAATGTGGGTAAACCTAGTTTGAAGCTGTGAGATGTTCTCATCATCTCTCATTTTGAACATTTCATATTCATGAATAAGAGTGTGTTTCCTTGATCTTCTCACATCATCTGTTCCTTCATGTGTAACTTTAAGTAGTTTCCACATTTCCTTGGCGCTTTTACACCTAACAGTCTTGAAAAATTCATCTGAAGATAATGCAGAAGTTATCATATTCTTTGCCTTGAAATCATATTGAGTTAATTTCTTTTCTATTTCAGACATTTCATCCTATTCTTTTGGTATTGAATTGCCATCAACAACTTTGGTAGGAATAAAAGGTCCTTTCTCAATACAATTCCATGCACTCGGGTCATTCGATTGGATGAAGATTTGCATTTTGTTTTTCCAAAAACTAAAATGTTCTCCTTCAAACAAAGGTGGTCTATTCAATGAAGCACCCTCCTTGAATGTTATTTGATTAGCATTCATTGTCAAAGATTTGAAAAAGATCTTGAGCAAATTACAAGAACCAACTCTTGATACCAATTGAAAATACAATGAATACCTAATCAAACAAACCAAGAGGGGGGGGGGGGTGAATTGGTTTTTCCTCCTTTTTAAAATTTTCTTTCAAAACAATGTAATAGCGGAAGAATTTATATGGATCGTATCTTAAACAAAACCAATTTAGAAAACAATCTTCTTCACCAATCAATTAACTCTTGTGCAGAATCAAAGTTTAAATGATAAGCAAATTGAATACAACAAGAATTCAATGAAACATGAACTGAAACTTAAATGCACAAGAAATTTATACTGGTTCACCTCTCAACCCCAGAGGCTACATCCAGTTTCACTTCCAACCCAAACAAGGTTAGAGTTCCACTATAACAAATCTTTTGTTCTTTACAAGCAAACAACAAGGTCTCTTTTACCTACCTTAGGGAAAAATCAAAATCTACTCCCTAGATTTTTCAACAGACCAAGAACCAGAGATCCCCTCTCTGTTCTTCCCCTAGAAAACCCTTTCTAGACTTGCTTTAAAGAACCCCAAATGTTATATGGAAAATCAACAAAGTTTATACAACAAGTAATAACAAAAACACAAGCTTAAGGTTAAAGAAAGGTATCACCTTATTTTCCTCTGCAACTAAAATGATATGTACGAATTAATCAAC
>QARZ01041101.1:80478-140893 GCA_013407115.1 Glycine latifolia
AGAAAGGGTTTTCTAGGGGAAGAACAGAGAGGGGATCTCTGGTTCTTCCCCTAGAAAACCCTTTCTAGACTTGCTTTAAAGAACCCCAAATGTTATATGGAAAATCAACAAAGTTTATACAACAAGTAATAACAAAAACACAAGCTTAAGGTTAAAGAAAGGTATCACCTTATTTTCCTCTGCAACTAAAATGATATGTACGAATTAATCAACCTGAGATTATGTCTATCATGCTTTCTTGAAACTTCTTTTAACACTAGCTTGCATAGTTGCTCAATCACAATGAGAATTTTGACTCACACATGTAGATTATAATACATTTGAATAACTCTCTAATTTCTGACTTTTAATACTTTGAAGACACTTTAGAGAAAGTAAAACCCAAGGTATGCACAAGTACTCTCTTTCTGATATGTCCTCTTTCACAGACACAGCTTTTCTATTTATAAAAAAATAGATTTAACTACCTGTAATTGATTATTTCGTTATCATAATCGATTATTTTAACTTCAGTAATCGATTATCTCGTCCACATAATCGATTAATTTGTTCATCATAAGTCTGGAAATCTTGAACGAACAAAATAATCAATTATTTGCCAATTTAATCGATTAAGCCAGTACATGACTAAAACTTGACAATCCAGGTTTAATCGATTACAGTCATCTGGTAATCGATTATACCAGTTGATCATGTTGTGCTACATTATGCAGATTGCTTATGTAATCGATTATATACCCATATAATCGATTATTCCAGTGAGTTCCCAAATCTGTGTCAAGCTTATTTAATCGATTACAAGAAAATGGTAATCGATTAAACTGTTCTTAAATCATTTTTCAGAAACTCAAACAAGCTTGTAATCGATTATTCTACTCTTGTAATCGATTAAAGCAGTGAAAAACTATTTTATACTTGTCTAAATGTACTTATGAAATTCTATTACTTTGCACATACTAATATGATTAAAACCTTTTTAATGAATGTATGAATGCATGATTTACTTAAGAGCTGCAGAGGATTATAAGAATTTAACCGATGAACCAAGCTTTAACCAAAATTACAAATGCCATCATATTGAGTGGGCATGGAAAATATCAAAACATAATTGCTTCAATCATCCTTGAATCTTTTGCTTTAGCTTCTTGATTCTAACAAAAGTAATTGTAATGCTTTGAAATTTAATGTTAACATATATTTCCTTTCAAAATATTTTTATCAAAAATGCAAAATGAATTGATAACTAATGAAGGGAACAAGACAATTTTATTCAAGATAATATGGATATAGTTATGATGAGGACATCAAAGACTAGACCCAAGCCCAGAAGGAAGCCCAAGACCCAATACAAGGCATAAGAGAGTCCATGACAAGAACAAGAGCTAAAAAGACCCAAGAAGCTTTGCAACATATAATGGCTAATCTGAGGGCAATTCAATTGGAATAGGGGACCCAACTTTTAGAGGTATTCATGCGTAGGTTGCTAGCCACATGTATCGCTTGCTTTGAGTGAGAATAGAAGGCAATTATTGACTTAGGCAGTTAATAAATAATAATAATAATAAAGTGCTTGTAGCTGGTTTTAAGACTTGAACCTCAACCTTAATTATGCCTCACTTAACCACTATGGCATTTTAGTTATGCTTACAATGTTGAAATTTTATTTTTCTTTTATTTTCTACCAAGTACATGAGAACTAATTTGTATAAATCATTTTTGAAGTGAATAGACAAGGGAATTTTGTTGGGTTTTATCATTGACACGTGAGAATTGCCTCTGCCAGGGTTCTTCCTTGAACCATTTAATCTTGTGGTGATCCTCAAGGCTTATCAAACATCATTGTTTGTGATGCCTATCTTGTTCTTCCTTTCACATTTTTTGTTTCCTTGTTTAATTTTTGCATTGCTAATTTTGTAATTTTGTTTGAATTTCTTATTTATATTTCTCATTTTACTTATCCTTTTTTGATGTTTCTTGTGCCTAAATTGCATTTCAGAACGTCCTTTTTCACCTCGTTTTGGAATCGTTCCAATCCGAGTTCTATAGGATGAAAAACATATAAAAGTTAACTATACGTTTCTAGTTCAATTGGTGTGTGAAGTCCAACCTAGAATTGGTTTGAATTGAAGCAAGGCAGGGGGATTTACATCATTTGGTATTCAGAGCAAGGTTCTAGGGTTGGAAATAAGGCTGAGTTCATCCATCATGTTCTGCATTTTTGGGTAACCCTAAACCCCTAAATTCTGTTTGCTCAATTTGAATTGTGCAATTATGTTACAACCTTGTGTTTGGTCATGATTTATTCTTTCAATTTCCTAGCGTGTCTTTCTTTTTAATTCTTGTTCAGTTGATACAGTTTTGCATTTATGTTTTTGGAGTTCATCCCATGTTCATCATTGTTCATAAACTTAAATCCTTTCAATCCATGTGATTTGGACTAAGTTGTTATTGAGTATTAAATATTTGCTTGTTTTGTTGGGAATTTTAGTCTTGTTTCATTCTCAGTTGCTGCAACTTCAAAGCTTCATTCCAAAATTACATATTTTGTTATTAGAAGCATTTTAAGTATAAAAAAAAGAAAATTCTGCAGCAAAAGAAGTTAAAAAAAGTACATAATTTGTGTTCGTTAAATTCATTGCACCCACCTTGTTTGATAAAATTACTAAGTGTCAAGTGTCTTCTCTAATCATTGTTTTTCCATAACATTAATGTTTGTCTTGATTGTTTGTTGGTAGTGAAATTGTTCTTTACTACTTTACATTTCTTGGTGCTAGAATTTTGTTTAAGCTCTATGATTGCTACCTTTAAAAGTGCTTCTTGATTATAGATTGTTTGGTTCAATTAGAACTTTAAGTGAGGGAAATAGTGGTAAAAGGCAAAGAGTGAAACATTAGAGAAAAAGCCATAAAAGAGAGCACTATACATGAGTGGTACATCTTTTAGTATAAACACATGAGAAGAGTGATGAGGTCCTATTACTTCACTTTTTTTTGTCCTTTACTTGAAATATGGCAGGTACAAGTGGTGATGGTACCCTTCCTCCAGGGGGAGACAATAGATTGTTGATTGATGCCATTACAACCCAAATGAAAAGAATGTTGACAAAACATACTGATGAGCTGTATGGGAGAATTGAACAACTAGAAAATCAAGGAAATAGTAATGATGGTGGAGGTAGAAGGAGGAGATGGAGAAATAATAAGGGTGATGCTAAAGAGGACAACATTGAAGGAGTAAAGTCGAACATACCCCCTTTTCAAGGAAAGAGTGATCCATATTGATAAGTGCCCTAAATTAGTTAAAATCATGTTTTAAATGCGGGCACTTATCGTTTGATTTCATAAGTTTTTTATTATAAAATTACCCTAAACCTAGTTAAATAGCTCCTAATGCTTGCATAAATGTCATTCGTCATATTTCGGAAGATTAATCCAACATGTTTTAAATTTTGATAGATTCCGTGAATTTCCGGGGCTTCCGTAAACAAAAAGCAAGCAGATCGGGCTGAAGAAAGCAAACAGGGAGGTGCAGAAAGCAAAAGGCCCATCAGAATAGTTCAGAGTGCCTCTTAACTCGCCTGGGCGAGTGAATATAGTAAACAATGCTCGCCTGGGCGAGTTAAACACTAATTTGGGCCACTTAGGCCACTTGGGACAGCTGAAAACGTGTAAAAAGATATGCATACTCGCCTGGGCGAGTAAAATAGCCTAAAATGGCTCGCCTGGGCGACCAAAGGCGGCCAGACCTCCCTCTATAAATAGCCAAGCACCCCCCAAGGCCAAATCCATCCCTCTCAAACTCTCTCAACTCCATTTTTCTCTCCTCTTTGCTTCTTTTAAGCTTTTTCTTTAGTTTTTGTAGTAAATAGTAGTATTAGGTAGGTTAGGGAAGTGAGAGAAGTGAGATTTAGTGTGGAGACTCTGCCGGAAAGAAGCGGTGATGGGGCCCTTCATCAATTCTTCTCTTAAAGAGGTTCTCTCCATGCTTGGTTAGTTTCTCTTATGGATTGGATGTAATCTTCTATCCCTATGTTTCTCTTTTAATTTTATTTATGCATTAATTTCTTCTACTCCTTCTTGGTAATTTATTCCGTACTTAATGCTTGAATCTAATTGATCACTAGACTCATGAACTAAAATTCTAAGTTTGACTGGGAAGTACTCTTAGGGTTTGAACTGAATAAATTTACTCATTATGTTACGAATCGCTAGGAATAGGGCGTACCGTTTTGATTGCATAAAGCACGCGATTATAATTCTTAATGCTGGGATATTTATTTCGTATGCGAGACATCGATATTAAGTAAATATTCTTAGAACTTGATTGCGAGGAATCGATTCAAGGTTAACATAGTGTGCATCAATAAGGATAGATAAGGATTATTGTATGGTAATATTAATTGGGGATAAAAGGATATGAATGATGAAATCCAATCCTACGCTTTTCTGTAACTTTTCGTAATTTTCCATAACTTTCCGTAATCATAATTTTTAGTTGTTTTCTTAAAACAAATGAAACTACGCTCAACCTATTTGTACATAAATATTGAACTATTAAATTCTATTTGGATTAACTGAGTAAGCTCAAGTCCCTGTGGAGACGAACTTTTATAAATTTTGTAACTTACAACGACAATTGGTACGCTTGCCACATATCAAAGGTGATTTCATCAAATTTGATTCAATAAACCCTTAATGTATGCCTAGTAAGGAATTATCTTTGCATCTCGAGTTTCCCATTCACTCTTTAATTGGTAAATGACCAAGGTCGAGTCACCATAGACCTCGAGCTTTTTGACTTTAGATTCTACAACTGCTTGTAACCCCAAGGTGCATGCTTTATACTCTGCCACATTATTTGTATAGTCAAAGCATAACCTCGTCGTGAATGGAGTATATTGTTTCTCTGGGGAGATTAATATGGCTCAAATCCCATGCCCTAGTATATTAGATGCACCATCAAACAACATGATCCATTTTCCTTCTAGCTTGTCCTCCTAAAGTACTGCCATTATGTTGTCATTAGGGAATTCACACTGCATTGACTGATAATCATCCACGGGGTGGCGTGCTTATCTTTTGATTTCAATGAATTCACTTATAAGCTGGCCCTAATCCTAGTTGTTTTATATTTTGTACGTATATAAATGTTGTGTTTACATTTGGAAGATTCATCCATTCAATTTTTATGTTTCAATAGGTATCTATGGCATCCAAAACAACCAAGACAATAAGAAAGGGCAAAAAGTTCAAAAGAAGAATTTTTTGGAAGCCAAATTCACCCAGGCTAGCAATTAGATCACCTGGACGAGTTAACCTTTCTTCAGCATTAAGCCACAACTCGCCTGAGCGAGTTCACCTAACCTGCTCCACATTTTCCTATAAAAAGCCATGCAAGGAAGGAGAGAAGGGAGGTAGAACGAAACCAAAACGTGAAGAAACCATTGAAAACATAGAGAGAGGTGAGCGAAGAGAGAAATTGGTGAGGAAACTTTGCCGGAAAGAATCGGGGATCGCTTCCTTCATCATGTCTTCAGTTGATCTTGTGCTCTGCACAATGATAGACTAGTTTCTCCTAAGGATTGGATGTAATCATTGTACCCTTATGTATCTCTTTTAATATTTGATATATGCATGAATCTTTTCTATTCATTATTGGTGATTTCATTATGTTCTTAATGCTTGATTCTACTTGATCACTAGTTTCATGAAATTAGATTCTAAGTTTGACTGGAAAGTGCTCTTAGGATTTGAACTGAATGATTTTACTCTTTACGTCACGTTGCTTGGAATAGAGCATAACGTTTTGATTGCAAATAACACAAGATTATGATTATAATGCTGGGATATTTATTTCACATGCGAGGGATTGATATTTAATAAATATCCTTAGAATTCTCGAATGCGAGGGATCGATTTAGGGTGATTTAATGTGTGCATCAATAATGTTAGAAAATGATTTATACATGTTACTGTTACTTGGATACTGAGGGTATGAATGATGAAGTCCAATCCTACACTTTTCTTGAATTAATTAAACTCACTTTAATTATTTCCGTAATTTTTCGTAATTTCGACGCACTAAATCTGTTATTTTCATAATTTCTTTAAATCCATAAATTCCGTTATTTTCACGAACTCATGAAATTCTGCTTATACTTGTTGTATATAAACTATTAAACTGTTATTTTTATTTAAAATAATTGAGTAACTCAAGTCCCTGTGGAGACGAACTATTATAAATTTTGTAACCTGCGATGACATTGGTACGTTTGCCAATAGTCTAACAAGTTTCTGGCGCTAGCCGGGGACTTGAGTCGCTTACTCAGTTCTTTTAGATTTAAATTTTCAATTTAGTAGGACATTTTCTTTACTTCTGTTAAATATTTTGATTTTGATTTTTGTATATATTCTCATATTATATTTTCACTAAACCTTGGGGCTTACGGGATATTGTAGTTTGTTCTTTTTTCTTTATGCGAGGTAAGTTTTCTGTAGATAAATCTTTGTTTGATCCAGAAATTACCAAAACAAAAAGGAAGAAAAGGAAGAAAAAGAAACAAGAAGCCAATATACCATCGGGTGAAAATTCTTCTATTAATTCTCCTTTACCATAAAACCCACCTGTAATTGATAATATGGCTAACAGAGGAGGAGAAGGAAATAGACCACTAAGGAGGACTCTTGGTGACTATGCTTACCAACAGGGACCAAAACATTACAATAGCATAGTCATTCCTCCTTTCAGTAATAAAATTGTGGAATTGAAGCCAACATTACTCAGCCTAATTGGCTCACATCCTTTTGCTGGAATGGATCATGAGGATCCATACACACACTTGTCTACTTTCATGGAGCTATGTAGTACCATGGGAGCTTTTGATGAAGATGCTGAAGTTGTTTATCTTAGAGCTTTCCCATTTTCTTTGACAGATAAAGCAAAGACTTGGCTTCAATCCCAACCAAACAAAAGTCTTAGTACTTGGGAAGAATTGGAGGAAAAAGTCATTGTTGGATTCTTTCCTTCATCCAGATTTATAAATGCAAAATCAACAATTGCTACTTTTTTCCAAGGAGCAGATGAACTTCTCTGTGAGACATAGGAGAGATTTAAATCATTATTGTAGAGGTGCCCAAACCACAATTTTGACGATGCTGCACAACTACACATTTTTTACAGTGGTTTGAGACCTTAGACAAAAATGATTCTTGATGCCTCAACTGGAGGTACTATGATGTCAAAAAGCCCGGAGGAAGCAATTACAATCATTGACTCCATAGCAGCCAATGATTACCAATCTCACCATGATAGATCTTCGGTACAGAGGAAAGGTATGATTGAGCTAGATACTCAAAATGCAATTCTAGCTTAGAATAAATTGTTAACTCATCAGATAGAGGCTTTAATAAAACAAATAGGCCAACTTCCTCAACAATTCCAACATTGAGGATCACAGAAAACACACACAACTCATCAAGTTCAACAAATTCTGAGATGTGATTTCTGTGGTGGCGAACATCAAAATGGCCACTGTCCAGCACCTGGTGATTGTCAACCAGAAGAGAAAGCTCATTATTTACAGAATCAGACCAGACCTTAACAAAATTCTAAAGGAAATTACCAAGGCTACCGAGGTGGTCCAGGTTCAAATCAATCGTATGGTTAGAGACAAAATAATAATGCATATACTGCTCCCACTAACTCTTATTATGCAGGTCCCACTAAAAACTTATATGCAGGTCCTTCAAATGGGGTTAACAACAACAAGGTCAGCCTGATAGAGTGTCAAAAATGGAAGACACTCTCACTAAGTTTATGCAGATGTCCATCACCAATCAAAAGAATACTGATGCTTACATAAAAAATCTTGAAGTTCCGGTGGGACAACTTGCAAAACAACTCTCTGAGCATGGAGGTGGATCTTTCTCAGCAAACACACAAGTCAACCCAAAGGAACAATGCAATGTAATTATAACAAGGAGGGGGACTGTGGTTGGTTTGAAGGATGATGATGAGAAAAATAAAAATGAAGGAGTTGTAGAAAACAATTATGAAAAGAAAGGAGTTGAAAAAGAAAATGAGAAAAATGATGAAGTGGTGACAAACGAAAAAATTGAAGAGAAGGTGACAGATGAAGAGGAGAAGCAGAAAACAACTGATAAAGGCAAAGTTGTACTAAATCCTCCACCAGTTCAACATATGCCTTATCCACATGCTCCATCAAAGAAAGCAAAGGAAAGGTAGTACAAGCATTTCTTAGATATTTTCAAACAGTTGCAGATTAACATTCCTTTCTCTGAAGCATTGGAGTAGATGCCAACATAGGCCAAATTCATGAAGGATTTACTTACAAAGAAGAAAAGATACATGGATGATGAAACAATAGAGTTGGATGCAGCTTGTAGTGCAATTATCCAAAAGACCATTCCAGAAAAATCTAGAGATCCCGATAGTTTCACAATTCCTGTGACTATTGAGAGATTATCAATGGGAAAGGCTCTTCTTGATTTAGGAGCAATCATCAACCTTATACCATTATCCATGGTCAAGCGGATAGGAGAATTAGAAATCAGACAAACAAGGATGACTTTGCAGCTAGCTGACAAAACTATTAAGCATCCTTATGGCATCATTAAGGATGTATTGGTAAACGTTGACAAATTTTTCTTTCTAGTCGAATTTGTAGTAATGGATATGGATGAGGATAGTGAAGTTTCATTGATTCTTGGCAGACCTTTTATGAAGACTACTAAGGCTTTGATTGATGTTGATGAAGGGAAACTCACTGTGAGGGTGCAAGATGATAAAGTACAGTTCAATGTCCATGAAGCCATGAAGCACCCTACATATAAAAAAGATGATAAACTCACCTTTTATGACTCTAAAAAATTAATTCACAGAAAAGATGGTTTGGAGAAAGCACTGATTGAAGCATTCAAGGACGAGAATGATTGTGAAGATAAAGAAAGTTCAGATTGTCATCAACAACTGAATTTCTGCAAAGAAATTCCCTATCACCAATCTCTCTTTCAAGAAATTAAAGAACAGAAGCAAAATAAGGAATCAAAGCTAGAGCTAACGGTATTACCATCACATTTAAAATATGTTTTTCTCATAGGTAATTCTTAGAAACCAGTCATCATTAATGTAAATCCCTTTGAAGAAGAAGAAAAGAAATTGGTAAAAGTTTTGCAGAAGAACAAAGAAGCCATTGGCTAGACCTAATCAGACCTAACAGGTATTAGTCCTTCTTATTGTATGCATAGAATTTTAATGGAAGAAGATTATAAACTTGTAGCTCAACCATAGAGACGTCTCAATCCAACCATTAAAGAAGTTGTCAGAAAAGAGGTAGTCAAGCTGCTGGAGGTTGGAATGATATATCATATCTCAGATAGCTAATGGGTAAGCTTTGTGCAGGTAGTTCCAAAGAAAGGCGGTATAACTGTTGTTAAAAATAAGCTTATTCCAACTTGTACTGTTACGGGTTGGAGAACGTGTATTGATTACAAGAAGCTCAATACAGCCACCGGAAAGGATCATTTTCCATTACCTTTCATGGACCAAATGCTGGAGAGACTAGCAGGACAACAATTCTACTGTTTTCTTGATGGTTATTAAGGATATAATCAAATCAATGTTAATCCTAAAGACCAAGAAAAGATAGCTTTTACCTGTCCCTTCGGTGTTTTGCTTACAGGAAGATGCCTTTTAGTCTTTGTAATGCACTTGCTACATTTCAGCGATGCATGCTTGCTATTTTCTTTGATCTTGTTGAAAAGAGCATTGAAGTATTCATGGATGATTCCTCTGTTTTTGGTTCTTCTTTTGATTTATGTCTCTCTAATCTTGACACTATTTTGAAGCGATGTGTTGAAACAAATCTTGTGCTCAACTGGGAGAAATGCCATTTTATGGTAACTGAAGGTATTGTATTAGGGCACAATGTAACGATCCGCCTCGTCGCTACTGTATCATCAACTCTTACCGCACAAGATTTAATTAATTTTTTTTTTGCGATAATATAATTATCATACACATATTACCATTCCATAATTAATCACATATGTACATATATATATATATATATATATATATATATATATTAAATCGGTACATGGCATCCACATGTTAAAACTTCCTTTAGTTTTACATGTAATACAACTGAAATTACATATCTAACAAAAAGTCAAAGAACTAACTAAGAAAGAGTTGATTAACAAAACATAACTCTTTCCCAAAAAAAACCCAACATCATCACGTCAGCTTGGTGGCTCCAACCAAAAAGAATCTCCCTCCAGAGTCACCTAAGGCTGCTCATCTGCTCACACGAATAAAGGTTCGCGGTCATCACAGGTACCAACCACACGTTACAACAAATGCAAGGGTGAGTTTATTATGTACAACTAACAATTATCAAGTAACCACAATTGGAAAGGAAACAACAATCACAATCACAATTATTACCAAAATTCTATCAATCCAATACACACTCAACAAACCAATCATCCAATGCATTTCACAACTCAAACAATCATGCACGGAATGATGCATGCACCTGACTCATCTATCAGCATGCAATGTGGTACCATCCTCATGGAAATAGCCTCTCTCAGGAAAATGATGCAGTAGCTCGTCAAGGTCACTCTATCGTGCACAGGCCGCTCCCCCCATGGTGATCAGCCCTGAGTCACAAGGGAGTTCCAAACAGAGATGCCCCCCTAGTACCTCCGTACTCTACTGCCACCATCCTATTTCCATCAATGCAAATGAAGTATGAAACATGGGCATCATCAATGTATGACCCGGCTAGGAACACATCCTTCCTCGCAAGGGTAACCCGTCATACACCCCCATGTACATACATAACACCCCAATATGGGTTCACCGATGCACTGACCGTGGCTAGGAACACATCCTTCCTCGCAAGGGTAACCAATCGGTCACTGCATCCCACATGTACATACACAACAAACAACCATGGGCACCATCAATGTATGACCTGGCTAGGAATACATCCTTCCTCGCAAGGGTAACCAGTCATACACCCCCCATGGGTATCCATGTATATCCACATCACATCATCTAATATCATCATCATACATATCAAAGTCATCTCATTTCAACATCATCAACCACATCAACATTATCTCATTTGTACATCATCAAACACATCATCATTATCTCATTCAATCATCACCAACGCATCAATAACATCTCATTTCAACATTATCAATGACATCAATATCGCCTCATTCATCCACAATCGATATTACCACGAGACTGGTATTTTAGGAAAATTTTAAATTAAAGAAGAAAACTACAATATAGAAAACACACTCTTATGCCCATTTAAAAATTTAATAAAAAATTAAATAGGAAAACACTTTATAAAATTTTGGGCAGAGTCTCATCTGTAATTAAGACTTTTCCTAAAAATCCAATCATTACAATAATAATATCATTTATAGTTTTATCCATCAACAAGCCAATTCATCGCATCCCATTAGTTAAAAGCAATTTTTCTTGAAAACGAGCACACACAGGAACAAACATACATCAATCATAAATACATCGCATCCCATTAGTTAAAAATGTAGTTTTTCTTGAAAACCAGCACACAACAGGGACAGGCAGTTATCTTCGTAGTTGGACTTCCTGGCCTCCAACTATGGTATCTAAACTATCGCCAAAATAATAAACTCCCCTTACCTAACTAGGAGTTCTCCTGTTAAAACCTCACAGTGTTGTTTTGGAGATCCTTTAATACATGTGTTTTCGTCCAAACGCAGAACTTCATATACCAAATTGAAGACAATTTAATATAGATTTCCAAGGTAAGATCAATATTAACATTTGGGGTCAAGTACCCACTCAAATCAAAAAGCGGCTAAAAGGGTGTTTTAGGAGTTTACATTAAAAGACATCATTTTGAAATTCTGATCACACCAATGTGATCGGGGTTCAACAAGGATCACAAAAATGACATCAATTTCATAAAAAAAAGAGACTTTTACAACATCTCATTTTGAAAGGGTTTTTCAAAGGAAGTGTAAAACTCCCAACAACGGTACCCAAATCACAAGAGAGACTAATAGAAGCTTAAACTAGCTAGGAGAAGACAAAAGAAACTAAGATTACCTCAAGGAAACCAAGAAAGGAGGATTGAGAGCTCTGTTCTCTACCAAAAATTTGAGAAGAGTTTTGAAGATTCTGCTCCGATTAAAGGGTTCCTCTCCGTGAGGTGGTCTCGTGGCAAGCAACGGCGGCCTGTGGTGGTCACCGGTGGTCTTGAGTGGCCAAGGAGGGTAGTGGGAGGTGAATTGGCTGTTGGGAGGGAGAAGGAGGATGATTTTCGTGTTTTGGAATGCTGCTGCAGTATTTATCACCGCCTCCACTTGCCCAGGCAAGCAAAAGTGCCTGCAAAATTCGCCTGGGCAAGCTGACCAGATTCTAGAATTTTCTGCTTCAGTGAAAAATTAATTTTTCATGTTCCAGACATTATTTTGATAATCCCAACGGTCAAAGATTCCATATGTGGTTTAGAAACCTTTATTTAAAATTTGAAAAATATCCAACGGTTAACCAATCCAGAATGATAATTTTACTAAAATAGGTTTCGGGTCAAACTCGGAATCACTCAAATACAACGCATCTCAAACAAACTCCACATAACTTAACCTCTACATCAAGCAATTGCACACGGATAATTCACATAAAATTTCAACTAATCCTAGTTAATAAATTAATCAAATCATACAAGGAATACATCACACATATATTTTAAGTTACCCAAATTTTAGGCTGTTACACACAAGATCTTTGTTCATGGCATTGAGGTTGACAAAGCCAAAGTGGACGTCGTAAAAAAATTGCCTCCACCAACAAATGTCAAAGGAATTAGAAGCTTTTTGGGACATGCTGGATTTTACAAGCGTTTCATCAAGGATTTTTTCTAAGATTGCCAAACCTTTAAGCAATCTATTGAACAAAGAAGTTTCCTTTCATTTTGATGATTTCTGTTTAAAAGCTTTTGATACTTTGAAACAAAAACTAATTTCTGCACTACACCAAATTGGACACTTGATTTTTAAATAATGTGTGATGCAAGTGATTATGCTATAAGAGTAGTTTTGGGTCAAAGGAAAAATAAAGTTTTCCATGTTATACATTATGCAAGCAAAGTTTTAAATGAAGCTCAAATTAATTATGCAACAACTGAGAAAGAATTGCTTGTGGTAGTGTATGCTTTGGAAAAATTTAGATCTTATTTGATAGGATCTAAAGTTGTGGTTTTTACTGATCATGCTGCTATAAAATATTTGCTAGTAAAAGTTGATTCTAAACCCATACTTATCCATTGGATTCTACTTTTGTAGGAATTTGATTTAGAAATCAAGGATAAAAAGAGGAGCGATTATCATGTAGCTAATCATTTTTCCAGACTTACCATTGATGGGGTAACCACACAAGGTCCTGAAATTCGAGGGTAA
Source organism: Glycine latifolia (assembly GCA_013407115.1). Taxonomy (NCBI): domain Eukaryota; kingdom Viridiplantae; phylum Streptophyta; class Magnoliopsida; order Fabales; family Fabaceae; genus Glycine; species Glycine latifolia. Next base: position 93,972 of record QARZ01041101.1, read on the forward strand.
TTCCCTGATGAAAAGCTATTCAATATTTCAAAAAGGACATGGTTTGTTGAGATGGCAAATTTCAAAGCAGCTGGTGGAATTCCTGATGATTACACTTGGCACCAGAGAAAGAAGTTTTTCAGGGACGCTAAATACTTTGTGTGGGATGATCCTTACCTCTTTAAAATTTGAGCAGATAATCTCTTGAGAAGGTGTGTAACTTAGGGGGAGGCAAGAAGCATACTGTGGCATTGCCATAGTTCACCTTATGGAGGCCATTACAATGGAGAAAGGACTGTTGTTAAGGTCCTCCAATCAGGTTTCTATTGGCCTACTCTGTGTAAGGATGTATATGAATATGTTCAGAAGTGTGATAACTGTCAAAGAACAGGTGGAATCTCCAGAAGGAATGAAATGCCACTGTAAAACATTCTCGAGGTGAAGCTTTTGACTGCTGGAGGATAGATTTCATTGGTCCATTTCCATCATCTTACTCAAATGAATATATTTTATTGGTTGTGGACTATGTAACCAAATGGGTGGAAGCGATAGCTGTACAACATGCAGATGCAAAGACCATCATTCACTTTCTAAAGAAAAACATCTTTTCAAAGTTTGGCACACCAAGGGTGTTAATAAGTGATTGAGGATCTCATTTCTATAATGTCCAACTTAAGAAAGTTCTCCAACACTATAGTGTCAAACACAAGGTAACCTCACCTTACCGTTCTCAGACCAATGGGCAAACTGAAGTTTCTAACAGGGAAATCAAGAAAATCTTAGAGAAAATATTTGCTCAATCAAGGAAGGATTGGTCTCAAAAGTTAGATGAAGCTTTGTGAGCATATAGAACAACATATAAAGCTCTAACAGGACTCAGTCTCTTCCAATTGGTCTATGACAAATCTTGTCATTTACCAGTTGAGTTAGAACACAAAGATTATTGGGCATTAAAATTTTTGAATTTTGATCCGAATGCAACTGGTAAACAAAAGAAGCTCCAAATTCATGAATTGGAGGAATTGAGGTTTCAAGCTTATGAAAATTCTAAAGCTTTATAAGCAACGAGTTAAAATTTATCATGATAAAAAACTTTTGAAAAAGAATTTTCAGCCTGGTCAACAGGTTTTGTTATTTAACTCTAGACTGAGATTGTTCCCAGGTAAGCTAAAATGTAAGTGGTCTGCACCATTAATCATCAAAGAAGTCATGCCACATGGAGCTGTAATACTAGAAGATCCAGCCACAAAGAGGACATGGACTTTAAATGGAAGCAGAATCAAGCATAACTTGGGTGGTGATGTTGAAAGACTGACCACTATTCTTCAGTTACAGGAAATATGAACCACAACATAGACGTCCAGCTATCAAGATGTTAAAGAAGCGCTTCTATGAGGCAACCTAGTATATTCTAAACCTTTCTTTTATGATATCTGTGTTTTATATCTTGTGTGGTACATTTATATTGCTTTACTTAATATTTAAGTTTTATTGAAACATTATACTTATAATTATATGTATTGAATTATAGGTTAATTATAGTTAAACATGACTATAGATTAGTATAAAACTTCATTTTTTATATAATTTAGTAATATTAAAAAGAAAAGGGGTTAACTCGCCTAGGCGAGTAAATCATGAGTAAAACACTCGCCTGGGCGAATTCACGTCTGTAGCAGAAAAAATAAACAGAGGGGTGAAATCAGATTTCACCTCATTTCAAAAATCACTTTCATTTCTCCCTCTTCCATTTTAACATTCTTGTAACCTCACCTTCTTCTACAAACTCGCCCAAGCCATTCCCTACTTCCATCTACAAAATATCTCTCACACCACTTCACTGCATTAATGTAAGTATCCCATATCCTTCAATTTTCGTGTGATTTTAACAAACTGTTAGTTGTGTTTTTATTGTTTTAATATAGGGTTCAAAATAGTTAAGTAAATTAGCACAAGTTTAATAAAAATCTGCTCTCTATGTGTGATTGTTCTATGATGTTTCTTCTACTGCTAGTTTCTGAATTTTTGTATCATATGTTTTCATATTCGTTCAATTACATATACCAATTCATGTGCACATAAGCTGTTTAATGAAATGTCTCAATGACCAACCATGTTTTTATTCCTTAAAATTATGCACAAATGATACTCCTTATATCTGTTAGACAGTTTGTTCAAACGATAAGCTCAGATAGTCCAATAAAGTAAACTTATTTTCATGACTATAAATTAATCTTGAATTGTCAAAGTTTTTCTTAAAGTCTAAAGCAATTGAGTGGTTCTTCAAAAATACTTATATTGTTTGAACTAAAACCTTGGAGTAGCATGTTTTAGATTGGCTGAATTGTTGTAGCTATATAACACATGAATTATGCATTGAAGGCTGAAAATTTCGTGCATATTGAAGGCTGAAAATTTTGTGCATTGAAAGCTAAAAATTTAGTGCACATTGAAAATTTTGTGATATATTTCAAGATGAACCATAAATGACAACTTGACTTATAGGTTGTTATGATTGGGAAGACTGAAAAAGTATGTTGATATTTAGTAGATATTTAGTAGACTGAAAAAGTATGTGGACTTGGGATATTTGAGGATCCTTTTGACAACAATAAGGTGTGATTCTTTGGGATTTGTTTGATATCTAGCATACAAACACACACTTAACATAATGTCAAGTCTACTACAGTCAAGTATAACAAAGATCCAATCATTCCTCTGTATTTTGACTAATCCACACTTTTTCCTTTGTCATCTGAATCAAGATAGGTTGATGTAGCCATTGGAGTTGCAACATCTTTTCTTTTCTCCATTTCAAACTTCTTGATCATTTCCAGGCAGTACTTGGTTTGACTAAGAAATGTCCCATTCTTCATTTGCTTGACTTGAAGTCCTAGAAAGAATGTGAGCTCTCTCATCATTGACATTTCAAATTCACTCTGCATTGAGACAGAAAATTCTCTGCACATAGATTGATTAGTTGAACCAAATATAATGTCATCAACATAGATTTAAACCAACAAGATGTCATTGCCTTTTTTCTTGATGAACAAGTTTTTGTCCACTTGTCCTCTTATGAAAGATTGGTCAAGCAAAAAATTTGCTCAATCTCTCATACCAAGACCTTGGAGCTTGTTTAAAACCATAAAGAGCTTTTCTTAATTTGAAAACATGGTTTGAATGTTTGTAATCAATAAATCCAGGAGGCTAATCAACATATATCTCCTCCTCAATGTAACCATTTAAAAAGGCACTTTTAACATCCATTTGAAACAATTTAAAATTCATCAAACATGCATATGAAAGCAACAACTTAATGGCCTCTAACCTAGCAACTAGAGCATAGATTTCATCATAGTCTATGCCTTCCTCTTGGTTGTATCCTTTTGCAACCAATCTGGCCATGTTCCTTACCATGATGCCACTTTCATTAAGTTTGTTTCGAAAAACCCACTTGGTGCCAATAGGTTTGTGAGAAGAGGGTCTAGGAAATAATTCCCAAACTTCATTTCTCTTATTCAACTCTTCATGCATGGCCATCATCCAATGTTCATCAAGAAAAGCTTGGTCAATGCTCTTTGGTTCAATCTATGAAACAAAAGCCATAGTACAAGAAAGATTTCTTAGTGAGGCTCTAGTAGAAACTCCCTTGGAAACTTCCCCAATTATATTGTCAGGGGAAAGGTCTTTAGTTGTTTTCCAATCCTTGGGCTTTTGTAATGGTGTTGACTGTTCCAATTCATCATATGGTTCTGCCTTTTCCTTTTCATTTAGATCCTTGAGTTGCAAATATTCTTCAATTGGTCCAACATGGATAACCTCACCATTTTTACCATCATATATTAAACAACAATTGTCATTGAAGGAGACTTTGAGTCCTTTGTCGCATAGTTGGCTTATGCTTAGGAGGTTGTGCTTCAAACCTTCCACATAAAGCACATTCTTTATCTTTGTTTTGAAGCTATCTCCTATATTTCCTTCTCCAATGATCTTTCCTTTATTATTATCACCATAAGTGACATATCCTCCATCTTTGAGAGTCAAATTTGTGAGCATGGACATGTCACCTGTCATGTGCCTAGAGCAACCACTATCAAGATACCATAATGATGATTTTGCTCTTAGACACACCTACAAAAATCAAATTAAGTAACAAAGAAAGGTACCCAATGTGGGTTGGGTTCATAGGGGGTTAGTTGGCTTCCTTTTTCTCTTAGGCACCCAAATGCATTCACCATTAGGCACATAGTATCAATAATTCCAAGTAATAGTGTTTGATGCTCTTTCAAATTGAGTCAATTGATGATACTTAGTTTTTGAAAAGCCTATTTGATTTTTCTGTTTTTGTGGTACAAACTTTGTTTTTCCAAAAGGTTTTGATCCATGTTTATAGCCCAAACCAGAAGTATCTCCTCCATATTTTTGAACACTAAGCATTTGATTCAAACTACATTTTCCTCTATAGAGTTTTTTCAATAGATTAACCAAGTAAGAATTTTCTGAAAGTAAAAGCATATATTTTTCACCTTGACTCTTTTTGTAATCATCAAATTCTTTTTGTAAAAGCATGCATTTCTCAACATTTGAAGATGATGAGGCACATACACATCCATTAGCTTTGTAACTTGAAACAAGCTTTTAATTTTCTTCTTTCCAATTGCAAAGTTCAGATTGTAATTCAGCAATTTTGGTAACATGCCATTTGAGATTACCTTTTAGCTTATTATTGGTTTGAGCAAGTTTTTGGGCCTCTTCATGCATCTCATGGAAAGCATGAACAATATTATCATATTTAGAATTTACCTCAGATTCAGCACTTGAGAATTCTTCATCATCACTTATTGTGGATGTGAAGCAAACATTTGCTTCTTCATTTTCACTTGTTGATTCGGAGATTGTTGAATCATTGTCTTCCCATGCTATGTATGCCTTCTTTGGCTTCCATTCTTTCTTTTTCTTCCCCTCACCTTGTTGCTTCTTCAAAAAGATTGGACACTTAGATTTGATGTGGCTGGGTTTACCACATTCGAAGCAAGTGAAGTTGAAGGTATTGTTGTTGTTGTTGTTGTTGTTATAGTTGTCATTTTTCTTGTTGAACTTTGACAGCCTTTTGTTCTTGTTTCTTCTCATGAACTTGCTGAATTTCTTCACTATTAGGTTCATATGTTCATCACTTTCATCTTCACTTTAGTCTTCTTCCTTTTACACATGAGTTGATGCAGTTTTCAAGGCTATACTCTTGTGTTTCTTCTCTGCATCCTCTACATGTGTTAGCTGTGACATTTCAAGTTCATACTCAAGAAGCTTACCAAAAAGTGCAGCCATGGACATCTTGGATAGATCTTTTGATTTCTTAATTGCTGTAACTTTTGGTTGCCATGGTCTCGTGAGGTACTTCAATATTTTGATATTCAATTCTTTAGCATAAAAAATCTTCCCAAGACCAAGAAGATGGTTGACAATGTGAGTGAACCTTATTTGTAGCTGAGAAATGTTTTCTGTATGGCTCATCTTGAACATTTCATATTCATGAATCAAAGCATGCTTCCTTGATCTTCTCACTTCATCTGTTCCTTCCAACATCTCTCACATTTCCTTTGCGCTTTTACACCTAACAGTTCTAAAGAATTCATCAGAAGAAAAAACAGATGTAATCATGTTTTTAGCTTTAAAATCATATTGTACAACTCTATTTTCTGCATCCGTCATCTCATCCCACTTCTTGGGAATTCTTTCATTATCAATAGTTTCTGTAGGGATCAAAGGACCTTTTTCAATTGCATTCCAAGCACCGAGGTCATTTCATTGAATAAAAATCTGCATACGATTTTTCTAAAAATTGAAATGCTCTCCTTCAAACATTGGAGGACGATTGAGGGAGGCACCCTTCTTGAAGGTAATTTGTGTGATATTCATTTTCTTGAAAAGAATAGTGATCTTGATTAACTTGCAAGAACCAGCTCTTGATACCAATTGAAAATCAAGGACGAACACACACAATTAACCAAGAGGAGGGGTGAATTGGTTAAAACTTTGTGAAATCCACAGCGGAATTTAGATCGTATCACAAAATATTGCTTGATAAAAACTACAATTTTTAACAATCAAGACTCACCCTTCACCTTATACAATTTCAGAAACTTTTTCTGATGATCTTGAAAGAAATAAACCACAAGACATGTTAGATACAGATAACAAGATTCAGAAACAAGTTTAACATAAGATCTATACTGGTTCACCCCTTAAAAGAGAAGCTACATCCAGTGTCTTCTAATCAAAACTAGATTAGAGTTCTACTAAATCAAATATGTTCTTTACAATCTATTACAAGTGATTACCTTTATCAAACCTAGATAAAGAATCTGAAATCTAACACCCTATTAGACTTCTAATCACAAAGAACTAGATAACTCTACTCTGTTCTTTACCCCTAAAGAACACTACTCTAGAAAAGCTTTAAAGAAAACTATTTGATCTTAGCCTTGCAAAAATTTAAAACACACAAAACAATTTACTAGAAAGGTTCAAGAGATATACAACCTGTAACCCTCAGTGGATGAATGAATGTTACCAAACAATTCCAGGTTGCATGAATGCTAATGAACAAAATCAGCTCTCTTGAAGTTCCCTTTAAGAATCTTGTCTTAACACATCATCATCAATGAAGCATGTGATCTTTTTATTTGAAACAAGATGTGTATCACTCAGAAAATCTGTTTCTTGAACTTTGAAAGCTTAGAGAGTATTGGGTAATTCATAAACTCAGATTCTATCAATCCTTTTAAAAGCACAGACCCAATAGCTTTAAATAGAAAACAGATTTAACAGAATGTAATCGATTAATACGTAACTGTAATCAATTATTTTAAATAAAGTAATCGATTAATATGCCAGGTAATCGATTAAAATGTTCTTGAGACAATCTGGAAAACTTTCATCAACAATGTAATCGATTAAACTGTGATGTAATCGATTAAGGCAGTCATGCTATAATTTGTAATAAACCTGGGTAATCGATTACAGTGAGTGGTAATCGATTAAGTCAGTCAGGCATGTTCTTCATTTTGTGCTATGTAATCAATTATGATTTGCTTGTAATCGATTAAAATGTTCTTCATGACTTTTTAGCAGATAACACAAGCTGGTAATTGATTACTTATTGCTTGTAATCGATTAAAGTAGTGCACATTTTAATTTTTCAAAACCTAAGCCATGAGAAACTCTTTTCCAAATGCAAATATGTAACCTTTTGAGCTTTTCTTAAAACATGTATGCATGTATGTGAATATGCTTATGCAATGCAAGGATCACAAGGCAAGCTTCTTGAACAACTAGAGAAATTACAAATGCCTTCAATTTGATTGGCATGTAAAAAGTTAAAACTCTAAAGCAACAACTTCATCCTTGCCTTGATCTTCTTCCAGCTCCCCCTATATCCAACAGGTAAACTGATAAGAACCAATATGAGCACTCTAACTCAAATATGGATGACTTTTCTCCTCAGTAATGTCCTTCCAAGTGATCATAACTCTGATTTGACTATGCCAAAATGTCAGCTAGTTTATAGCTACATAGAACAAATCAGTATTAATGTGGCCCAAGTGATATCAGACACCCTTCATTAGTTTGTCACTACAGAGCCTCCTAGACACCCTCTGAACTCGAATAAGTCAAACAAAGTGCTTGGATTTCCAGCTTGGATAACAGGCTTATGTAAGTTTTATGGAGTGTAGGTATTACCATCTAAAGCCATCTGACCTCCCATCAACAAGTCTTTTATTGAGAAATATTGCATATCCATACAAGTTCAGCAGCCACAAGAGCCACCATCATTGTAACACCCTTCCAATTACTATATTATGCCTAGGTCATAATACGTAACTAGAAGATGTTAACTTCTCTAACGTAAATTTTTTAACCAAATCCGATTAAGAAAAACTTGTGTCAATATTTGAAATTTAACTATGTTATGAAAATTATGCTTATATAAAGCCTGTAGAGACTTTTTGGTCTCTTTAATAAGTTATAAACTTAGTAATAACTTGTAATTAATATTTCATACAATAATATTAATGTCCATATACTACAAAGCATATTGGAAAATACTACAAATCTGCAACATTAAAAGAAATCTTCTAGTTTATCCCCAATTTGTAGCTACTCCTCCTAATTTACCTGTCTGGAATGACACGGGAACACACTAAAACAGCGAGAATTCCAAAGAATTCCCAGTAGGTGAAAAATGACTCATCATACAGTGTCATCATTATCATTCCAGCTACTTCGATTTATTAAGAAAACATGTGAACAATCAAGTTAATTTTAATTTCATAAACATATAACCCGAAGTAGTTTCATTTTATTCATAAACACTTAAAAAGAATCTCATACTTCATCATTAGTGCAAGCATAATTTTCAAATCATGACAATGCATAGCTTTTATTTAATAATCTCCTCTTTAATACCCTAAACTATACAATGAGCTCATTACTAGATTTAGGTTCCTCCCGCAGGGTCGTGCTTAGCTTAACTGTATCACCCTTTGGGGTCCCATAGGGTCGTGCTCAGCTTAACTGCATCACCTTTCAAGTCTTATCTTTTTATCTTTCTTAATGCACATGACATGCATAATGACATGCAAAGCTACATAACTCATGTCATGCAATTATGCCACAAAACATCAAGATTTCATCATCATACAAAAACACTTTTCAAGAACATCATAACAACCAGAATTCTCTCAAGTATTTGAACCATTTACCTACATACCATTCAACCTCTACTTCTAAAAATTAATTAAAAACAGTCCCATAAAAAATATGAACAAACATCCCAAACATCATCAAAATCACTTCCAAAGATCATCAAATATAATTCCAAAAATCACTAATAGTTCAGTCAATAATTCATCACCTATCCTATGGTTTTAAATCAACATTTCACATCATAAAATACCTTCAAACGACATGAAATTCCAGCCTAAATAATAACCATAAATCTTCCCATCTAAGCATATAGGTTAATCCAAACAAATTCTTAACTAGAGGTTGAAGCCTAGCCTACCTCAAGAGAATTTGGTGTTGGAATGGAATGGATTAAGGTGCTGTCCCTCTTGGAAATCGTTTAAGGAATGGAGTCTTGAAAAGAAGAAAATTTGATGTGTAGGGTAGTAGAGACAAGCCACAGTTTGTAGGAAGCAAATAGAAAGTAAGAAAATGAAAGCAAGATACAAGGAAAATTGAAATTGGCTTTGGCTTTGGATGCTAGCTCCTACGTGCCATTTTTTTCCACAACCCTAGCTATTTATACTCATTTATTCAGTTGTGTTTTAAGTAATTTAGTTGGGTTATAATTGAATTAGGATTTAGTTTAGTTAGAATTTAACTAGGTAATCATTACCTTAGAATATATTATTGTTTAAGCCTTATCTTGACTTGATTTTTCTTGGTCAAGATTCTTTAACTATGGACTTTGGGGCAGCTGGATTTTCATACGTGGAACTTGGCTGAAACTAGATTTTTATTTGCAAGATTCCCTCATTTAATGCTTTCTTTCCACCTTGAAGGCCACCTAGAAAGGTTGGTTCAAAAAGCTTATCTCCATTGACTTACCATTGACTTTGGTTTACCAAACTTTTCTTTCTATTAGTTCACTTAGCTATGCCTATTCTATGGCTGTTGCACATAAATCCACTTCCAAATAGTCGAAATTTGAGCTGAATATTTGATTCCTTGGGCCAAAATCCAAGAGTTACAAGTTGTGCCCAATCCAAAAGGTCCAAAAGGTCCAAAAGGCTAGAAACACTTAACCGGATGAGGTTCTCTCATTATTTATTCTGTACGAATCTACTTGTCCAAAAATTCTCATCTTTTAGTATGTTAAACTAGACTTCCTAATATTTCTAACAAGGTATCACATGCCCTATTTGGAGTTATAAAACTCAAGATATAGCATTTTTAATCTAGACTTCCAAAACTGCCAGCGAATTCAACTTAGGACAATGACATCTCTTAGTATTTTTGTTATTATAGGCAGTATAAACTCTAGATTTATCTGAAATTTTTATATGTTGTATTAGACATATAGATATTTAATTCCACTTATCATACACCTAATTTGAATAAGAAATGAGAGAGAAATAAATTTCTCAATTTGGGTGGCAGAAACTATTTTTGAGTATGCACAGTATTGGACAGCTTGTGTTTAATTAAATTTTAGGCATAATTTCATTGGTGAGTTTGGTCCTATATTTTAGAATAACATAGAGGACATTCTAAGCTTTAAAATTAGTGGTCAAACACCTCATTTGGTTAAGTACATAGGGAGATATAAAATTCTATTCTTTCCTTCTTGTATCACACTATGATCATAGGTGTTCCTCATGTGATAGTTTTAGATACTAATCATAAATTTTCGGTCAGTCTAGGTACTCCTAGTTTTCTTGTGATTTTTATCTGTTACTAAGGGTAATTCAGTAATTTTCCATCCTAGGGCATTTATGTAATTTTCTCTTCAAGCTTCTACAAAAATATCTAAGGTAAAATATCCAAAGGTATGTTGGTAATTTAACCTCAAGGGTATTTTGGTAATTTGTTACTCATTTCAGGGGTATTATTGAAATTTTCACTTCAAAATATCCAACCAAAATATCTAAGGGTATTTTGGTAATTTTCATCTTAAGGGCTTTTGGTAATTTTCATCTTAAGGGCATTTTGGTCATTTCCTTTTCAAGAAAAGAGTAATATGGTCAATCTTTTTCAAACATTTTTGTAATTTCTTTTTTTATTTCTAATTGACATATTTAAATTTTTGGGATGTTACAATCACTGGAGTCCATCTCAGCTCACCTCCAGAGAATGGAACTCCAGATGCACACCTACATGCGTCATATGGCTAATCAACAAGCTGCCATCTACAGGGGCCAAATGCAACTAAATGAAAGCTTTTATAATTATACACTGCACCAGCAGCGACAGGATTTGAATCTGTTTCCTTGGCCTACCCTTGACCAATTTAGAATCCATGTTGCATGGCCTGGAGACAGGCCTATTTTTCAGGAGGAGGCAGGTCCTGCGGCTGACCAAGGTCCTGTGGCTGACCAAGGAGCTGCAAATGAAGGAGAAAAATCAAATGATGATGAAGACATGATCCATGATCTTGCTGATTATCTCACTGATCTTCAAAATTTGGGACATTGTCTTTATATTTCTTTACCGCTTTGTATTTAAAATTCAGTACTTTATTTCCTTATGTACTATGTTAGATTTTTGCTTGAATAGTTGTGCGCGTTTATGATTTTTTGGTTATGCACTCTCTGGTTGTGTACACAGAGGGTTACCTCTTTTTGGAAGTACACATTTTTTATAAAATTTTTTGTTTTATTAACATGGTTGTAGAATATGTATAAAACTTATTGGGACTTAAAAAGACAAATATTTCTGGAACACAACATGTTTTGGAAAGAATCAACAGATTTGACACTTGCTTTTTGGATCAGAACTCAGCAAAATTTTTGTTTTTGCAACTTTGAGAATGAAAAACAAAATGGTTGTTCCAATACCAAATGAAGGCAAATATTGTTACATGAACTTGATAAAGAACAACTTTGAAAACACTACTTTGATTTAAACATGGAAACAGGCCTTAAGCTTAGTGATTATGTGTACCCAAAAAAAATGCATTGAGTATCCTCAGTGATATGTTCTATAGTTGATTTTGCATAAATTTCTAATTGTCATAACATAAGATGCATGGATATGATTTAGACCTTATTTCTTTCTTGTATAATTTAAGCCACTTGCCAAAAAAGCTATCCCAATGAATAATGATTTACCATTTCCAAGCCCTTTGAGCCAAAACACTTGATATTTGTTGGAACACTAACCTAGGATAAGAGTTTCCTACCTTACCTTAGGTTAGGAGAGCAAAGGGGTTTTTTGTTGGGAAATTTTATCATTAGGTAGCTAATGACATGTAAATAAAATACTTTTGTTTTACATGTGGCTATTTATGTAAAGAAAAGAAAGAAAAATAAAAGAAAAAGGAAACAAGTCCTTTGTAAAATAAATAAAAGTATGAATTATGTCTAAACTGTACAGAATGTTGTAAATTCTATAAAGTTAGGTGATTGGGAGGTTGGTATAAGAAATATTGAAAACATGGTAGAAAAAAGGAAGAGATAGGCACTGGTGGTAGTTTGTTTATATGTGTGCCCTCCTATTCTTAGGGTAACTTTAAATATCCAGAAAAACCAAGATTTCCTTCAAAGCCAGGCCCAACCCTAAAAGTCCTAATGATCCATGATAATTATGTACTTATCTTTGATTTGATGGGAAATGAACTTCAAAATTAATCTATGACATATCAGTGTTGGAATTGAGAAACAAACACTTACCTGTGGGAAAATTAAACACCTTTGAGAGGTTTTCCTCTATTTAAAATCAATCAAAGTATTTTCTCTGATGTTATTTATAAACAACATGTGAATTGATCTTAACCTCATTTGCTTTGGTGAATTTCATCTTTTTTACTTTCATTCCTCATTGCTGATTTTGAAAATTTTGTAATGATCATTTTAAAAGTTGATTCTTTACAAAGCATGTTCATAAATTTTGATATAGAAATATTGAAGTACTTCTAAGTATTCGTAGTTTTATTTCTTTACATTGCTTGAGGACAAGCAAGGTTCTACGTTGGAGGTAGTTGATAAGTGTCATATTTTAGTTATTTCCAAGATTATAATGATGGCACTTATCTTTTGATTTCAGTGAATTCACTTATAAACTGGCCCTAATCCTAATTGCTTTATATTCAATTTTTATGTTTCAATAGGTATCTGTGGCATCCAAAACAACCAAGATAAGAAGATAGGGCAAAAAGGTCAAAAGAAGAATTTTCTGGAAGCCAAATTCGCCCAGGCTAGCAATTAAGCCACAACTCGCCTGGGCGAGTAAATCACTCACCTAGGCGAGTTCACCTGACCTGCTCCACATTTTCCTATAAAAAGCCATGCAAGGAAGGAGAGAAGGGAGGCAGAACGAAACTAGAACGTGAAGAAACCATAGAAAACATTGAGAGATGTGAGAGAAGAGAGAAATTGGTGAGGAAACTCAGCCAGAAAGGATTGAGGATCGCTTCCTTCATCATGTCTTCAGTTGATCTTGTGCTCTATACAATGATCGGCTAGTTTCTCCTAAGGATTGGATGTAATATTCGTACCCGTATGCATCTCTTTTAATATTTGATATATGCATGAATCTTTTCTATTCATTATTGGTGATTTCATTATGTTCTTAATGCTTGATTCTACTTGATCACTAGTTTCATGAAATTAGATTCTAAATTTGAATGGAAAGTGCTATTAGGATTTGAATTGAATGATTTTACTCTTTACGTTACGTTGCTAGGAATAGAGCATAACGTTTTAATTGCAAATAACACGAGATTATGATTATAATGCTAGGATATTTATTCATATGTGAGGGATTGATATTTAATAAATATCCTTAGGATTCTCGAATACGAGTGATCGATTTGGGGTGATTTAATGTGCGCATCAATAATGTTAGAAAATGATTTATACATGTTACTGTTACTTGGATACTGAGGGTATGAATGATGAAGTCCAATCCTACACTTTTCTTGAATTAATACATGTTACTATTACTTGGATACTGAGGGTATGAATGATGAAGTCCAATCCTACACTTTTCTTGAATTAATTAAACTCACTTTAATTGTTTTCATAATTTTCCATAATTTTGACGCACTAAATCCGTTATTTCCGTAATTTCTTTACATCCGTAAATTTCGTTATTTTCACAAACTCATGAAATTCCACTTATACTTGTTGTATAAACTATTAAACTATTACTTTTATTTAAAATAACTGAGTAACTCAAGTCCCTATGGAGACAAACTATTATAAATTTTGTAACCTACGACGACATTGGTACGCTTGCCAATAGTCTAACAACAATGAATCCAAGGTCTTCCAAGAAGGCAACTATAAGCTGGTATAATGTCCATCATATGAAACACTACCTCAAAAGTAATAGGGCCAATATGAATGGGTAGACTTATTTCCCCAATCACCTCTCTATGCGACCCATCAAAAGCTCTAACCACCATACCACTTGGTTTCATGCACGATTCATCTAAGGAACCATTGTCAACCAAAACTCTTGACAATATATGATCCTTGCACTTCATTGATATGTGTAAGACTTTATTATGCCTTACTCCCTCTAGTGGCATTTCATCATTAGTAAAAGTAAGGTGATAATTAGCAATAATGTTGCCAATAACCCTTCAAATATCTTCTTGGAGATGTCATGAATGACATAAGCCTTATTCAATATTTTGAACAGTACCTTCCTATGAGGCTCTGAATTCAGCATAAGTGACAAAAAGAGATATTGTAGTCGGGATATAATTTAGCTGGTCTATCACTGCATACTCACTTTGTCTTATGAGCCTTAAGAATTCACAAGCTTCTTCATCAAATCCTTCTATATTCTTTTCTTCTTGTTTCTCATACTTGAGATTGAATAATTGTGTGTCTAATATAAGCACACAGGGAATATATTTATATTAACAAGTAAAAGAACTAATCTATCATATACAAGATGTGAGACTATTATATCATATACACTATATTACTGTAACACTCTCCCTCAAGCCGGTGCATATATATTGTGAGAACTTAGCTTGTTACAAATATATTCAACCCGAGGACCTCTAAGAGCTTTAGTGAAGACATCCATGAGTTGATCATTGGAGTTTACAAATGTCGTTTTGATTTCTCCTAACTAAATCTTTTCTCAAATGAAGTGACAATCGATCTCTATATGCTTGGTTCTCTCATGAAACACAAGATTAGATGATATATGCAGCGGAACTTGATTGTCACAAATGAGTGTCACGAATTGTTTTTGTTCACAGAGATGGAGCTCTCTAATAAACTGTTTTAACAAGAGTAGCTCGTAGGTAGCAACTCCCATTGCACAATACTCAGCCTCTGCACTAGATCATGATAACAATTTATTTCTTACTCTTCCAAGAAATCAGGTTTCCTCCAAAGAAGATACAATAACTTGAAGTAGAGTGTCTGTCCGAGGGTGAACCTTCCTAATCGACATCTGAATAACCACAAATTTCTATATGTCTCTGATCTAAATATAACAAGCCTTTCCCTAGTGTTCTTTTGATGTACTGGAGAATCCTAACAGCAATATCCCAATGAGAATCACAAGGGAAGGCAAGGAACTGACTAGCAACACTAACAACAAAAGAAATGTCTGGCCTAGTCACAGTAAGGTAATTGAGCTTCCTAATCAACCTCCGATAATGTCCAAGATCAGATAATGGCTTCCCCTGTTCGGGCAATAATTTGATATTAGGATCCATGGGTGAATCAATTGGCTTACACCCCAACATACCAGTCTCCTCTAAGATATCTAAGGTATATTTCCTCTGACAGATGGAAATGCACTGTCTAAACTGTGCCCTCAATTCCTAAGAAGTAACAAAGCTTACCAAGATCCTTTGTCTGAAATTGACTGAATAAATATTGTTTTAATTGGTCAATCTCAACCAGATCACTTCTGGTGAGAATGATGTCATCAACATAGACTAACATATAGATGCACTTATCAGGAGACATGTGTGGCTATAAAACACAGAATGATCAACCTCACTAAGGATTAAGCCAAATGCCTGAACGACAGAACTGAAACGGTTGAAGCATGCCCGAGGAGACTGTTTGAGGCCATATAAGGACTTGCGAAGTCTACACACCATCCCAAACTCCCCCTTAGCAACAAAGCCAAATGATTGCTCTATGTATACCTCTTCTTGTAAATCATCATGAAGAAAAGCATTTTTAATGTCTAGTTGAAAGAGTGGCCAGTGACGAATAGTAGCGAAGGCAAGAAACATGCGGACAAACGCCATCTTAGCAACAGGAGAGAATGTGTCACTATAGTCAAGGTAAAAAATCTGAGTAAAACCCTTGGTGACTAAGCACACCTTGAGATGGTTAACATGGCCACCAGGTCCAATCTTGAAAATAAAGATCCACCGACAACCAACTATAGACTTCCTCGGAGGAGCAGAAATAAGATCCCAAGTGCCATTGGAATGAAGAGCGATCATCTCATCAAGCATCGCTTGCCGTCACCTTGGATGGGAAAGAGCTTCACCTGTGGTCTTAGTTACAAAAATAGAAGAAAGCTTAACCACCTAAAAAGGCAGAAGTAAGAGGGTTTAACTATGAAGATTGATTTTGGATGAAGAACATGATGTGATCCTTTTTATATAAGTTTTGGATTCAAGGACATGAGTCATTTGCTAATTGATTGACAGAGGATAAATTTAATGGGTAGATTGGAAGCAATAATGAGTGACCATGAGGAAAAAAATTAAATAAGAAGAAAAAAGAAATAAAAAGGATCGATTTGGTTGTTAAACTCTTGGCTCTATGATAGCATATTGATAAGTAATTTTAATGAATGTGTTTCATTGATTTGTGATATAAAATACATCATATACATCAAAAGATATACTAGTGGTTGTATAATATATAACATCAAGTAGATAACAACTATTTGAAATATAAAATTAAAGATATCATCAAGTAGATAACAATTATTTAAAATACAAATTAAAGATAACATTAAGTAACAACTAAAAGATAAATTCTAAATAAGAGATATCTCTAATATGTCCCACCTCTTGTGGGGATGGAGACGGAAAGAACCAAATTCATCCCCATCCCACATTGTTGTCATCCTTATTGTTGATTGGTATACACGACAAGACTCTTTCTTGTATCATATATGATTTCTAAGGTATTGGTAAAATACATTGATAGAATCTCTAACATGTGAAGTTTAATTTGATCTATGCAATTTGATATTTTCTATTATGTCTTAGATACTTTTTTAGTCATTATAATTTAGCGTTTGTTTTTATTTTTTGTTCTTGTAAATATTTTTTTAGTCTTTATAAATTATATTTGTTTTGTTTTTTATCCTTATAATACATTAAATAACGATTTTCACTATTTGAAGCATTATCTAAAATGTTTTATGGATTAAAAATAAAAAAATAAAATTTATAAGTACTAAAAACAAAAAATTATTTTGTAAGGAGAAAAACAAAAAGAAAAACTAAATTACAAGGAATAAAAATGTATCATAATATTATTTAACATTTTTTTTACTTTATTATTTGTTGCATATTATTTTATTGTGACAATTTTTTTTTCTATTGGGTCATGTTTTTTCAGTCTTCAGTCTATTGCGGGCGGTATTCTTCAAAATTTTTGAAATTTTTGAAAATTACAAATTCTATTTTTTTAATTAAAATCTATTTCACTTTCTTCTTCTTTTATTTTATATATATATATATATATATATATATATGTATATATCATTGCTATTGAATTTGTTTGTGTTTAGAAATTTGATTCTTGATCATTGTTAGGACTTTTCTCGGCAAGCGTACCGATTTATCGTTGCAAGTTACAAAATTTATAAGATTCGTCTCCACAGGGAATTGGTTTTACTTAATTAATTTAAATAAAACTTATCAGTTTAATAGTTTATATACAATGATAGTGGACGGAATTCATTCAAGTGTTGATTAAAATAGAAATTAACAAAAGACGGAAATAATAACTTAATATGACTTGATTACGAACAATTATGGAAAGTTACGGAAATAAATAGAACGAGATTAATTAAAGAGAAGCACGGGATTGGATTTCATCATTCTTACCCCTTAGTATTCAATTTAATATTACCATGCATAAGTTAATTCCTTTTATTTTTGATGCACACGTAAAATCATTCCAAATCGATTCCTCGCAATTGGAAATTTTAAGAATATTTATCAAATATCGATCCCTCGCATATAAAATAAATATTCCAGCATTGCATTTATATTCGCGTGTAAATTGCAATCTAAACGATACGCCCTATTCCTAGTGATCGTAACGTAAAGAATAAATTTATTCAAGTCTAGTTTTAAGAGTACTTTCCAGTTAAACTTAAAACCCTACTTCGTGAGACTATTGATCAAGTAGAATCAAGCATTAAGTGCAGAATAAATCTATCAAAAATAAATAGAAGAACTAATGCATGAATAAATATATTAAAAGAAATAGTTTAGGGTAAGAAGATTACATTCAATCCATGTGCGTGAAGTTTAGCCGACCATGGAGCAGGTCTCCTTAGGAAAATAGATGAAAAGTATCATCATCATTCTCGTCCGGCAGAGCTTCCGCACTCTATATTAATCTCTCCCTAACTAAATCACTCCTTAATACAAGTTTAGAAGAAAAGCTAAGGTTTTTGTGAGCACCTTAGAAGCCCAAGGGAGAGAGAGAAGCATAGAAAAAGTTGTAAAATCAAATGAGGGGTGATGGGGTATTTATAGGTGTTTTCTGACCGCCTTAACTCGCTCAGGCGAGCCAATTCAGCCTGTTTCAGTCGCCTGGGCGAATTGCATCCAACTTGGGCTTCAACTTGCATTTTTACAGCTGGCCTAAGTGGTCCACTTGATGTCCACTCGCCCAGGCGAGCCAATTACACAGGGATCACTCGCCCAGGCGAGTGAAACGTACCAAGGGATTTTGTTTTGGGCTTTTGGGCCTGATCTGCTTGGTGCACCTCCCTTATTTGCTTTGTTTAACCCTTTTTGCTTGCTTTTTATTTCCGAAAGCTCTAGCATTCCACGGAATCTATCAGAATATGAAATATGATTGGATTAATATTCCGGATTTATAATTATGGTATTGCTGCTAAGCTTCTTATCCTAACAAACTAAATTAGGGCAAATTAGATGGATTTTCTCAATAAAACCTTAGATAAATGCCTTAAATGTGATCTTATTTTGGCTTATATATGCCATTTATCAATCATGCATATACTAAGGAGTTTGATGATATGTACATTTTAAATAAATTAATCTCCAACTATTGGTTGCAGGATATTCTTGATTTTAAAAAATATTTATTTTATAGTTTTAGTTTTTTTTCTTCTTCTCCTCTAAGGTAATTTTTTATTATTTTAATAAACAATAAATAATATTTTAATTTAAATCAAATTGAATTGTAATTATAAAATTCATATAAATAAAATAAAATTGTGAAAAATAATAATAAAATCAATATTAACCAATTTTAATCAAATTCAAATTTTAATTACCAGAAAAAATACAAAATAATAATATTAAATTAGAGATAATTCATTAAATAGTTGAAGTGAGAATATATTGGTCCTATAAAGCTTGAACAAGATGACTATCAATAAAGGATACAAGTAATAGACTAAAATAGATGTCACTTAACATCATTTAAAAAAAAAAAGAACTGGCTAAAATGCAAATGATTTTATTCATTTTGGATTCATTAAAATGCATAATTGTATTAATTATGGTAAATATATGATTTTTATGAATTAAACATTCAAATTATTATCTGATACAAATTCATAGCATATTAAAAAATGTTTCAAAAATATAACATTAATTTAAAATATTTTCTATTATTACTATTTTATATAAAAAATATGTATATATTTAAGTTAGGTGTACATTCAAATATATTTATAATAAGGTTATTATTTTTCAAAAGGCATATTTATTATATATTAATATCAATATATATATATATATATATATATATATATATATATATATTCGAACATATATTTTTATTAATTAAAATGCAATAGATAAATACATTAAAAATTATAAATTATAAAATTAATATCCTTACAAGGATTTTTTGTTAACAAACATTTTTTACTTTACAAAAAGTAAGAACAAATAATTTTTTTGTTGTAGAACCTAAAACTTGAGCTTCAAGTGCTTTATCCTTTTGCCAATCTTGATTTCTCCTTAAGCTCTCACTCACTCAAGGAACTTGAAAACTTTTTGAGCCTCCATGAGCAAACCTTGTACTCTCGTCATGGATTTGTTGGAGTTTATGTTAAAAAAACTCCATGGGTTATGAATAAGAGGTGGTTGGAAAAAGGTTAGAAAAAATAATAACTACTCTCAACCGCTCCAATAACGAACAGTCGCGATGATTCGAAAAATAATAATTACTCTCAACTGCTTTGATAACGAACGGTTGTGACAGTTCACCGCCAACAGTCATGATGGTTCACCGGCAACTCTTCAACATGGTTATTTGTTGTCTATATATAAACACAGAGACAATCAGAAAGACAGATAGAAAAAAATAGAAGTTTTTTCTGATCTTCTTGATTACATGTTGTTGCATTTTCATATCACATAAATTCTTTATATTTTGTGTGTGGTTCCTCAAGCATTTGCTTTGTTCGTTTGGGTTGTTGATTGGTAGTGCTACCGATCTTCAGACGTTGCTTCGTTCTATCCTGGGAGGCAATTGTTCATCAACCTTTGGCATTAATTGGAGGGAACAAATTGTCTTAAGGAGACAACCTTGTTGGGCTCGGATCCTTTCATCTCTGTGCATCTGTTTCTGTTTTATACTCATCATACAGGTTCTGTTTAAATCGTTTTGTGCAGTTGTAGTATATTATATTGTCCCTCTTAACTACTCAAATTCTGACCCTTGTGCAATTGGATGTATTCCAATTCTAAAGTATTTAATTATCGACAACAATTTTAAGACAATTTGTTTGAATCTGGGTTCAGTATATTCTATCTTTCTGTATTATATACTGTTCTCTACTCTCTGTACTTTTGAACGATTAATCTGTGTGATTAATCACTGTTTCTGTTTGTGTAACAAAAATGACTTCGACAAGTGCAAACTTGGTCAACAACAACAAGGCTCCCTCTATTTTGACTTCTGCTGAAAAGCTTGAAAAGTTCAATGGGGTTGATTTCAAGCGTTGGCAACAGAAAATGTTGTTCTACTTAACAACCCTGTGTTTGGAACGTTTTCTCAAGGAAGATGCTCCGAAGTTGGAAGAAGGAGACGAACATGATAAAGAGAAGGTTGTTGCGGTTGATGCATGGAAGCACTCTGATTTCCTATGCAGAAACTACATCCTCAATGGTCTAGACAATTCCTTGTATAATGTGTATAGCACTTTCAAAACCAGTAAGAAATTGTGGGATAGTCTAGACAAGAAATACAAAATAGAATATGCTGGCTTGAAGAAATTCATTGTTGGCAGATTTCTGGATTTCAAGATGGAAGACTCTAAGAATGTGATGAGTCAAGTGGAGGAACTTCAAGTGTTAGTGCATGAAATTCATGCTGAGGGGATGACCCTGAGTGAATCATTTCAGGTTGCTATGGTTATTGAAAAATTGCCACCATCTTGGAAGGATCTCAAGAACTATCTCAAGCATAAGCGCAAGGAGATGACACTTGAAGATCTGATAATGAGGTTGAGGATAGAAGCAGACAACAAAGTTGCTGAAAAGAAATTTGGCAACAATCTTATAGTCTCTAGGGCTAATGTTGTTGAAGAGGGATCAAAGTCCAAGAAGCGGAAATATTCCAATGATGGAAATGCTAAACAAGGCAAAGGTAAAGGCAAAAAGTTCAAAGGCAATTGCTACAATTGCGGTAATCCTGGCCATCGTGCAGCGGATTGCAAAAAGTCACAGAAATCTAAGAAGAAGACCACTCAAGCAAACTTGGTTGATACCGCTTTTGGAGAAGTTGAAAATCTTAATTTAATAGCGGTGGTGCTGGAGTGTAACCTTGTAAGGCATGTCTGTTCATCCAAGTGGATGTTTTCTTCCTACACCACTGTGAAGAATGATGAGAAACTCTATATGGGTAACTCTTCTACTTCAAAAGTTGAAGGTATTGGAAATGTGGCTTTAAAAATGACTTTTGGCAAGGTTGTGACACTTAATGATGTGCTTCATGTGCCTGATATTCGCAAGAACTTAGTGTCTGGATCCCTTCCGAGCAAGAATGACTTTAAACTTGTATTTGTTTCTGATAAGTTTGTACTTACTAAGAATGATGTGTATGTAGGAAAAGGATACCTTAGTGAGGGCCTTTTCAAGATGAATGTAATGAATGTAACCAGTGGTAGTGTTAGTATTAATAATAATGTTACTTCTATTTACTTGCTTGATTCTTCTAATTTATGGCATCAAAGATTAGGACATGTTAATTTTAAATCAATTAAAAGTTTAGTTAATTTAGATTTATTGCCTAAAGGTGAATGTTCTAATACTAAATGTCAAGTATGTGTTGAATCAAAAGTTTCAAAATTACCTTTTTCTTCTGTTGATAGATCAATTGAACTGTTAGATTTAATACATATTGATATATGTGATATGAAATCTGTACCATTTAGGGGTAATAAGAAATATTTTATTACTTTTATTGATGATTGCAGTAGATACCGATATGTTTATTTACTTAATAGAAAGGATGAAGCACTTGTGGCTATTAGACAATATAAAAATGAAGTTGAAAATCAACTTAACAAGAAAATTAAGGAGCGATCGTGGGGGAGAATATGATGGCCCCTTCGAGGAATTCTGTATATAGTCCAATATTATACATCAAATGACTGCTCCTTATGCACCGCAGTCAAATGGGATTGAAGAAAGGAAAAATCGGACATTAAAAGAAATGATGAATGCTATGTTAATCACGTTTGGTTTACCACAGAACTTGTGGGGGGAAACCATTTTGACGGCAAACTATATTATTAATAGAGTTCCTCACAAGAACACAAAGAGCATACCATACAAAGTATGGAAAGGAAAACAACCATCCTTGAAATACTTGAAATTGTGGGGGTGCTTGGCTAAGGTCGTGGTTCCTGAACCTAAAAGGTTGAATATCGGACCTAAAACCGTGGATTGTGTATTCATTGGTTATGCACTTAATAGTAGTGCTAGTCGGTTTTTGGTTTATAAATCCGATGTCTCAGATATACATGTTAATACGATTATTGAATCAAGGGAAGCTAGGTTCTTTGAGGATATATTTTTGTATAAAAAGGTATATGAACCAAGTGGTAATGTCAATTGTAACGACCTAAATTATTCTAGATGATTTTAATTTTAATTTTTTTTATTAAAAAAAACGTATCTTAGTTTTAGGGTTAAATTTTAAGAAATGTTTATAAAAAAATTGGACAACGTATAACTTTTTCATACATTCCCATATTAAAACATAAAACGTGTAGTTAAACTAGCTATGATCCTTATTTATTTTACATAGGTTTATGTTAATACTTCCTTCATCATTTTAGACATTTTCGTCTAGGCTTTCTTCTGCATCAGCCTCGCCATTAAAATTCATGTTTCCTCCAAGATCAGGTACAACAGGAAAACTGTGGCTAGAGGAAATATATATGGGCTCTAGAGGTGGATCATGATAGCCATTCGTAAAAGGATCATTTGGGTTGAACATATTATTTAATACAGACACCGGGAAATGTATGCCAAAATATACATACATACGTATTACAAGATACATTGTAAGAACATAACAATTTATGTCTTCATCAAGATACCAGTCCCACTCTAAAGCGTCAAGGAAGAAAATCACGGAGGCCATCTATAAAATAAATGAAACAAATCTAGTGAGAAATAAAATTTCTCAGTAGGCAAAAACTAAACCATCAAAACACGTTAGTACGTTAGTAAATCATCATAAAATAATTATGCAACTATATGAATGGATGAAATGAATTTTTCCCAGGGTGCACATGGCCTCTACATATTGTACTGTATGTAGGAATGATGCGGCCGTCTTACGCTAATCATGCATGTCATTCCATGTTTTTGCACTTAGTCTCTATATCTTATAGATTATGTTTCACAAATCTCGTACTGGACTTGGAAACATGAATCAATCATACCTTCACATCAAACATCCATTATTCACATATAATCTTATGGAAAATATTTCCATCTTAACATCATACGTACCAAAAGTATGGTTAAACTACTATACCTTTTTCAAACAAAATTATACAAATTTGGTTAGGATAATTGAATACCCTCAAGCTACAGAAATCCTGTTAGTAGTCTAACTAATAAACCATAATACATCTCCTTTTCCTTAATGATATATGGTTATCTGTTGTAATTAAACATGTGTTGACTATTTTAATCGATTATCACGCCTCTGTAATCGATTACATAAGGCTGAGTATCTATAATGACGGAGGTTGACCAGGAAGCCGGGTTGGTATAACCGGAATGTGCTACCCAGTGCTGAGTATCTATAAGAAAGGATGTTGACCAGGTAACCGGGATGCTTTTAACGTGTAGCCGGGATATGTATAGCAAGGTTGAGGGTAATTTGAAATCGGAATATCCGGAATGAGTTTAACCTGGATGGTTATAACATGGATATTTATATCCGGGATGGCCGGGATGAAGTTTAACTTAGATGCTTATAACCTGAATAGAGGGATCCGGGATGGCCGGGATGAGTTTTTACTTGGATGACTTGGATATTTATATCCGAGATGGCCAGGATAAGTGGAACCTGGATGGTGATAACATGTATGTTTATTTCTGGGATGGTCGAAATAAGTGGAACCTGAATGGTTATAACATGTATGTTTATATCAGGGATGACCGGGATGAGGTTAACTTAGATAATTATTGCATGGATAGAGGGATTCCGGGATGGGCGGGATGAGTTTAACTTAGATAATTATTGCATGGATAGAGGGATTTCGGGATGGCAGGGATGAGGTTAACTTAGATGCTTATAACTCAGATAGAGAGATCCGAGATGGCCGGGGTATGTGTACTCGAGATTGTTACAACTTATATAACTGTTCCGAGTTGGTTGGGGTATGTACATCTGGGATGGGATATCATTAGTTGTGACCGAGATGACCGGGTTAGGTGCACTCGGGATGATTCTAGCTTATATAGTTTTCCGGGTTGGTTGGGGTATGTGCATCCGGGATGGAATATCATTAGTTATGACCGGAATGACCGAGGTATGTGGAAGTCAGGAAGGATATAACCAGGATAATTATGACCAATTTAACTTAGATGCTTATAGCACGAATAGAGAGATCCGGGATGGCCAGGTTGAGTTGAACCTGAATGGTTTATATCCGGGATGGTTACAATATGGTAGTGTGTCCGAGATGGTTACAATATAGATAGTGTATCCGGGATGGTTACAATATGGGTAGTGTATCCGGGATGGTTACAAGATGGGTAGTGTATCCGGGTTTTCATTATTTCATACATAAAGAAATCATCACTTACCATCTTACTACTTCATTCTCAAACTTCATATTCACACATTCAAACCATTTGTCTCTATACCATTCAACCTCTACTTCAAAATTTAATCATTTCTATAGGTCATCAAATTACTTCTAAAAATCATCAAGTATAACTTCCTGTATCATTAATATTTCAACTTATAAATTATCACCTATTTGATGATTAAAATCAACGTATTCTTATCATAAAATATGCTTCAAAACATAAAGTTTCCAGCCTAAATAAAAACTATAAGTCTACCCAGCTAAGCATATAAGTTAATCGAAACAAATACTTAATTAGAGATTGAAGCCTAGCCTACCTCAAATGAGTTCAAGTCTTGAGAAAGGATGGAGTAAGGGCTGTCTTCATTGTAAAATACTCTAGGAAATGAGGTCTTAAAGAAGAAAATGGCTGATAGATAAGGTGGTAGCAAAAATAGTAGAAAATAGAAAGCTTAGTGCAGGAGCAAGTGGTAGTATGATATATTTTGAAGCAGAGAGTTACGTGCTGAAATTTTGAATGCTAAGGCTATTTATACTACTTTAATCAGTTGGATTTTAAGTAATTTAATTGGTTTGTAACTGAATTAAGATTTAGTTTAGTTAGAATTTTACTAGGTAATCATTACCTTAGAAGATATTTTAATTTTATATATTAAGTTCTTGATGACTAAGCAAAAGCAAAGATTCCTTTAATAAATGCTAAGGATAAGTGTGAAGGGAGTTTACAATTAGGAAATCTGATTGGTTTAATGCTTTTTGCTGAAAAATTATCTCTTGGTCCTACGTTAATTTTCTGCCATGTGTAGCTCAAATTACCTAGAAAGTTCACATATGACTTGCCTTATGCTTGGCAGATTTACGTGAATTCTTTTAGAGTTTTTTTATGTTCAAATAAGTTTTTATATTTTTGTAACCAACTATTATCATACCTCCATAATTTAATTATACATATAATCTAAAAATATAATTTTTGAAGATGTTACAACAATGATAATGTTGTGAGACCTCGGGAGACTACAACTAGTGTTGATCCTGCAAAGGATGAACCTAGATGTAGTAAGAGGCAAAGGACCACCACATCCTTTGGACCTGATTTTCTAATATATCTGTTAGAAAATGAGCCTCAGACGTATAAAGAAGCTGTAATATCCCCAGAGGCACCATTTTGGGAAGAGGCTATCAATTGTGAAATTGAATCCATCCTGTCGAATCACACTTGGGAATTGGTAGACCTTCCTCCTGGCACTAAGCCTCTAGGAAGTAAGTGGGTCATCAAAATGAAGATGAAGGCAAATGGCACTATTGATAAATATAAAGCTAGGCTTGTAGTCAAAGGCTACAGTCAATGCGAAGGTCTCGACTACTTCGATACCTATTCACCTGTTACAAGGATTACGTCCATTAGGATGTTAGTCGCGCTAGCAGCGTTGAATGGGTTAGAACTACATCATATGGATGTTAAGACAACTTTCTTAAATGGAGACCTAGACGAAGAGATATATTTGGAACAACTTGAAGGGTTTGCAGTTCTAGGACAAGAACGGAAAATTTGGCGCTTAATTAAATCCCTTTACGGGTTAAAGCAAGCTCCAGTACAATGGCATGCGAAGTTTGATAAAGTTATGTTATCGAATGGTTTTAGTATTAATGAATGTGACAAGTGTGTCTATATTCAAAATACTGAGAAAGGGTTTGCCATAGTCTGTCTTTGTGTAGACGAAATGTTGATAATGGGTAGTAATAATCAAATGATTAAAGCTACTAAGCAATTGCTTGCCAGCAAATTTGACATGAAAGATTTGGGAAGAGCAGATGTTATTTTGGGTATCAAAATCTATAGAACATCAAGAGGGTTGGCTTTATCACAGGCCCATTATATTGCTAAAATTCTTGAAAAATTCAAGAGTATAAATATAACTCCTGTGAAGAACCCCATAGACTCTAGTCTTCGACTATCGAAGAATATTGGTAAAGTTGAAGCACAAAAGGAGTATGCTCAAGTATTAGGCAGTCTTATGTATGTTATGAATTGCACTAGACTTGATATTGCTTATGCAGTGAGCATGTTGAGTCGCTTTACGAGTAATCCAAACGTGTATCATTGGAAAGCTATGGTAAGAGTTTTAGGATACCTAAAGCACACTTAAAACTTTGGCTTGCATTACGAGAAGTACCCTACAATTATTGAAGGATATTGTGATGCAAACTGGATCATCGGTTCTAATGACACTAAATCCACAAGCGGATATATGTTCACCCTTGGTGGGGGTGTTGTATCTTGGAAATCGTCCAAGCAGACTTGCATTGCAAGATCAACTACGGAAGCAGAATTTATAGCTTTAGATAAAGTCGGTGAGGAAGCCGAATGGCTTCATAATTTTGTTGAGGATGTTCCCAGTTGGCCAAAACCAGTACCAGCTGTAGGCATACATTGTGATAGCCAAGCCGCCATTGGAAGGGCCAGGAACGTCATGTATAACGACAAGTCTAGACATATACGTCATAGGCATGATACCGTAAGACAACTACTCTCGAATGGAATCATCTCAATAGACTATGTGAGGTCTAAAGAGAACATAGCGGATCCATTAACTAAAGGGATTCCTAGAGAGTTAGTTGAAAATTTGTCAAAAGGAATGGGTTTAAGGCCTATCAATTGTTGATCATTGCGGTAACTCTACCTTGATGAGTGGAGATCCCACGAACTTGGTTCAAAGAGACAACTAAGTCATGATCGACTATTAAACACCGTGGAGTTTTAAAATCATACTCATTCCTATGACAAGACAGTGTATATGAAGGTAAGCATAATGGCTTTTAATGGTTTCTTAATTTGATGTGTTCAGATGATGTATGTGGAGGTATATCACAAGAAATCACCTATGTAAGTGTGAAGTGGGGGCCGCTTCAATGAGAACTTAAAAAGGCCGATTCTCAACAACACTCGCAGAACCAGGCAAGTGTCCACAGCCAAAATGGACACAACAATGAGGACAAGCAATGCTAGGGAAGCAATTGTGTGTCTCCTATTGTCTTGATATACACAATAAAGGTCGACAGTTCAAGGCATCACGACCACCGATTGACCTAGTATACCCGATAGGTTTACAATAGAAAAGGTTCAAAGGTAACCCCTACCTATCTCGATGCAATTGTTTCTAGCCAAGGAATCACACTTGCATACATATTCATATACATTTAGTCATGTTGAGTTGATCTCTTATTCATGTGGGGGATTGTTGGAGTTTATGTTTAAAAAACTCCATGGGTTATGAATAAGAGGTGGTTGGAAAAAGGTTAGAAAAAATAATAACTACTCCCAACCACTCCAATAACGAACAATCGCGATGATTCGAAAAATAATAACTACTCTCAACCGCTCCGATAACGAATGATTGAGATAGTTCACCGCCAATAATCGCGATGGTTCGCCAACAACTCTTCAACATGGTTGTTTGTTGTCTATATATAGACACAGAGACAATCAGAAAGATAGATAGAAAAAAAAAGGAAGTTTTTTCTGATCCTCTCGATTACATGCTGTTGCATTTTCATATCACATAAATTCTTCATTCTTTGTGTGTGGTTCCTCAAGCATTTGCTTTGTTCGTTTGGGCTATTGATTGGTAGTGCCACCGATCTTCAGACGTTGATCCGTTTTATCCTGGGAGGCAATTGTTCATCAACCTTTGGCATCAATTGGAGGGAACAAATTGTCTTAAGGAGACAACTTTATTGGGCTAGGATCTTTTCATCTCTCTGCATTTGTTTCTGTTTCATACTCATCATACAGGTTCTGTTTAAATCGTTTTGTGCAGTTGTAGTATAATATATTGTCCCTCTTGACTACTCAGATTCTGACCCTTGTGCAATTGGATGTATTCCAATTCTAAAGTATTTAATTATCGACAACAGGATCTGCATAAGCCTGCACTGTCCTGTAAGAATCCATTAAGCTTCACGATGACAACATTTCACCATCTGCTACATCAGAACCCACGACAACAATGAGTAACCCAAGTTCCATCAACTACGGAACCACCACACAAACCATTCACACGTTGTAGACTTTTCCAACTTGTTTGTGTTTCTTTTCCCATGCTTTCCTAACCAATTTGTTAGAAAACATAGAGTAGAACAAGCAGAACATCAAAATAATAAAAGGAACAACAACAATAATACAATTTCAGAATATGATAGCTAGAATTTTTTTTATAAATTAAGGATGTGATTGAAGAAGGAAAGAGAGCCCCAACTAGGTTGAAACCCCCACGCCCCAACCCCAATCACTCTCAAATGCCATTGATAAAAGAAAACTAACAACGATACAATGAAGAGACTAGGCCAAAACCCATCAAGGAAGTTAACAAAATTTGTAAGCAACAAGGAGTTTTTATTCCTAAGATAGTCATGTCTAACAAAACTAGGTTTGAGTCCCACCAAGTATAGTTAACCTGAGACAAGGCACACAAATTTGCAAGCTTGTTTACACAAGAATTTCCTTCCCATAGATGTGAGAAAAAAATCAAACTATATCTGTACAAAAAAAAAGTGAACAATTTAGCCATCTTTTGCGCAAACGCCAAGGGACCAAAGTGGGATAACAATGCAAAAGAAAGTCATACTTCTGGGCACGTACAAATAACAAAATTCCTCTAAATTTTCTGATAGGCTACTACTATGCTAATTCTAACAAGGAAATGATTAAGTGATAATTCTTTTAGATGGTATTTATAAGGAGTACAGCTGATGGGTACTGCTGCCAATCATTGGCCAGCTTTGGAAAATCACTAAAAACAGATAATAACAGAATTGGTGAAAATAGAATCCTAGTTTGTTATAACCGAATTGCTGATAATGCAGAAGGAATATTTAGCAGCCTGAACTTGAGTTACACTAAATCATTGAGGTGGGTGGGCCTCCTTGGTGTCCTCTTGGGCCTGGTGGGAATTGCAGTATTACTATCACAAATGCAGTATTGCTATCATTTTCTTTCTTCATGCTCTTATAAATTATTTTTAAAGATAGAGTACTATTAGTATTCAAAAAGTTCGAGTATCCTTTTATTGCATACGATCAGTTCAACCAGTTGTAAGAAACACAGTCAAATTATTCTACCGGTACCATAAGGATGTTTTCTCTCTAACAATAATGCGTTGCGTGCTTCAACCCCATGCTATTCTAAAAACTTCTCTTTTTATTTATCCTTCATGTTTATTTTGCACAACCTAGGCCTAGAAGGTCTCCAATGTTGAATAGTCTTCACGCACAAGCACAGCCCATGCTATTCTAAAAGAACATGGAATAACAATGCAAAATAAAACATTCAACGATCACAAATGATAAATAAAATTCAGAGGATCGATAAGTGGGTTATAGTGTGCAACGCGCTTAGAGAGAAAACGTTCTCAATGCATTAGTAGAGTAATTTGATTGTACTCTCCTACTAATATACATGAAAAAATTTTAATTAGAGCAATGCTGCTGTTTGTGCGTGCAGCGTGCCCAGCACTATGCTTTTTCTGTGTATTTTGGTTAAAAAAAGAGATATATAGGCAAAAAAAAAAAAATGAAAGTAAAACTGCCACACTTTGTGAACGTTAAGCTTCCAACGTACAAAAAATCAATATTCAAGTCAAAGCAATCCCTAAATCTTAGGAGGTAACAGATTAGAAAAGATACATGGGCCGGGGCGAAGAAAATCTTTTAAGAAACACTGATTTAGGAAAAGATATTTTATCTTTAAAACTTTAAATTATAAATAAAAAATTTACCAATCAACCATACATTGAAATTCTATTCTTTTACATTATTCATTTATGCTACCTGTTGGGGTGTTAATAATAAAGTCAGATTTTTTATTTTTTTATTTTTTTTCATTTATAAGAAT
The DNA here is from genome assembly GCA_013407115.1 of Glycine latifolia. NCBI lineage: Eukaryota > Viridiplantae > Streptophyta > Magnoliopsida > Fabales > Fabaceae > Glycine > Glycine latifolia. Next base: position 125,071 of record QARZ01041101.1, read on the forward strand.
TTAACTGAACGTGGGTGCAATGAGTTTATAATAACATCTTAAGGCATTAATTTTTTTTGGTGAATTTCTTTATAAGTACTTTTAAGACAAAAAAAATGATATGAGATTTTTTATAAGTTAAAATAATCCATTACTTAATTGAGTTTATTTGTTAAAGTTCTTACTTTTCTAAAGGATGAGAAAATATTTATAAATTGATTAATGATTAATTAAAAAAAATTCATTTTAGTTCATAAAGAAGTTTTTTTCATTTTTTTTCCAAACAAGATCCCTTTAATTAAAATCAAACTTTAAAAACAAAATATATTATTTTATTTTCGCAATGTGCGCAATGAATAATTTGGCCTGTTAGCCTTGAAAACCAAGGAATTTTCTCTTTGCATACAAGCTCAAAAAGGATATTACCAGGATGCAGTGATGATGATGATATGTAGTGGCGAATGGAATTATATATATATATATATATATAAAATAAGAGTTTAATGTTTATATGTTGAGAGTGTATACATTGTAATCTAATAATAAATCACTATTTGAATTACTTTAAAATAATTATTTTAAAAATTAACAAATTTACATAAGTTACAATTAGATAACTATATAAAACTTTTATATAACAAAAATACAATACAGACATGATCATGATAAGTTATCTACTTGTTTATTGTTTAATTTATTCTCCAGTGACATATTGGTCCACCACTAACTTTTATTTTCATGCCATTTAAGTTATTTTTAGTGATATATTTGGTCCCTTCTAACTTTTATTTTCAGTTATTTATTTTATTGTCATTTAATGTATACCGGTTTATTTCTAACTTTTAATTTCAGTTATTTATTTTCTGTCATTTAATTAATTTCCAGTGTTATACTAATCCAATTCTAACTTCTATTTTCAGTCATTTATTTTTCTCTCATTTAATTTATTTCTCCAGAAAAATATTAGTTTATTTTAATTCTATTTTTATTTATTTCTTATTATTATTCAATTCATTTTCTAGTGACATGTTTAATATATATAATGGTCTAATATATTTTTTCGTAGTTATTTACTTTTATATTTTATGTAGTTTTATTATTACTTAATTAGATATTAATTTCATGAAACTTTAGTTTTTTTCCTTATTCACGTAATTACATATTTACCCAAAAATATATTATTATATAATAATTATAAATAAATAAGCATATTTCATTACATTTTATGTTGTGCATTAATATATAAGGGGTTGAGCTATGAAATACATATGTAGCCAAGAAGTAGTAACCTTGTGTTGCTTTACTCTAATCAATCACCACTAGTCATTAAAATTACTCATGATTAGTTGTTCGAGCTACTTTGCTCTACGTTGATCAACTAATACATATGTGGCCAATAAGCATATTATTTGAAGTTGGCCAATGCTGAAATAGTCTTTTTTTAAAAGAGTTGTGCTATTTGTTACAAAGTTAGTCATCGGTATTTTTAAGTTGATGGCATGATAAAATACGCTAACCCCTTCCATTTTGTATTATTTTCTTTCTTTTTAAGTAAATGGTAAAAGACGGAAGTGCAATCAAATATTCCTCCCTTGCTGCATATAGTAGCATGAACATTGGTAAAAATGAGAAAGTTAATCATCAAGATTTTAACGTTATTTATAATGGGAGAAATTGAATCCTAATACGTTCTCCCTATTTGATGTGGCCAATAACATATGGGTGTTACAGAACCACCCTCCACCCTCCACTGGGTGCAAATAAGTCCATGCAAAGGCGGAGCTATATATATTTGAGGGTGGATATATAAATGCAACCCTTCATTTTAATTAAGTTATATCTAATCATCTTAAAATTTTATATTTTACATTGCTTAATTTAATATGTTTGAATCCCTTCAACTATTTTTGTTTGAGGATAAATAAATGCACCTCTTTATTTTAATAAAATTCTAAATATTTATCTTAAAAAATTTATTTAATCTCTTATTTTAATGTGTTTGAACCAATTATCTCTTCTTCTTACTCTTTTTCACTATTCTTTAATTTTTCTAAATAAATTGTCCCACTAATATCGGGTCCTAGATTTGTTACTGAGTCCAAGTACCACCAATACCATCAGTATACAAACACAACTAAGAAGAATGCATTACGTTGAATGATAGGATTGAAAAATTGATACAAAAGAGACAATTGCAAAATTTCATCAAAGATAAAGAAACCTCCTGAAACCTGGACAGAGATTGAAGTGAATATAGAGTTAGGAATCATAGCCGAACGTGAGACCCGAAAGAAAGGAAACGACAAGATTATACTGATGTTCCTAGTACTTAGCTTAGAGGCGTTATCAACACGATAACCAAAGGATTCATTGGAGAGGGATGTTAGAAATAATGGCAAGAATTATCATAAACCAAGAGGTATTACTACAAAATCGCCTTTTAAAAACTATTTTTGGACCCATTCCACGATGGTTTTAAACCGTCTTAGAATATAAGTTTATACATCAATTTTTGTAAAATTGTCTTAGAATGTGTTTTTTTTTTCAAATATGTTAAAAATGAACCGTTTTTCAGAAAACCATATTAGTAGAATCTATACTTTCTAAGATGATTTTAAAGAAAATCATCTTAGAATATACACATTCTAAGACCGATTTTGGTAAAACTATCTTAAAATATATATATATTCTAAGATGATTTTGAGAAGAAAAAAAAACGTCTTAAAAAGTTCACATTTTAAAAAATTTCTAAAAAATTATCTTAGAAAATACATTTTTAAGACAGTTTTTATGAAAACGGTCTCAGAACATATAATTTCAAAGATGATTTTTTCAAAACCTCAATGTAGAAAATTTTATTCATAGAAAAACTTTTTATTTGATGGAAAATTTTTGGCAGATCATCTTATATATAATACTGGATAAGATACCCTCGAAAACCATCTTATATATCAATTAAAAATAAAACATAGACTAAGCCAAAGCAATCAGCAAACACGGATTCCAACATATGCATTATATTATAGTGAAAATTATCAAGTAGGAGGAGTTGAATATGCAAAAGGAGAGAATTTTCCAATCTGTTTATGCAGTCAATTTATCATAAAGAGAAATCAAATTAAAAGGCTAATATTGACAATTCAATCAATCACCCATAAATCACGAGTCCATATGCAGTCTATTATTTAGCTTATCCTCCTTCCCTCATTTTGTTTTGCTAATTGCATTTGTTCACTGGGCTTAATATGGTTCATTAGTTATTCAGGTATTGCAGTCAGTCATATAGACCACATTTTGTTCCAATTAATGTATTGGGTAATCTAGATTACATTTTAATGTCCATAGTTATTTCAATTGGTATGCATAGGTGCACATCTAATGTTCATCAAGTAAAGCTTGGTCAATGTTCTTAGGTTCAATTTGAGAAACAAAATCCATATCACAGCATAAATTTCTTAGTGAAGATCTAATAGATACTCCCTTATTAACTTCACCAATTATATTGTCAAAGGAGAGATCTCTTATTGTTCTCCAGTCCTTAGGCTTTTGATTAGGTGTTGACTGATCAATTTCTTCATTTGGTTCATCCTTTTTCTTTTCATTAGATCCATTAAGTTGCATATACTCTTCTATAGGACTTGCATCATTATCACAACTCTTTTCCTTTTTTGAGTAGTTAGATTCATCACATACATGAACTGATTCTTCCGTGCATTAAGTTCTTTTTATTGAAGACTTTATATGTTTTGCTTTGTAATGAATATCCAAGAAAGATGGCTTCATCAGCCTTTGCATCAAACTTGTCAAGTGACTCTTTTCCATTATTTAAAACAAAACATTTGCAACCAAATGCTCTTAGGTGAGAAATGTTTGGTTTTCTACCTTTATATAGTTTATAAGGAGTTTTCTTTAAAATAGGTCTTATGAGTAATCTATTCAAAGTGTAGCAAACAGTACTCACAGCATCAGTCCAAAAATGTTTTGGCAAATTTGTCTCATTAAGAAGAGTTCTAGCTCCTTTTTCAAGGGATCTATTTTTCCTCTCCATAACATCATTTTGCTGAGGTGTTCTTAGAGCTGAAAATTTGTGGTTGATTCCATTTTCTTCACAGAACTTTTCAAAATGCTCATTTTGGAATTCACCACCATGATCACTTCTTATTGAGATAATTTTGCATTCTCTTTCATTTTGAACAAGCTTGGCTAATTTTCTGAATGCAATGAAAGCATCACTCTTGGATTTTAAAAATAAAGTCCATGTGAATCTAGAATAGTCATCAACTATTACAAGCCCATAGTAATTATCTCCTAAGCTCATAGTTCTAGAAGGACCAAATAAATCAATGTGAAGCAATTCAATGGGTCTTAAGGTGGAAACAAAGTTTTTATTTAGAAAAGAAACCTTGGTTTGTTTCCCCTTTTGACAAGCATCACATAGTTTGTCCTTTTCAAACTTAAGTTTAGGTAAACCAATGACTAAGTCTTTTCTAATAAGCTTGTTCATTTGATGCATGTTAACGTGACTGGCTCTTCTATGCCATAGCCATGATTCATTAATCTTACTTACTAGACAATTAATATTGTGAATGAATGCACGTTCTATAGAGAGTAAGTAGATGTTACCCTTTCTTTTTCCTACAGGGATAACCTCACCGGATTGACCATCACATATCAAGCAGCAATTATCATTAAAGGATACCTTGAATCCTTTATCACATAGCTGACTTATACTTAGAAGATTGTGCTTTAAACCTTCCACATAGAGAACATTTATGATCGTGGTTTTAAAGTTGTTTCCTATATTGCCTTCTCCAATTATCTTGCCTTTATTGTTGTCTCCATAAGTGACAAATCCTCCATCCTTTAAAATTAGATTTGTAAGCATGGACTTGTCACCCGTCATGTGTTTAGAGCATCGATTGTCTAAATACCATAATGATGCTTTAGCTCTAAGACACACCTGCAACAATCAAATCAAGTATAAGGGTTAGCTATTTTTTCTCTTTTTCTTTGGAACCTAAGTGCAGTCTCCATTAGGCACATAGAACCTTCTAGGATAACACTTATGAGATATGTGTCCTTCTTGCATGCAGTAATGACATATTATAGATTTTGATTTTCTTACAAAATGAGCCTTTGTAGTATGCTTTTTAGAAAACATTTTTTTGTTCATCTATTTTGGAGGTACAAACTTGGTGTTTCCAAAAGGTTTTGATTGATGTTTGTAACCCAAATCAGATATATCTCCAGCATACTTTTGCACACTTAACATTTGATTCAAATTACATTTTCCTTGGTAAAGCTTTTTTATGAGATCTACCAAGTATGAATTTTCATTTTGTAAAGACATGCACTTTTTAAGTTGGCACTTTTTGAATTCATCAAATTCTTTTTGCAAAGCTTTTTGGTCATCTACTTTTGAAGAGGAAGAAGCACACACATACCTATTTGCTTTGTAGCTTGAAACAAGTTTTTCATTCTCTTCTTTTAAGTTACAAAGTTCAGCTTGCATTGTTGCAAGTTTGGTGGTATGTCATCTAAGGTTACCTTTTAGCTTATTGTTGGAGATTGCAAGTTTTTGAGCCTCCTCATGCATTCCATGAAAAGCATCAACAAGTTGATCAAATTCAGGATTTACTTCTGATTCAGCACATAAGTCATCTTCATCAATTGTTGAAGTTAGGCACATATTTGTTTCTTCATTCTCACTTGATGATTCAGAAATTGTTGAGGCATTTTCTTCCCTTGCTATGTAGGCTTTCTTTGGTTTTCCTTTTTTCTTTGCTTTCTTTTCACCTAACTACTTCTTCAAAAATATAGGACATTCAGATTTAATATGGCATTGAATACCACATTCAAAGCAGTTTAAGTTGGTGTAGTTGTTGTTGTCACTTCTTTTGTTGAATTGTGAGAACTTTCTGTTCTTGTTCTTCTTCATGAATTTGCTGAATCTTTTGGCTATTAGGTACAGATTCTCATCACCTTCATCTTCACTTGAGTCTTCTTCTTTTTCCACATTTGAGGATGCAACTTTCAAGGCTATACTCTTTTGTTTCTTGTCTGCATCTTCTGCGCATGTGTTAATTGAGACATTTCTAATTCATACTCAAATAGCTTACCAAATAGTGCAGTCATGGACATCTTTGAAAGATCTTTTGACTCCTTGATTCCTGTCACCTTTGGTTGCCATGGTCTTGTTAGGCAATTCAAGATCTTGATGTTTAATTCTTCAGCATCAAATGTCTTTCCAAGACCAAGAAGATGATTTACAATGTGCGAATCTGGTTTGGATTTGATATATGTTTTCTGTTGTGTTCATCTTGAACATCTCATACTCATGAATCAAGGCATGCTGCCTTGATCTTATGACTTCATCTGTCCCTTCATGATTGATTTCTAACATCTCCCACATCTCCTTATCACTTTTACAAACAGTCCTGAAAAATTCGTCAAATGATAATGCAAAGGTTATCATATTCTTAGCTTTAAAATCGTATTGAACTACTTTTTTTCTTGCATCTGTCATTTCATCCCATTCTTTAGGAATTATTTCATTATCAACAATTTTGATTAGAATCAAAGGACCTTTTTCTATTGCATTCCATGCACCAGGATCATTTGATTGGATGAATATTTGCATTCTATTTTTCCAAAAATTGAAATGCTCTCCTTCAAACATCGGAGGACAATTGAGGGAGGCACCCCCCTTGAAGGTAAATTGTGCGGTATTCATTTTCTTTTAAAAACTAGAGTGATCTTGAATAACACTTAAGAACCTGCTCTGATACCAATTGAACAGTATGAACACACACAATAACCAAGAGGGGGCTGAATTCGTTTAAACTTGGTCTTTTAAAATCTTTAAAGAATCAGAGTAATCAAGATTGTATCACAATTGAACTAAGAATGCTTCAACCAATCAAACCACTCAACTCAAGAATACAATCACAAAGCTTACAATTGTTGAATAAGATATATAGCACCAAAGAATCACTGATTAAGACAACAAGAAAAGATTAAAAGAAGTAGTCAACACAATGGTTTATACTGGTTCTAAGAAATTACATCACTGATTAAGACAACAAGAAAAGATTAAAGATCGTATCACAATTTGAGAAGTTACATCTAGTTCTTCCAACCACAATGGTTAGAGTTCCACTAATGACAAAAATATTCTTACAAGCTTTTTACACAATCACTCTTAATCAGACTTAGATTAAGAACCAGACTTCTAACACCTTAGAATCTCTGTGATCCAAGACATAGAGATTACCCACCTCTACTCTTATCCCCTAGGAACACCTATCCTAATAAAACTCTAAGAAATCCTATGTTATTAATACAAAAAAGAATCTTAAAAGAATACACAGCAAAGTGTATAGAAAGAAACCACATTTGATCCAATAAATGAAGTATGCAAATGATTTACTAGACTTGGATTGAAAGATGGAAGAAGTTGTTTCAGAACCTTCTTTACAAAACTTCTTTTGAAAGCTTGCCCAAGAAGAAACCCTCCTTTGAAATCTTTGAATCTTGAGGATTTTTGGACTTTAAGAGAGTTAAACACTAGAAACCTTTTCTTGCATAGAAAGCTTATGAATGAATTTTGTAATTTCATTATCTTTTTCCAAAACACCCAACAACTATTTATAAAAATCAGTTTGTAACTGTCAGTAATTGATTAAAACTACTAATGTAATCGATTGTTAACAAGTTTAATCGACTAAAGTGTTCTTGAGCTTTCTGGAAAATGTTTATGAACAAAGTAATCAATTATTTTGTTATGTAATCGATTAACACAGGAAATCTTAGTTTTCAAATACGCGCCCATTAATCAATTACTACAAATCGTAATTGATTGACACAGGAAGACTTTTCTATGACTTTGTGAAGTGTAATCAATTACCATTCTATTGTAATCGATTAAAGTGTTCTTGAAAGTTTAAGTAATAGATTACCACAAGTTGGTAATCGATTTCAGCAGAGAAAAAATGTTTTTTTTCAAAACCTTAAACTTTGAACACTTTGGCTTTTATGCAATCATGAAAACCATTTGTTTCAGAAAAGTTTTTTCCATAAGACTTATGCTTTTATGAAAACATGAATGCAAAAACCATGAATGAGCTTCATGCAATGGATCATTGGAAGTTTCATCTCATACACAAATTACAACTACCAATCAAATTGATTTGGCATGTAAAAAAGGCTAAGCACTTTGTAGACTTGAGACTCAGCTTCTTGATCCTCTTGAGCTTCCCCTGACTCTATCACACATGTCTCGCTTAACACAATACTTCTGCAAGGATTTTCATAAATTTTGTTTACTTTTGTAATGGGCCTTAATATTGATGTAACTAGGCCTTAAAATGTGTGTTTAAGGAAATATTAGAGGCTTAGTTATCTTCTTATGCTTAGCTCTATAAATACTCAAAAACTCCAAATTTTGGATAAAAAAATTGTGAATGAATGAAGTTTTTGCTTAGATTGAGAGCATAGTCTTTTCTTGGTTCTTGAATGAAACCAAATTGATTCTTATCAAAGAAGCTATTCATTTGTGGTGAATCCTCCTCTTGTTTATCGTCCCTCTAGGGATTGTGGCATCGTTCTTTATCATCTTATTAATTTTCTCCATTTTCTATTTTTGAGTTTTAAGAAACCCATTAATGGAGTCTTGTAATTTTGCATCCAGAATGGTCCAATCTATAATGACCCTGTGATAATCCAGGTTGTCACATAAGGAGGTGCATGTTGGAACTCGGATAAGAAGGGGGTGTAGATAGCATCTCTTCAAAACTGGGTTCATGTGACTGGGTTGCCACCTAAGGGGGTGTATTTTGGAACCCGGACATGAAGGGGGTGTAGATAGCATCTTTTCAAATCCGGGATCATGATGTATGTTAGTACTGATAGGAAGACCGGGTTAGTGCATGACCGAGTTATCACCACATAAGTGGTGTATATACTTGGCACTTTTGAGAAACGATGACATATAGAAGGAACCCGGACAGGGAAGGAAAGAGCAACTGGGTAGCTATCTCGGCAGAGCTCGTATGTTCCTTCTCCTTGAGCGTTTTCCTTTTATTTGAGGTCCGAGTTGTGATCTCAGGTGCGCTCGGAAGAGCTCATATTTGGTTGACTTGTAAGAGCTATCGGGTAGAGAGACCAGAAGAATTACCCCTTTTGATAGAATTACTGGGTTGGGAACTCGGAAGAGGTTAGGAGGAATCTTGGACTTGTGAAGTACCAAGTTAGGAACTCGGATGAAGTCGGATTAGATTGGATGAGGTCGGAGGAGGGCGGAACCTTAGATGTACTATAGTACCAGAGACGGGTTCATATGCAATCAATTACGTGAGTTTTGCAAGCAATCAAAATAGTCAGTACTTGCTGTTTAACCCGGACTTAGCCTTCTGGTTGGAATGAGTGCTCAGGAACTCGGGGTATGGTAGTGAAGTTGCACTAAATATATATATATATATATATATATATATATATATATATATATATATATATATATATATATCCAACCCGACAACATTAGTGATATGGAGAGAACTCAGCAACGTCAGTAGGGTTTAGAGAACTCGAGAAGTCACACGTAACCTGTATGAGGTATAATAAATTGACTTGCCAAACAATAGACCCAACCCGGCAGTCAAATATCTCTACATATTCACTTTACACAAATGACACGTGTTGACTCTTTGTTAGTTGTTTTGACGTGGGAAGATCCTCTTATTACGATCTGACGCGTGTCAATTTTTAGGATATTTAAGATATGCATGAGTGAGATATTTCAGTAGAAACTTTATTTTCACCTCTTTGCTAAAACACTTTCTCTCTCTTATTCCATACTTCCTCCATTGTTAAAGTAAGAAAAAAAAACTTCCTAGATAACCATTCCCTAATCTAAACACCTTCACCTCCAACGTAAGAATTAAAGAGTATCACCATATAAACTAGTTTCCAACCTTTGTTAGTTGTGAAAATCATCAGGCGAAGAGATCATTTCTATAAAAGAAAGTTTAAGTTTCATCCTTTAAGAGTTAGAAGGCACGTTAAGGACATCTAAGCTTGGAGAAGTTGTCCTCTAGCCTTCCTTGTGGTTTTTTAAGGTAAGATATGTAACTTCCATAGTATCTTTTGAGTTTGGGTTTTGAGAGGAAAAATGACCCATATGAGTTAGGGTTGGTTTTGAGTGATGTTTCTTTGGAAAAGTATGTTTAGGAGGTTGTTGTGATGAAGGTTCAACCTTGAAAGCTAACTTTTCTGGGTTTTGGGTATTTTGTTATGCTCAGATAGATATTTGTGGGGTTTACAAGTCAATGGTTACTTGGTTATGCTTGAGATCTGGAAAAGAACTGGGTTCTTTTCATGAAACGATTGAAAATCGTTCTTGATATCTTTCTTGCCTGGTGTAGGGCGTGATAAACGAGATATCAGTGATTGGGAGCACGAGGCTGAGAGAGCCGGTGCAGTGATCAGAGAAGGTAAGCTCTTTGTTCTTGGGGAGTTTGTATCCCTTGATTATGTTCCACCATACTCCTAGGGAGTTATGATTATTGTATGATGCAGTGCGTGTATTTAAATTGTGTGTCACTACTTTTTGATTGAAACATACATGTAAATGATTTGCACTGTGATGTTTGTATTGTGGTTGAGGAAGTCCTTTGGCCAGGGAAGCGGACCATATATGAGAGTGTAAGACTCATCCGGGATGAGCTTCTCAGAAATTCATATACGTCCGAGTGCATGAGATGTGCACGGTTGATATACATTTGTGCATGAGATGTGCACTGGTGAACTTGTATATCAAGATATACATTTGTGCATAAGATGTGCATTGGTGAACTTGTATATCTTTGTTGGAATGGCACGTGGGTGTGATTATATACATGTGATGTTTATAAAAGCTGGGATGGCTATGTTTTTATTAAAAGGCTGGGTTGGCTATGTTATTGTAATGCCTATTTAAATGCTATGTACTGTAGAAGTGAACCAGGGGGAGGTGAGTCTCCAAGAACCTTGAGTTTACTGAGATTTGTATCTCACCCCGGTTGGGGATTATATTTATTGCAGGTGATAGCCAAGGAGCGGGGGACAAAGTCCTAGGTAAGAGACCCGAGTAGGGGTTGTTCGCTGGATCTCAATTGATAGGCCGGGTAGGCCGAGGCTGAGTTGGCTACTAATTGAAGATCTCGGACAAGAGGACGAGGCCCGGGTTTTTTAGGAAGCGGATTTTTGGAAGGTGGTCTTTTGCGAATCTATTGACTCAATTTTTGTTGTACTTTTGTAACCCGGTATGAGTTTGTACTATGATGTATCTTTTGAGACCAGAACCCGGGTACCGGGATGTATACAAATTCTATACATAATGTTTTAGTTGTATTGTGTGATGTAAGATGACGTCTTATTATTTAAATGTTTTCGTGTTTACTTAAGTTTATTAAGTAATTGTTGCGCTTAAGACCATATTATAATGTTAATGAACTAGATGCATACGGGGTCGCTACATTTTATGGTATCAGAGCAGTTCGTCCTAGGGAAGCATTATGTATGGTAGTTTGTTGTGAGATCCTCCTTTTAAAGTCATAGGGTTCATATGAGTATTGCATGTGTGGTGAATAAGTGTGGGCCTGATCAACTCACTCTTAGTATGAGATGTGCAGTATCATGGTGAGAACCAAAAATGACACTAGGAGAGAGGATGAGGAGGTACAACCGGACCCTGTAGTTGTCGCTTTGGCAGCTATGCAGCAAGAGATGGCTGCAAGCCAACAGGCGAACGAGGCCTTGTTGAAGGCTAATGAGGACTTGATGGCAGAGTTGAGAACTCTGCGATGAGAGGATCAAGTACCCTCTTCACCACCTACCTTCAAGGGCGAAAGCAATCATTACCAGGGTGGGGGTAGTCATCGTGATGATGGACCCAGTCATCAAAGAAGGGACGGCTTGTCCCAGGTTAGCGTGGAAGAGGATGTAGCAATAAGAGGGAAAATGCTTGTTGTTTTTCGAAAGCATGACCCCACCCTCTAGCTTTCCATGGGGGATACAACCCCATTGTTGCCGCCAAGTGGTTGCAGACTTTAGAGAAGATTTTCTCTGTGATGGAGTGTTCGGACCATCAACGACTTCTCTATGCAACCTATCTGTTGCAGGGAGATGCGCACGAGTGGTGGGTTACCACTTCACAGCTTTTGCGGGGCCAGGGAAGGGTTATCACATGGCAGATGTTTGAGGCTCAGTTCCTGGACCGGTATTTTCCACGAGATGCTAGGGAGCAGAAACAAGCTGAGTTCGAGGGCCTGCTCCACTGGTCAGTTTAATTGTTTCCGATGTGGGCAGCGGGTCACTTTACTAAAGAGTGTCCTCAAAAAGATGACCAGGTTGTAGTTGCTCTCATTATTTCAGTAGCACCACCTTCAGGACAGATTTATACGATTAATGCCAAAGAGGCCGCCCGAGCTCTCGACTTGATCCAAGGTACGATTCTAATTGATAACTATTATGTGAGAGTGTTGTTTGATTCTGGAGCTACTCACTCCTTCATTGAGAATCATGTTGCCGTAAGTCTGAACTTACAGATATTCAATTTGTTTCCTCCTATGAATGTTACCACTCTTTCTAAGGAGCAGTGCCGGGTTGATACTTACTACCGGGATGTACGGTTTAGTTTTGAGGGCCGGGAATACAGTGTCGATCTGTATTGTCTTACTATGCCTAATCTTGAGATTATCTTGGGCATGGATTGGTTGGCCAAGTATGGCGTCATGTTGGACTGTTGCAATAAGAAGATAGTTGTATCTCAGGATGAAAACGGACCGGGTTTCACTTCGCTTATCACAACCTTGCAAGTCGGCAAGGAGATGAAGAGAGGAGCCCGGGGTTATCTCTTATTGAGTTCAGTAAAAGAAAAATCGGGATGGGGTCTAGCAGAGATCCCGGTTGTGAACGAGTTTTGGGATGTATTTCCTGAGGAAATCACACAGCTTCTACCTGAGAGAGGAATTGATTTCTCCATTGATTTGGTCCCGGGTGTAGAACTCATTTTTGTAGCTCCTTATCGTATGGCTCCGTTGGAGCTAAAGGAGCTGAAGGCACAGCTTGAGGACTTATTGTCCAAGGAGTTTATTTGACCAAGTGTGTCGCCTTGGGGAGCGCTGATTATTTTTGTTAAAAAGAAGGATGGGAGTATGAGGTTATGTGTGGATTACAGGTAATTGAATAAGGTTATGATAAAGAACAAGTATCATTTGCCTCAAATTGATGATTTGCTGGATCAGCTAAAAGGAGCTTGTGTATTTTCTAAGATTGATCTGCGATCCGGGTATCATCAAATCCGGATTAAGCCTGAGGACATACCTAAGATTGCATTCCGGTCTCGATATGGTCATTATGAATATCAGGTGATTCCGTTTGGCCTCACAAATGCTCCAGCCATGTTCATGGATTATATGAACCGAGTTTCCAGACCGTACTTAGATCAGTTCGTGGTGGTATTTATTGATGACATACTAGTTTATTCTAAGAGTAAGGAAGAGCATGCCGAGCACCTCTGGGTTGTTCTTCAAACTTTGAGGAATGACCAACTTTATGCCAAATTGTCGAAGTGTGAATTTTGGATGACCGAGTTGAAGATTCTTGGTCATGTGATCTTGGCAGCTGGGATAGCAGTTGATCCTGGTATGATAGAAGCCGTGATGGATTGGGAAAGGCCCAGGAATGTGCCCGAGATCCGAAGTTTCCTTGGATTGGCCGGGTACTACCGCAGGTTCATTCAAGGGTCTTCACATATGGTATTACCCTTAACCCGGCTTACCAAGAAGGGTACTCCATTCACATGGACTCATGAATGCGAGGAGTGTTTCCTGAGGTTAAAAGAGAAGTTGATCGCAGCTCCAGTATTGGTTCTTCCTGACCCTGAGGGGAATTTTGAAGTTTATTGTGATGCTTCCAAGCAGGGTTTGGGATGTGTTTTGATGCAAGAGAGAAGGGTAGTTGCATATGCTTCTCGAAAGTTGAAGCCAAATGAGGAGAATTATCCTACGCATGACTTGGAGCTGGCAGTCGTGGTCTTTGCTTTAAAAATATGGAGGCACTACTTGTATGGTGCTAAGTTTGTGGTGTTCAGCGACCACAAAAGTCTCAAGTATTTATTTGATTAGAAAGAGTTAAATATGAGACAAAGGAGATGGATGAAGTTTATTAAGGATTATGATTTTGAACTGAGGTATCATCCCGAAAAGGCCAATGTGGTGCAGGAAGTACATGAGCATAGCTTGCATGATGATTGAAGAATGCAAGTTAATATAGAACTTTCGGGATATGCACTTGACCATTCTTAAGAGTGACCGAGGTCTTGAGTTGAGAGAGACCAAGGTGGACAATAAGTTGATTATGAGAATCCGGGATGGCCAGAACCAGGATGAGGATGTGAAGTCCTTACCCAGGCAGAAGGACGTGTCTTGGGAGATACTGGACAACTCGAGTTTGGTGTTATACCGAGGTAGGATTGTTGTGCTAAAGGGCAAGTCAGTGGATGCAGTGCTGTCTAAAGCTCATAAGGGCCGATTTAGCATTCATCTGGGTTCCACCAAGATGTACCAAGATTTGAAGAAAGATTTTTGGTTACCCGGGATGAAAAGGGATATAGTCGAGCATGTGACAAAATGTTTGGTATGTCAGAAGGTCAAGATTGAGCATCAAAGACCGTCTGGCCTACTGCAACCTTTGCAAATTCCAGAGTGGAAATGGGATATCATTTCCATGGATTTTGTGGTTAGATTGCCAAGGACCCAACCTGGATGCGATTCCATTTGGGTGATTGTTGATAGGCTGACCAAGTCAGCTCATTTATTACCTGTTTAGACTGACTATACTGCGGAAAGGTTGGCTCAGCTATACGTTAAAGAGATTGTCCGACTTCATGGTGTCCCATAAAACATTGTCAGTGATAGAGATCCAAAATTCACCTCAAGGTTTTGGGGTGCTCTTCAAGAGGCTTTTGGGACCCAGTTGCAGCTCAGCACGACTTATCATCCACAAACCGATGGGCAAACCAAAAGAACTATCCAGATTCTAGAGGACATGCTGAGAGCTTGTGCTTTGGAGCAAGGACCGAGTTGGGATAGATATCTACCTCTGGTGGAGTTTTCATATAACAACAGCTTCTATGCTAGTTTGGGTATGGCACCTTTTGAAGCGTTGTATGGTCGAGGGTGCCAGACTCTTATTTGCTGGACCGAAGTGGGAGAGAGACAACTTCTTGGACCCGAGTTGGTTCAGAATACTTCTAAGCAGATCCGTACGATCTGAGACAAGTTGTTGCGAGCTCAGAACTGGCAGAAGAGCTATTATGATAACAAACATTGCCCATTGCAGTTTAATGAGAGCGATCATGTGTTTTTAAGGTTATCTCCAATAACGGGGTTTGGATGGGCATTGGGTGTGAGGAAGCTGAGCCCCAGATTCATTGGTCCTTATGAAATCCTCCAAAGGATAGGACCAGTTGCTTATAGGCTAGCTTTGCCTCCCCAATTGGCCGGGCTACATGATATCTTTCATGTATCTCAGTTGAGAAAATACGTACCCGACCCTTCACATGTGGTGGAACCTGATTCTGTTCAGATTAGAGAAAACCTGACTTGTCCTAACCGACCATCCAAAATTCTTGATAGGATGGAGAAGAAGATTTGAAGACTATTCCTATAGTCAAGGTATTATGGGAAGGGAGGACCCTGGAGGAAGCTACGTGGGAGCGGGAATAGGAACTTATGTAGCTATACCCTGAGTTATTTGGCAGGTAGGGTAATGAATTTTGTGGACAAAATTCTTATAAGGGGGG
>QARZ01041101.1:140993-153123 GCA_013407115.1 Glycine latifolia
ATATATATATATATATATATATATATATATATATCCAACCCAGCAGCATTAGTGATATGGAGAGAACTCAACAGCGTCGGCAGGGTTTAGAGAACTCGAGAAGTCACACGTAACCTGTATGAGGTATAATAAATTGACTTGCCAAACAGTAGACCCAATCCGACAGTCAAATATTTCTACATATTCACTTTACACAAGTGACACATGTTGACTCTTTGCTAGTTGTTTTGAAGCGGGAAGATCCTCATATTACGATCTGACGTGTGTCAATTTTCAGGATATTTAAGATATGCATGAGTGAGATATTTCGGTAGAAACTTTATTTTCACCGTCTTTGCTAAAACACTTTCTCTCTCTTATTCCATACTTCCTCGATTGTTAAAGTAAGAAAAAAAAACTTCCTAGATAACCATTCCCTAATCTAAACACCTTTACCTCCAACGTAAGAATTAAAGAGTATCACCATACAAACTAGTTTCCAACCTTTGTTAGTTGTGAAAATCATCAGGCGAAGAGATCATTTCTATAAAAGAAAGTTAAAGTTTCATCCTTTAAGAGTTAGAAGGCACGTTAAGGACATCTAAGCTTGGAGAAGTTGTCGTCTAGCCTTCCTTGTGGTTTTTTAAGGTAAGATATGTAACTTTCATAGTATCTTTTGAGTTTGGGTTTTGAGAGGAAAAATGACCTATATGAGTTAAAGTTGGTTTTGAGTGATGTTTCTTTGGAAAAGTATGCTTAGGAGGTTGTTGTGATGAATGTTCAACCTTGAAAGCTAACTTTTCTAGGTTTTGGGTATTTTGCTATGCTCAGATAGATATTTGTGGGGTTTACAAGTCAATGGTTTGGTTATGCTTGAGATCTGGAAAAGAACTGGGTTCTTTTCATGAAACAGTTGAAAACCGTTCTTGATATCTTTCTTGCCTGGTGTGGGGCATGATAAACGAGATATCAGTGATTGGGAGCACGAGGCTGAGAGAGACAGTGCGGTGATCAGAGAAGGTAAGCTCTCTGTTCTTGGGGAGTTTGTATCCCATGATTGTGTTCCACCATACTCCTGGGAGTTATGGTTATTGTATGATGTAGTGCATGTATTTAAATTGTGTGTCACTGCTTTTTGATTGAAACATACATGTAAATGATTTACACTGTGATGTTTGTATTGTGGTTGAGAAAGCCCTTTGGCCAGGGAAGCGGACCATATATGAGAGTGTAAGACTCATCCAGGATGAGCTTCTCGGAAATTCATATATGTCCGAGTGCATGAGATGTGCACGGTTGATATACATTTGTGCATGAGATGTTCACTGGTACAAAACTCTTATTTTCATCAACTTGTCATCCACAAACGGATGGTCAAACTGAGGTGGTTAATAGAACATTGGGACAACTCCTTAGGTGCTACATCAAGGGTAATTTGAGAACTTGGCATTGAGTTTGCTTACAATAGAGTAGTTCACAAGACTACTTCTTTATCTCCTTTTGAAATTGTTTATGGCTTTAATCCTTTAACTCCTCTTGATTTATTGTCTTTACCTAACACTTCTTCTATAGTTAATCATGATGCTTTGTCTAAAGCTTCTTATGTTATAAAGTTGCATGAACAAATGAAGGCAAATGTGGAGAGAAAGATGGAACAATATGCAAAGCAAGCCAATAAGCACAAGAAGCAAATGATCTTTAATGAAGGAGATTTAGTGTGGCTTCATTTAAGAAAGGATAGATTTCCTCATGAAAGGAAATCCAAGCTCCAACCTAGAGGAGATAGACCTTTCAAGATTCCAGAGAGGATCAACAACAATGCTTACAAACTTGAATTGCCAAGTAAGTATGGTGTGAGTAATACTTTCAATGTTTGTGATCTTTCTTTGTATGATGTAGGTACAAATGAAGAGGCAAACTTGAGGACAAGTTCTTCCCAAGAAGGAGGGGATGATAGAGGTCCAAGACAAGCCAAAGGTCTAGTAGGAGAGCTTGAAGCACTTCCTTTGGTGAGCTTCAAATGACCAATGACAAGAGCTAGTACTCAAGCACTTCAAGACCATATTCAAGCTAACTTGGGCAAGCATGAAGTTGCACACCAAATCAAGGATGACAAGAGCTGGATTTTGATGTCTCAAATCCAATTTAATTCAATAAATTTCAGCACTTGTTAGAAGAAATTCATCAAACACTTGTAAATAGGTTGTCACTGTTTTAATCGATTATTTTGGCCTTGTAATCGATCACAGCATTTCAGTTGCAAACAGAAACCAAGGCCTTGCTGCTTTAATCGATTAAATGGCTAGTGTAATCGATTATTTCAGTCCCTGACTGTTTTAATCGATTACAAGAGCGAATTAATCGATTATGCCAATCTGAGATTGCAACTGCACATGTTTTGGAAGCTAAAGGTCACTTAGGGAAAGCTTGCACTTCAAGCTTCATTTAGGCTTCATTTCACTTGTATTTTCATTACATTTTAGTTGCATTTAGCGTGTAATTCCGTGGCCTATATAAGGTGCCAAAAACTGAATGTAACTAACTTTGGTTCATTAATACAATTTCTGAAAATTGTTGTGAGAGTTTCTCTCTTATTCTTGTTCAAGAACTTCTTGAGTCTTATCAATGGCTTCCCAATGCTATTGTGGTGATTCTTCCTAGACTTATTGGAGAGCTTCTCCATGGTGTCTTCATCTTCATCCCTAACCTTTCTTCCATCTTTCATTTTCTGCAATTTAAACTTCTAAAACAGCCCCAATTCAAGGAGTGTTGGAAGCTTATGTGTTCTTGAGGTTTACTTGAAGCTTGGGTTCTATTGCAAGGTAGATTTGGGAAAACTTAATGGCTATGGGTTCAGCTGTTACATCACAATGTCAAGGCGAGACTTGTGTCCTGTAGTGTGCACTGCTCCACCACGACTAGAAGTTCGGTTAATTTTATTTTGAGCAGACTGATCCTTGAACTTCTTATCAGTCACCCAATATATTAAAAGATCAACCCATGCCTGTTCACCTATCCAATGAGTCTCTTCCCCTTATCCCTTGCTTTAGTGAGCATATCAAAATGGCATTTTTAACTTTTGTTTCATACACTTTTTTAATTTGCCACTCCTCCTAAGCTGCCCAAGTAACTCTTGTTTGCAAAAAACAAAGAAAATGGTTGTCAATTACATCACAAGATAATAGAAAATATAAATAAATACATTAGAAGTAACATATATAGTCACCTTAAACTCCGTCCACCATCTGACCTGCACATTCTCAGGGATTGCCTTATAATGATGGTAGGGACCCCCAAAATGTGACCTAATTGCAAGACCAAGTGCCTTAACAGCATGACAGTTAGGGGTCCAACTATAAAACATTCAAATGTTGAATTAAGCATTATGTTCATAAATAAAACTAAATAAAAAGGAAAATAATATAACAATATAAACTTACCCTATACCTAAAGGTTCTATTATAACCCTCCCAGCATCGTCATAATTTACCTCCACCTCACGGATATCATCCTTCCTTATATGGTCCTCCTCTATATTGTCAACTTCCTCATCATTCTCAGGATCCTCTACCCAAATGCCTATAGGAGAGATGGGCTGCACTAGTAGAGTATGGGTGATATTCCCAAGCTCTATAGCAAGACAACCACATTGTCTTAATGGATTCACTCGACGCTGAGCATGTTGGTTCCTGACAATATTAGAAGTACATCGCCTCCTCATATGTCTCACACACACACACACATATATATATATATATATCAACATCAACAACACCTTTAACCCAAGTTAATTGGGGTCGGTGATAAATGAATCCAATGATAAAACGAAAATGAGACAAAGAAAGATAAAGGAAAATAAGACAAAAGAAGAGAAAAAATAAGCTAAAATAAAATAAGGGTGAAATGAAGAAGGAAGAAAAGAAGAGGAAAAGAACTAAAACAAGAAAACGACTGGAATATAGAACTACTAATGGGTTTAACCCTCTACCAAGCTTATAGCTTTCTCCACTCCGTCCTAAGACATACCGTTCACCAATTTATATCTCATTCCATTAGGTATTGTTTAACTACCTTTCCCCAGGTAAGTTTCAGTCGACCTCTATCTCTTTTTGTTTTGAGCTCTTGGTAACAAACTCTTGTTCTTATGGGAGCATCCCGTGGCCGTCTCATAACGTGTCCAAACCACTTCAATCTATGCTCCTTCATCTTTTCACATACCGGTACCACTGATACTTTTCATTGAATATCCTCATTTCTTATATTTTCCTTCTTTGTATATTCACATATCCACCTTAACATCCTCATTTCTGCTACCCCTATTTTATGCTCATGTTGCCTATGTGCTGACCAGCATTCCGCTCCATATAGCATTGTCGGTCTTACAGCTATTATATAGAATTTTTCATTTAGCTTAAAGGGAATTTTGCGGTCACACAAAAATCCCGATGCACTCTGTCATTTCATCCACCGTACTTTAATTCTATGATTTACATCCTCATCAATCTCACCACCTTTTTGCAACATAGATCCCAAGTATCTAAATTTTTTTTTCTTGGGTACCTCTTGGGCAAGTAGATGCACTGTGTCTTGATCCCCACCTCTTACCCGCGAAAACTCACACTTCATATGCTCCATCTTACTCTTGCTTATCGTGAATCCTTTAGACTCCAAAGTGTTTCTCCACAATTTCAATTTTCTATTAACACGATCTTTTGTGCCATCAATAAGCACGATATCATCTACAAAAAACATAACCACAACACTTCCTCTTGAATATCTTTCGTTAGTTCATCCATCACTAAGGCTAAGAGATAAGGACTAAGAGCTGAACCTTTATGGACACCTACCGTGATAGGAAATACCTTGATATTCCATTACAAGCTTTCACACATGTGGTAGTCCCATTATACATATCCTTGATTGCATTAACATACTTTAATGCTACCTTTTTCTTCTCAAGAGTCCACCATAAGACTTCTCTTGGGACTCTATCATATGCTTTCTTAAGATCTATGAACACCATATGTAAGTCTTTATTCTTTTCCATATACCTTTCCATTAATTGTCTCATCAAGAAAATAGCTTCTATGGTACATCTTCCTGGCATAAATCCAAATTGATTTACGGAAACCTTGGTCTCCCTCCGTAGGCGATGTTCGATAACTCTCTCCCACAACTTCATAGTATGACTCATGAGCTTGATGCCTCTATAATTTGAACAATTCTGGATATCTCCGTTGTTTTTGTAAATAGGCACAAACATACTTTTCCTCCAAACATCATACATCTTATTTGTTTGAAGTGTCCTATTAAAAACATTGGTTAACCATTTTATTGTCACATCTCTCAAGCCTCTCCACTTCAATAGAGACGTCATCAGGTCCCAAAGCTTTATTATTCTTCATCATCTTTAAAGCTTCCTTAACTTTATGTGTATTAATTCTACGCATAAATCTTTGATTCAAATCATCAAAAACGTTCTCCAAATCCACCTCACTCCTGTCGCCATTCCCATTAAAAAGTTTGTTAAAGTAGTTTAACCATCTTTCACTTATATCTTCATCCCTTACAAAAAGTTTTTTATTTTCATCCTTGATACATCTAACTTGGGTGAAGTCTTTACTCTTCTTATCCTTCATTTTTGCAAGTTTGTAAATACCTTTCTCCCTATCCTTGCTCCCAAGATTTTTATACAAATCGTCAAAAACTTTGCTTCTAGCTTCCCGTACTGCTTTTTTTGCATTTTTCCTCGCTACTCTAAACTTTTGCAAATTCTCATCATTGGGACATTTATGCAAAGATCTAAAACATTCCTTCTTCTGTTTAATAGCCTCTTGCACCTTTCCATTCCACCAACATGTTTCCTTTGTAAGAACTTTGTTTCCTATGCTTTCACCTAGCACGCTCCTTCCCACATTTTGAACACACATAACCATCTTATTCCATGTTTCATTTGCTTCTCCAATAAACTCCCACGATTGGTCCTTCACGCAACATGTTTTCCTTAAACTCATTTGTTTCTCCTCCTTTAGCTTCCACCATCTTATCCTTGGGTTTTGAGCCTTCTTCCTCAAATTAAGAACTTTGTTGAACCTAACCTCTAGAACTATCAACTTATGTTGTGTCGCCACACATTCTCCAGGGTAGACCTTGCAGTCAATACACGAATTTCTATCTTTCCGTCTAGCCATAAAGAAATCAATATGACTACAATTTTGGTCACTATGATATGTGATAAGATGAGACTCCCTTTTTCAAAAAAAAGTCTTCGATAACATCAAATCATAGGCTAGTTCAATGTTCAAGACATCTTCTCCAGTCTCATTTCTCGTCCCATAGCTAAAACCACCATGAATTCTATCAAAACCTCCACTGTTTTTACCAACATACCCATTTAGATCTCCTCCTAGAAAAATCTTCTCCTCTCGTGGGATCCTTCTCAGAACCTCCTCTAAGTCTTCCAAAAATTGATTCTTTTCATCTGATAGTAGTCCAACTTGGGGTGCATACACACTAAGGATATTTAAAATAAGATCCCTCACTACAAGCTTAATCATTATAATCCTATCACCGTTCCTTTTGACATCAACAACTTTATCTCTGAAATTGATCATAATTTCAACCCCATTGTGACTCTTGGTTGTACCTGTATACCACAACTTGAAACCAGTACCCTCCACTTCCTTGGCCTTTTGTCCAACCCATTTAGTTTCTTGCAAACAAACAATATTCACTTTCCTTCTAGTAAAAACATCTGCTAACTCCCTCAGTTTACCCATTAAAGTTCCTATGTTTCACGCTCGCCCATTTGTGTGTTGAGACCCCTACCTTCTTGTCACCAAATCCAGGTGAAGACCTGGAACCTTGCCTTTCGGCATGGACCCTAGCTCAGTTATCACTACATCTCGGGATCGAAGTAATGCCTTGCATTTTGATAAGGACCCTATCTCATTTTTTGATACACCCAGGGCCCAATGTAACGCACGACTATGAAGGGTACGCCCCAACGAAATATCATAAAGGTTCATCACATAAAAATAGCTAGTTTTTTACAGCCGGCTCACAACTCCTGACGCCAACCCTTGGACCCTCTTTCCCCCTTGGTTTTGTGCAGTCGTCAATACTGCTCTGGCTGCAGTTGTAGTCTTGTGTGTTGTTATGTTTCTGCCTCACTCCTTTCCATCTCTCTTCCTATTTGTACGCAAGTGTCTATCACAATTAGATTGTACTCTATCACTTCATCCCATCCCCTTCAATTCTTTCTCAAAATTCTGTGCAATCCCATTCCACCATTTTATACTACACTAGTTCTAGTAAAGGTTAAGAATCATAACATGTTCTCTTTTCACTTAATTTAACCGATTTTGCTCCAGAACAAATAAATAAAACTGATTTTGTTTAATTTTTTTTGTGAGCTATATTGGGTTTGGACACCTAACTTCATGCTTGTTATAACTCATCTAATTCTGTTGTGATATTCTGCTTCTAAATTCCAAACACTGTTAAGAGTTCAACCAAGAATTAACTAAAGCATGCTTAAAAAACAAGCTACCCAAAACTAGTAGTGAATTCACTTTGAGTGTATTTATTGAACATTTTTTTAACTTGTCACTAATTTGAGATTCAATTAGCCATATTGTTGGTGGTTATTGCATAATTGCATAGCAAAATTGTGAGAAAGTAAATACAGAAACACGAATGAATGGGTTTCAATTAAATAAACTAAGTTGTAAAATGGAACAAGTAGCACCAAACTTCACTAAGAATTGAGGTTTGTAATATTAAAAGAGAAAGTCAACGATAGCTACAATTAATCTACATCAAATTAGATTTCGAATAAAGAGAAAAATTTGGAAGAATGTGTGATGAAATTGCAAAACAATAAATAACATACAAAATGTAGAAATAAAATAACTGAGAGGATTAAGGCATATGCAAAAACCTTAAGAATCAAAGGAAGTGTTGACAATTCAACTGTGGACGACTCCCTTCTCTGAACATTGTCAAATGTCTCACATTAAGGGTGTTTGTGGGTCAGTTTGGACCGATTTTGACCAAATTTAGAACACAGTCCAATCAAATTTGATCGGTTCGATTAAGTTTTTAAAAGAAAATTTTTTTAAACCTAACTCATCTCATTCATAAACGGTTTGGTTCGGTTTAAGCCAACAAGTTACCAATTTAAGTTTGATCTTTTTCTTCTTCTTAAAACTATTATTTTATATCAGGATTCATCCAAATATCCAATACAATTAAAACAATAGGGGAAATAGTCATTTTCGTCCCTGAATGTGTAGAGATTTGACAAATTCATCCCCAAAAGATGAAAATTTAAATTTTAGTCCTCGAAAATGAAAAAAGTGCAACAAATTTATTCAATCGTTAACTTTCATTTGTTATCGTTAATAAAAGAGCCTACATTGCACAGAGGGACAAAATGCCACAAAAATTATTGTCAAAATGATTGCAAAATAGATTGGATTAAAATGTCAATAAATTTTCATTTGACCAAAATGTCAGTAAGTTTTCATTGGATAAATTTGTCAGATCCTAAATTTTCTTTCATTTAAGGGTAAAATACAATTTAAGATAATTAGTAATTTTCGTCCTTGAATGTGTAGAGCACTGATAAATTTGTTCTGAGAGATGAAAATTCAAATTTTAGTATATCCATTTACACGCATTACAAATTTACTACAACTATTTGCTTGTCTTGTCAGCTACCGAGATCATTGACACATTGTTGGAACATTATAGTATCATAGGATATTCACGAGTTTTTTTTCTCTCTCTACATATCCTTTTCCCTGGTTCTTTTTCACGCCATAGAAGTTGTCATAAATTTGGTATTTTTACCAAACTCACATCCTGTACTTGTTTCCATATTACCAAACTCTCCATAACATTCAAAATGTCTGTAGAAGTTGAAGCAACATTTAAAGTTGTTGGGTCAACATTAATTTTTGAAGTGTGATTTCAAACCAGGATGTGAACTGTTTTATTTTATTCTTTCTCTCTATATTGGAATTATTATTATCAACATTGATTTGATTTTGTGTCCCTTTTGTTTGGTGAATTTTGAAAATCCTTATGTTAGACCTAGCCATATTTGAGAAAGAAGTTGACACTTGACAACGTCAGATATGCACTTAATTGGTTGTTATCCTTTGAGCTGGCAAGACCATTTTTTTAAAAGAAACATCTTAATTACATAGTAGAACAAAATCAAGTGTGTTGGTGTTGAATTACATGTTAGAAAAAAATCAAGTGCGTTGGTCCCATGGAAGAATTAAATTATATTTTACAAGTTAGAACAAAAAAAAGGGAAAAATGAAGATTGAATTGTATTTTATCCTTAAAAGAAATGAAATTTGAGATCTCACAAATTAGTCCAATGAAAACTTATTGACATTTGATTCAATGGAAACTTATTAACATTTTGGTCCAATCTATTCAGCAATTATGTTGACAATTATTTTTGTGACATTTTCTTCCCTATGTGTCACGTGGACTCTTTCATTAACAATAACATATGAATGAATTTCTTGCACTTTTTTCACTTTCAGGGACTAAAATTTAAATTTTCATATTTCAGGAACGAATTTATCAATGCTCTACACATTCAAAGATGAAAATGACTATTTACCCTAACACATTATTATTCAATGTCTGAAAGTAGTAAAATTGATTCATTTAATACTATCAACATAATATTTTAAAATATTCTTCAACGATATTTACTATAATAACCTGAATCACAACTACTTCCTACAAACTAATTTCTTGCAATAAGCTTTGATGCAATCAGACTTGTTGAATCAAATGAACAAAATATGATCCATTAATATTATAAACATTTGTAGTTCCAACACTTGAAGTCCCAATATTAGCGGTATTTAAAATCAAACCAAATAGCTCTAAATTTTTTTATCAATTTTGATCAGTTCAATTCAATT
The DNA here is from genome assembly GCA_013407115.1 of Glycine latifolia. Taxonomy (NCBI): domain Eukaryota; kingdom Viridiplantae; phylum Streptophyta; class Magnoliopsida; order Fabales; family Fabaceae; genus Glycine; species Glycine latifolia. Next base: position 150,929 of record QARZ01041101.1, read on the forward strand.
TTGATCGGATCTATAAATCTAAACCCGTAACTCAACCCGTACATGAACGATTTTGATCGATTCGATTCAATTTTGACCCAAATACATAAATGACTTAACCCAAATTATTCGGATCAGTTTGGATCAATTCAGATTCACAGGTGATCCATATCTGTGAACACCCTTGCCTCACATGAAATACACATTAAATTGTGACAAAAAGTCTACTCTTTGCATATTCCAGAATATATTCAACTTAGCAATTAGGTTTGCCCAATGATAATATTAACTTGGATAGATCAAGTGTCTCCTTATAATACTAACATTTTGTGTTGAACTCCCATTTATCATATTCCAAGTGTTATTTAGTTGCATTTGTAGCCATGTACCATTCATTATGTTTTGAGTGTTATTTGTAGTTATGTTTTGTTTCAATATAATTATATAACTATTAATGGCATTTTCAATTTTCAGTGAATAGAAAAAGGCACGAAGGTAGTGCACGCAATTCAAATATAGAATTCTACTTTTAGTTTGCTAACTATAAAAGAGTTCCAATGTGCTAAGATGTTTGTTCTTTTTCTGCCCTTTTCTATCTACATTCCAGCATTATTATAGGTACCTTGTGATATCTTGCTATATAAATGAGAGTAGCCCTCTAACTTTCATTAAAATAATAGCTACTTTCAAATTCTTCATCATCCTATCCCACTTTGTAAATTCTATTCATTTTTTATTTTTCTTTCATATTTACATAGCAGATACTAGATAGTAACAGTCTTTTTGCTTTAAATAAAATCTGTTTGCCTTTCAATAATAATATAAAAAAAAAAGAACAGTAATGCCTCTTTCTTTTATAAAAGCTAAAATTACCGTTAATTAAAAAAATGACTTGAGTTGAACCACAAGATTTTCCCTAGTCAAGTCCCACAGAGTTTGTTACAAACAAAAATGCACCCATATCAACAGAACTTAACTAACCCCTGCTACCTCATACACATGTCCATCTGAAGCACAACTGACCCCCAATAGTTACATCACATTAGAATGCATTTAACACAGATATTGAAAGTGTTAGAATGACTGAGTAACCCATAACCTACCACAAAGCACCTTGTTATTAGTGATATTATAACCCAATACATAAGGCTACCAACTTGCTAAAGAAACTGGGCCAATGTCAATTCTGGTAGTATCACAGAGGACAAACTAATAATAGTACTATAGTCTTGTCTCTATTAAAGCACTATTGGAGAAGCAATCACTTTACAGATTAAGAGGAGACACACCAAACAGAAACCAACAACAAGTAATAACTCTAAAAATAACATATATCAACTCTTCAGACAGAGATAATAAAAAAAAACTATGTACCCCATTGTCCGGAGGTTTCACGCATATGCAAAGAAGCTGTTTCCTGATTCAAATCCATGACCAACAAGTCACCAAGACACAACTTTACCACTGTGCCAGGACTTGCCCTCAATTCTTCAGACAAAGATAGATGCAAAATAAAAAAAATTAACTAAGTATGATCTAAAAAGCAACTTGATTACCTTGCAATTGATGGCACTGTCTTCTTTGCCACACCAAACACCTTCTGCACACATGCAAATAAGAATTAATAATTGATTAAAAAATTTCTCTGTAACAAATAAAAATCAATAATCCGAGATCGATTGAAGAAAAGATCCAAAAATTAAGTAAAAAGAGAGGCTGCATTGAGCAAGGAGAAAAGCAGAGTAAGACCAACATCAAAAAAAGCAAAAGCCACAATCAGGTATTCAATTCTCCAAACGCAATTTTTTGCTATTTTCATTTTTACTATGTCCTGAAATTCAGAATCATTTGTGCTTATGATATGGGTTTGGTGTCTGTTTCCAATAATGATACATGTAGAACAAATCAAATAAATAAAATAAAATATAAAGTTTGCTTGTCTTTTTATCAGCCAAAAATTGAATTTCATAAAAACAAAAGGGTACCAGTGGTACCGTGAGACATTGCCGAACCATCCTACAAACATAACAATGATACAGTTTCCCGGACCCCAATTTCCTATGATGTTTCCCAACCAGAACCATAGCCTACTAAACCAAAGCCAAATGCTGAAAATGCCCCCTAAATATCCAAAACAAAATATAACCAGAACTATATGCCACACCCATCTCTCTCTCTCTCTCTCTCTCTCTCTCTCTCTCTCTCTCTCTCTCTCT
>QARZ01041101.1:153133-191285 GCA_013407115.1 Glycine latifolia
ATATATATATATATATATATATATATATATATATATCAGTAACAAGCCACAAAAACCATAAACAAATGCCAATCTTTGTGCTTCAGAGGTGCTTTTGCCTTCATCCACATCATAATATAGCTAACTAATTCCACAAAATATAAAGCTTGATGCTCATTGTTCAAACACGCATTAGGTAACTATAACTAATTTTAATCGATCACTAGCAATTGAAATAGGGGTGATGAAATCTGAGATTAGGGTTTACAAAATACCTTCCCAGTCTATGAGTCAGTAAGATTGAAGATGAAGCACCCACTCACATAACTCACTAAACCCCTGCAAAACCTAATGTGCATATATAAATATAAATAAATAAAAGGATCAAATCGATACGTAAAAGCACAATAGAAAGTAAAACGGTGGAGTGGAATTCGAAGTTCGAACTTACAATTGGGGAAGAGCGAAGAGTAGAGCTCGAAGGAACAGAAGCTTCCAGAAATGCGTCGAGAGGGAAATTTTGGGATTAGGGTTAATTTGCAAAACGTAAGCCCGGATTGACTTTATTTGCATAAGCGCCGGCTTACCTGACGCTATAATTAATAGTATTCGTGTATGGTGGGTTAGTTCGACGCAACAATAAAAATTTAATTTTAATTCTGAGTTTACAATCATTTAAGGAGGTGTTTAGGGGAAAAAGTTTTCACTTTTCCCGAAATCTTAAATTGGAAATCTACGTTTCCTCTGTTATAAGAGGTGAGTATTTACTTTCCCATATTAAAATTAATCTTCTTTCACAACAGTAAAATAAAAATGATCTTGTATGTTATTTCATATTAAACCAGGTAATTGTCAACATATAATGGATGATAATTGTTCATCCCACTTACTCACCATTAATTACTTTCTATTTCAATAACTAACAAACTCTACTATTATAAACACATAAATATATAGCAATTAATACATTTTGCGATAAGCTCATAATTGAATTGGTGAGAAAACTAATAAAGACACTGGTTCAAGAGTCAATAATTCAACGAATGTCAAATTAATTTTAATAAAATATTTATATTTTTAAAATATTTTAATAAAATATCATAATAATATTGAACAAAAAATAAGATATGTACATAAATTGATAACAATAAAAAGTAAAATTCACTTAAAAATGTCATAAGTTATAGTATTTATTTAGCTAAAATATATTTTTTGTCTCTATAAATATTAAAATTCACCCCTATAAAATTTTTGATATGTTATTCGTGCTTGTAAAATTGAAATGTATTTTTTTTCCAAAACTAGACTTAGACAAATCCGAGCCTAAGTGACATTTTTTCAAAACTTAAATTACAGGCTAAATATATGTTTTTCGTTATTATAAATATTGAAATGTTTAAAATTCGTCCTTGTAAATTTTGGATTCTTTTTTTTTGTCCTCAAAAAATTGAAATATCTTACCTTTTGGTTCAGATGTAGATTTGGGTAAATTCAAACCTATGCATTACTTTTCATTAGTTTCATTGATAAATATGGGAGTGAGTGGTTTTTTAGGGTTAAAAACCGCCACAAGATGCTAAAAAAACCCCACAAAATTGTAAATCTCTCTTCCCTAGTCTCCTTCTACCCTAAATTCAAGAGGCACTTCACCGATCTATTGGCTCAAAGGGATAAGTGAATTCAGAAGCTAGGTTGTTGAGTTTGTTGGTGACATTTGATTCCAATTGAACATTGGAATTGGTATTCATAACGTTAGTTGAGCTTGGGAGTGAAGGTATTAGGTTTTAGGAATGAAGGAGAATTCAAAGAAGAAGAAGATGATAAAGTCAATAAGGTGGTGTTGGTCATTACACTTAAACAGAACATTTAAAAAAGAAAAATAAAAAATATTTATTTAAATTCGAAGAAGATAAAGAAAGTTAGGGGAAAAGCATGTTAGGAAAGAAGGATTTAAAAATTTATGGGATTTTTTTATGCATTTTATGGCGGTTTTTAACCCCGAAAAATTACCCACTCTCATAGTCATCAATAGAACAAATGATAGAGTGACATGTAGGTTTAACATATTTCAATTTTTCGAGGATGAAAAAAAGACTCAAAATTTTGCAGAGATGAATTTTGAACATTTCAATATTTATAAGGACGAAAAAATATACTTTAGCCTATAATTTAAGTTTTAAAAAATGTCACTTGGGCTAGGATTCGTCAAACCCTAACTCAATGCCAAAAAACAATATATTTTAATTTTACGAGGAGGAAAAACATATAATTTTTTTTGCAGGAATGGATTCCAAACTTTTCGATATATATAGGGATGAAAACATATTTTAGCCTATGTCTTTTTCCTTTTTTTTTAAAAAACCAAAACAACATCGTTTTGAAAGTTAAAAAAAGTAGTTGTAAGCAAAACCAGTTAACCTACTGGGTTTACAAGTTTTCAATCAGTTCAGTGATTTTAAGCAAGTTTAAGGATGCACCAATTTTCAAGAAGCGTTGGATCAGACATGTGACTGGTTCCCAATCAAACCTGTTGATCCGATAGCTATCTAAAATTAAGTCTCTAGAGTGGCTAAGCAAGAAAATTGTGACCCAAGCATGAAGGGCAGATGAGTGTTGAGCCTTTGAATTCTTCAAAAAGAAGCTTACCTTGATTCAATCTCCTCTCTATAGGCAAATAACTTAATTCTAAGGTCACAAGCATAGACTGATAATACCCAATCTTGAAATTCAGATAGTCTTCAAATGCTTCCAAAAGAATTTCCTCTATTTGAAAAATCTCTCCAGACTTGGTGCGATCCCAAGGAAATACAACATTAAGGACACATATGAAACCCATAAATTGTTGAAGATCCAAGGGAGTAGAGAAAGGAATTTCAGCAGACTTAGCCTTTCTACTTTTCCAGGTGCTTGGACTAGGAGGATACACTTTTCTGTCTGTAGGTCGATGCTCAAAGATTAGACTGTTAGGGTTGGGAGCAACAGTCTGTCTTAGAGGGAACTCCTTGATCACTAGTTCCCTACTCCATATACGCCAAGTGTGTACTCTTCTTCTTCAGGCAAGGTATCCCAAGATGGATAAAAGAAAGGGTTAATACCTGGAAAACATGCCTTTGAGAGCTTGGTGAGATTGAGTTTTCCTAGCTCTAATTTTTGCATCTCCAGATGAAGAGTATGAGTCTCAATACCATCATTTTGCTTCCAGACTCTATTACACGTCTCCCATTCCAAAATTGTGTATCCTCTGAAACAATGATACAACCTAGTGTGAAGTTTGGGATGCACTTAAATGTGTGGTTGCATCTGAACAGAAGGTCTTGAAGGCAAGATCAATGTTGTGGTTTCCTGTTCAGCTAGCTTCATCAATGGTTAAGCCTATGGAAGATTTTTGTGACCCTTATGGGCTCTTTAAACATCATCATCATCTTCCATGCCTCTAGACGCTCCTTCATTACTTTTGTGGAGATCTTGGGCCTCCATAAATCTCTTATAATCGTCTTAGATTGTCTTCCTTTGTTGCTCCAAACTAAGCAACAAAGAGTTGTTCATAAACATCAAACATTGGCCTAGGGCGAATGTGAGCAGCTCAAGGGTCTGTCTCAATGATATCATCATCTACTTCCACAAAAGATGTCTTAATGACCGACTAAAGCATGCCTTCTTCAAGAGCTTCCCTTTCAATAGGGTCCATGTCTTCAGGAAAACGATAACTTCTATTTCTACTTGCCTTTGAGCAACATCTAGAGAGAAGATATGTGTTGCATATTCTACTACAAATTGAACTCTCTAGTTCTTCCTTTTAAGCTTTCTTCATATCTTTTTTAGATTTGTCTGCATTGATTCAACAATAATAGCTTCTGGCACTGGCTCACCATCTATCTCCATCTTGGTAGCCTTTTCAATACTATGCCTATGCTCTTCCTCAATAGGCAATGTCTCCAGAGATTCTAGAATGACTTCATCTGGATTTGCTTCAAATAACTTGCCTACTAAGGTAGCAAGCTTGGAATCTTCCTCTAATTTTCTCTTATGCTTTTCCTCATATAGTTCTTTAACATATGCAAACATTCCTTCTTCTTTCTCAAAAAGCTTCTTTCTTCTCAAGCGTTTCATCTAACTTGGCCTTTTTGGTGCTTCAACCAAGTATTGCTTCTTAGCCTTAGCAAAGGTTGTAACTTATTTTCTCCTAATGGAGGATAAAGCAGGTTTGGATTGAGGAATAAGGTGAGATGGTGATTGAGGTGGAAGGGATGAGGAACATAAAGGTTGAGGTGTGAGAATTTAAACAATCACATCATCAGATTCTTAATCTTTTGGAGGTGAAGTTGGTTGAAGTTTTGGAGGTAAGGAGGATGTAGGCTGAGGTTGCGGGTGTTTGATTTTTGTGGTTAATCGTTTGGTGGTTAGTTTAGATTCAGGTTTATACTTAGAGTCTGGAGCCTTTCTCTTTAGGGTAGTTCTAGAGTATGAAGGTTTAGGGTTTAAGGGTGGTTGTGTTTTTTACTTTTTGGTTGAGATAGAAGGGTTAGGTTTAGATGAAGGTGGATGATCTTTTCTTTTGGTAGGTAGTTTGGATATGGGTTATTTGGTCTGAGGTTGGGCTTGCTCCCCTTGTGTCTGTAGATACGCAAATTTGGACTCAAGATCAACATGTTGATCCTAATTTCCTACTGTTTGTCCTACCACAAATCATGGTTTCTCCTTTAGTTCCTTCTTGATCTTATTATTTATGTGTTTTTGAGAACATTCTAGGAATTTGTAAGCAATCCCCATCTTCACGAAGGTCACTCCCTTCAACTAAGAAGCTCCAGTAAATGCTTTCATGTCAGACACCAACATATCTCATAATTTGAGTAAACAAAGTACTAAAAGCAACATGGTTCTTCTTCACTTTTGGGTTGAACCTATCCTTGAAGGTCTGTATCCAGTAGAAAAAGATGATCTTAGGAAGATTCACCTTTTCTCTTACCGTGACTTTGTACATGTAGAATTTGCCCTTATCACTCACAAAGTCCTGTGACCCCAGTCTAGGCATCACCATGTTGAAAAGGAAACTATGGACCAATATGCACATGTAGGTCATATTTTTTGTTCTGAGAAAGTTTATCATCACCTTATTATCGTCTGTTATAGGTCGTTGAGTACCATAAAACATGATATCCACAATCTTCTGAATTCTTTCTTTCTTCTAGTCCTTGTCAAAGACTAGACCTTGTTCAACACAACCTGGCACAATAATGATGGTTGCTAGTGAGATTACCACTTCCTTCCCTTTGATTGTGCCTTTGATGTTGACACCATTTTTCCTTGCAATTCCCCAAAACAAGGAATATGGACCATAATGCCATGATGAAGTTCTTAAGGAAGCTAGTCCACCTAACACAATCAAACAAACCTTTGATGGGGAAACCCTCTTCTTCTAGGGTTTGGAAGTCCAAAGGAAAGATGTTCTTAGCCTCTTCTCTAGAGTTGATTCCTGGAATCACAACAACTTTACCCTCTTTGGTGTGATTGTTTCACAAAGTTGAAAACTTTTTGTAAGTAAAGATTAAAATTTTGAAAGTTTGAGTTCTTATACACAAGTAATCTCACAAATAGTTATGAGTTCAAGATTTCAAAAGGATCTCTTATACAAACAAGTTGATCTTCAGACAAAGGCTTAGTAAATATATCAAACCATTAATAATTTGTATGTACAAACTTTACACCAAAGACACCTTTCTGTACATAATCACAAATGATATGATATCTTGTTTCCACATGTTTAGCCTTTGAATGTTGTATGGGGTCTTTGGATAGATAGATTCCACTAATGTTGTGACAATATATTCATATATTGTTCTTGAAACTAGAGTAATCCTCTAACCGATATTGTACCCATAATAGTTGTGAGTAACAACTTGCAATAAACACATACTTTACCTCTGTTATGGATAAAGCGATGGAGTTCCACTTCTTACTTGCCCAAGATATCAGATAAGGTCCAATATAATGGCATCCACCACTTGTACTTTTTCATTCAACTTTGTCTCTTGCATAATTTATATCACAATATCCCACTAACCTGAAATCTTGATTTTTCTTAACAAACTTTGGTTGGTGGTACCCACTAGATAACATGAGATTCTCTTAACAGCTTTGAGATGTGACTCTCAAGGACCAGACTAAAATCTATCACATAGACATACACTATACATAATATCAAGTCTATTGGCATTCAAATATAGAAGTGAGCCAATCATACTTCTATAGATCATCTGATCTACTGGTTTACCTAATTCGTCTCTACTCAGAGGATTGGAAGCATGCATAGGTTTTTTCATTGGTTTGACACCTTTCATCTTAAACTTCTTCAGAAGCTTTTTAGCATACTTGTACTGATGTATGTATATTCCTTTATTGTCTTGTTTGATCTGAATACCCAAAAGGAACTTAAGTTCTCCCATCATGCTTATTTCAAACTCACTCTTTGTTAGATTAGAGAAATCCTTGCATAAAGATTCATTAGTAGCTCCAAAAAGGATATCATCAACATAAATTTGAACTATAATGAAATCTTTGCCGATTTCTCTTTTGAAAAGAGTAGTATCCACTTTGTTTCTCATAAAATCATTTTCTAAAATAAAAGAGCTCAGTCTATCATACCAAGCATATGGTGTCTGTTTTAGACCATACAAAACCTTTTTGAGTCTAAAAACATGATTTGGAAGTGTATGATCTTCAAACCTAGGAGTTTGTTTCACATACACTTCTTTTTCTCTAAAACCATTTTAAAAAAAAAATTTTAACATCTATTTGAAAAAACTTTATATTTTTATGAGCACCAAATCAAACATGATTCTTATAGCTTCAAGTCTAGCAAGAGGAGCAAAGGTTTATGTGAAATATATACCTTTTTTTTGGTTATATCCTTAAGCTATTAACCTAGCTTTGTTTCTTATCACCTTACCTTGTTCATCCAGTTTATTTATGAAAATCCATCTTGTTCCAATAATACTTTTGTTCTGAGGTTTGGGAGCAGGTGTCAAGACATCATTTTTGGTGAATTGGTGGAGTTCTTCTTCCATTGAAATGATCCAATCACCATCTATTAGAGCTTCATCTATCACCTTAGGTTCGACACAAGATGTAACGACCCATATTATAAGTTGCTAATCTGGACGTTTATGTGTGTGTTGTGGTGATTAAATTACGTGTTATGTTGATTGATTAATTGTTTTATTTATAACTTGTTGTTTGAGTGCTTTTGTCTTGGTATGCATGCTTGATGGGTATTGGACGTAAGTCAACTCTACTGTATTGTGGTTGTCGACCGTGCACATTAAGTGGACGTGATGTGTCAGCCTTGTTTATAAGCAGCAGGCCGGCACAACAACAATTTTACTCTTCCTTCTTCTACCTTTGCGTTTCCTATGTTTTCTTTGTAAAACTCACCTAGAAACCTCTCGATCCCAACCCCTTCCTTGTTATCTTCAACATACAAGAACCATTGTAGCTGCTGCAGAATCTCGACACAAGGAGAACTTCGTGGTTGGAGCAAAAGTAGGGAATGAACCGTCGTGAAGCATGGACGAACTCCTGGTTAGGTAAAGGGAGTTTATCGTGTTTCTTAACAGCTTTAGGTACCACGGTTTGGGGGCCAGGGAGTCCAGCCGTGATGATAACTGCATGTCCTTGGTGTGTGTAATGTTTTTTCCCAGGAAAGCTACGTCTTTTATGAATGGGATTTGGTATGTCTTAAATTTGTTGAGTGTTGTTTTGTGTTGATGTTTGGTGTTCTTGTAGGGAGTAGATGTTTTGAGAACTCCCTGTGTATGTGGGTGAAGTTGGCATTTTGATGCTGAAGAGTTTCTAAGACACTTGTGGAAGTGTTCGTGAAGGTGATGAGTACCGAGATGGGTTAGCCGGGTTACATGTAGACATAAATCCCTTGTTTGATGTCGGCTACTGAGATGGACAGACCGAGTTAGATATACGTGTCAAACCCTCGCATTTTGATGTCGGCTACCGGGATAGGTAGGCCGAGTTGAGCGGGTTACGTACCATGCATGCATGCAGGACGTAACTTAGTTCTTGTTGGCGGATGTCAGTGGACTGGGTTCCCTACCCGAGGTCGTTCCTTTAGAGTCGTTAAGACTCGTTTCCCATTTTATAAGGTATACCAGGTTCCTTAATCGAGTGATAAGTTAAAGCTGTTAAGCTCAAGTTACTTCCCCATAGAGAGAAAGCTATCGAGTTGCTAACTCGGATGAGATCGTGTTCTCTAGAGAAAAGAGCCACCGGACTCCCCTACTCGGTTGAGCTTGTGTTCCTTTTTCTAAAATGACCAGGTTACATACACGTGTCGCCTCTAGAAGGTCATCCTTCCCTTTTCTTAGAGAGACTGGGTTCCTCACACAGGATGGGATGTTCCCTTCAGAATTGCCAAGTCCAAACCCATTTCTTTGAGAACTGCCGAGTTCCTTACTTGGCAAAGCTTGTATGCTCTTGGGAAATGAGCCACCGGGTTCCCTTACACCGTTGTGAGGGTTGGCGAAATACAAATCCAAGGTGTTACAAGAGCTATCTGTTGTAATCAATTATAGCGTTTATGCAATCGATTACATAGTGCAGAACCTGTCCTAAGAACTTTACAAGAAACCTAAAGGCCTCTTGATTGCCTTTGGCAAATCTTTAGCAAACCCAACCGACCTCGATCGAGTTCTTCAGACCTCATCCATTTTTGCTACCCTTGGCTTCTCTTACCCAAACTTTACCCCTCTGACCAACCCCTACCGACCTTGTCCACCTTCGTCTGACTTTGTTCGGATTCTTACCTTGACATAGTATGCCTAAGTGCCAACTCGGACACCTCGTACTTCACACCAGTTCACTTGTTGATACATGTTTGTGGATGACGTATATGATTACGTTGGTAGCATTCGAACTCGTCCTATGTGATGGCTTGAGATGAGGAATGCGTTTGGATACACATAAATACCCATGGGGGTGTATGGCATTATCCTAGCAAGGTCGGGACGAGCCTGGTTCTGGGCCATACATTGATGGTGCCATGGTGATATTCTATGCATAGTTGTGAGATGCCGGGATTGGGTGGTGGTAAACCTTGCGAGGACCACAGTTAGTACATCGATGGGCCCTTGTGTGGACGGTAGGTTACATAGGGGGTGTATGGCGTTATCCTGGCCAGGTCGAGTTGAGCCTGATTCTGGGGGGCCACGTCTGTTGGGAACTCCTTCTGACACCCATTGACTGATCACCATGGGGGGTGATTCCTGTGCATGACAGAGTGACCCTGACAAGCTACTACATCATCTAACCACAGGGATGGCTCATTCCCGGGATGGTACCACATTGCATAATGAGAATTGAGTCAAGAGCATGCATCATGCTAGATTTTATGAGTTGATTTATGAAATGGTTGTGGATGTCCGTATATGTCGGTGTTTGATGAATACTTGGAATGTTGTATTGATATGTTGATGATCGTGTTGCTTCTTGACCGGCTTGTGCTCCTTTCCTGTTGTATTTTTTGTTGTTATTTAATATGATGAAACTCACCTTGCTTTGTTGTACCTTGTGGTTTGGTACCTGTGATGATCGCGAACCGAGTTCGTGTGAGCAGATGGGCAGTAGTAGGTGCTATTGGGGGAAGACCGGGTTGTTTGGAGCCACCGTGTTTTGTCGGGATGTCAATGGACCTGACCCCGGGCAAAAGTTACATTTTGCTAAATGCACCCCTTGTTTTAATGGATGCACTCCTTGTTTTGCTAATCACACCCCTGACTTCTATTTCTCTTTTACTTCTCTTTTCACTGTAAAACACTTGTTGTATATTCTTTTTGAGACATAATCTTTGTACTTGTAATTAAATTATGTTTTGTAAGTGAGTACATATATTTGAAATGTTCTATGAGTACCTTGATCTACGTGTATATTCTATGATGATGGTCGTTATATGCTCGCAACAAATTTATCACCATTTTCACAAGTAACCGAAGGAGTGTTCTTTTCTTTAAATAATGAATTTATATCATGGTTATGAGTTAGTAATACAGTAGCGACGTGGCGGGTCGTTACAAAAGAGCACAAGACGCAAGATCTTTGAATAATGATCTAGTTTTGACTCCTTCAGTCTAATCTCCAATGATCAAATCTCAAGGGTGATAGTTAATAAATTTCCAATCTTTAGTATGAGGTTGTTGACTTAATGATTCTCCAAACTGAGGATGAATTTCATCAGACTATTTTTCTTTATCTAATTAGGGTGCAACAGAAAGACCAACCTGCATGTCTGCAAAATTAATAATGATTCTCGGCAAGTGCACCGATTTGTCATTGTAAGTTACAAAATTTATAAGATCGTCTCCACAGGGACTTGAGTTTCTCAGTTAATTCAAATAGAATTCAACAGTTTAATAGTTATATACAAGTAGGATGAGCGAAATTTCATTTGTTTAAGAAAATAACAGAAAATTACTAAATTCGTAAAATGAAATATATTTATGGGAAAGTGGGATTGGGTTTCATCATTCATATCCTTTTATATCCAATTAATATTACCATGCATAAATCATTATCTATCCTTATTGATGCACACTATTTTACCCCGAATCGATCCCTCGCATTCAAGTTCTAAGGATATCTACCGAATATCGATCCCTCGCATATGAAGTAAATATCCCAGCATTAAGAATTATAATCGTGTGCTTTATACAATCAAAACGGAATGCCCTATTCCTAGCAACATTAATGAGTAAAATCATTCAGTTCAAATCCTAAGATTACTTTCCAATCTCACTTAGGATTTTAATTCATGAAACTAGTGATCAAGTAGAATCAAGCATTAAGCACAAAATGAAATTACCAACAAAGAATAGAAAAGATTAATGCATAGATAAATATTAAAAGAAATACATAGGAATAGAATATTACATCCATTCCTCAGAGAAGCTAGTTACTCATTGAGGAGAGAACCTCCTCAAGGGAAGAATTGATGAAAGGCCCCATCACCGCTTCTTTCCAGTAGAGTCTCCACACTAAATCTCACTTCTTTCACTTTCCCTAATCACTATCCTAAGCTAAATTTACGTACAAAGGCTGAGAATTTTGAAAATGGGATGCTTCTTCTTCACAAATGCATGGCTATTTATAGGTTTTGCCTTCGGCCTGCTTCCACTCGCCCAGGCGAGTGATTTTGCCTGGGTTTGCTAGCCCGGGCAAACTAATGTTTATCTCCTTGGAACTTGCAGCTCGCCTGGGCGAGTTAAATGCTTAGTGATGAAGAAAGGTTTTGGGCCTGGGCCTTGTTGCTTCTGACACCCCCAACTTTGATCCAAACGCCCTTTTTGCTTGCTTTGATGCTTTGGAAGCTTCGGATGTCACCGGAATCTATCAAAATACAACATGTGATTGGACTAATCTCTTCAAAATATGAAAAACAATATTTACAGAAGTACTACATTCAAATTGACTAGGATTAGAGTAAGTTTATAAGCAAATTTACTAAGATCAAAAGATAAGTTCCGTTTTGTAAGTTTGAATTGTTCTAAAATTGGGAACTTATCACACCCCCTAACCTAGAATCTTGCTTGTCCTCAAGCAAAGTAATATAAAAAAGATACTTTTAATATGAACATGTTTTGTAAAGAATCAACTTTTCAGAGTGATCAGAATACTTTTTCAAATAGTCAACCTCAAGAATTGAAACAAAAGATGGAATTCACAAAACCAAATTGAGATTAAGATCAATTCACATTTCATTTCTAAAGAACATCAGAGGAAAACCTTTCGAAGGTGTTTAATTCTCACAGGTGAGTGTTTATTCTCAATTACAACACTGATACCTTATAGATTAACTTTGCAATTCATTTCCCATCAAATCAAAATACATACTAATCATGGATCATTAGGGCTTTTGTGGTTGGGCCTGACTTAGAAAGGAATCTTGATTTTTCTGGATATTCAAAAAGACCTCGAGAATAGGAGAGCAAGTAAAGATAAAACAATTAGATTATCACTTCCTATTTCTTCCTTTTTCTTCCAAGATATCCATGTTTATCAATTTTTACATTTCACCCAAATACTATGTACAATACTTTAAAACACAAGGAATTTGTTTCCTTTTCCTTTTCCTTTTCTTTTCTTTTACTTATCACATGAATAGCATATAGCCACATTTAAAATTCTTTTTCATCGCATGAGCTTCCCAAAAAGTTTCCACCAACAAAATATTTCCCTTTTTGCTCTCCTAACCTAAGGTAAGGTAAGGAATTCTTATCCTAGGTTAGGGTTCCAAAAAAATATCAAGTGTTTGGCTCAAAAGGGTTTGCAAATGGTAAATCATTATATTTATGTTGGGATAGCTTTTTGGCCAGTGGCTTAAAAAGATGTTCAAAATGAAAGAAGGCCTAAATCATATCCATGCATCATATGTTATGACAATTAGAAATTCATGCAAAATCAATTATAAATCATATCAGTGTGGACACTCAATGTAATTTATGTGGTTGCACACACTCACTGATGCTTAAGGTCTATTTTCATGTTCAAATCAAATCAATGTTTCGAAAGATGTTATTTATCAATTCCACGTAAAAATATCTTGCATTCATTTGGTATTTGAAAAGCCATTCATTTGTTTTTTCATTCTCAAAGTTTCCAAAAAATCATTTTGTGGTGTCTGATCCAAAAAACAAGTTTCAAAACATTTATATCGGTTGATTCTTTTCAAAACATGTTATATCAGTTAAGCCCCAAAAAGATTTATACAACTATGTTAAGCAAACAAAAAGTAATCAAAATGTGTATTTTCAAAAAGATAGAAACCTTTGTGTGCAATACCAAAAAGAATTATAAATGCACACAACTATTCAAGCAAACATAGTAACTAAATAAACAAATTACTGAATTTAAACTACAAAGTAGTAAAGAAATTTAAAAACAATGCCACTGATTTTTGAAGATCGTGGTTGAGGAGCTCAATGTCCTCCATTCAGATAATCAACAGGATCTGCCACGTTCTTCTTCTTCACCTGCTTTGCTACTCCCCCTAACCAATGGACCTATATCCCAGTTCTAGCAAAACAGATGATACTTTCCAAAAAGACATAAAATTCAAAAAGTAAAGTTCAGACATAAAATGTAAAGACATATAAATTAAAATAACACAATTTAAAGACAAAATTTAAAAACACTGGGTTGCCTCCCAGGAGCGCTTCTTTAATGTCGTATTAGCTGGACGTCTTTGTTATGGCTTTGGCTCCCAGCAATTGAACAATAGGGATGAGCCAATGGCTTTTGCATTTTCCTCCAACATTTTCACCAGTTTCTTTTCTTTTTCAGAGAGACTTGAATGGCTTATGACTGGTTTCTGTGAAGTCCCTGCAAGAAAAACATTTTAAAAATGTGGAGGTACTGCGTTTATCTTTATTGGTGATTCTTGATTCTTTTCTTCCTCTAACAATTCCTCATAGAATGATTGCTGGTAAGGAATTTCCTTGAAAGAATCTAGCTGTTGGAGATAATCAAAACTATCATTGTCTTCAGATTCACTCATCTCCTCAAATGCTTCAGCTGATATTTTCTCTAAACAATCTTTTTCTTGAGCCAACCTCTTGGAGTCGGAAATTACTTCATCCAAGACATCCACTCTAAAACACTCCCTTGGTACTTTTGGATTTCCTGAAAAAGGTCCACTGCTATGCTCAGATATTTGTTTTGCAAGCTGTTCAACCTGAACTTCAAGACTTTTGATGGAAGCCTCAGTGTTCTTTTGATTTGTGATAGACATCTGCATAAACTAAGTTAGAGTATCTTCCATTTTTGAAATTCTATCAGGCTGAGCTTCTTGTTATTGTTGTTGTGGTGGTGGATCCCTATTTGAAGAACCTACATAAGAGTTGTTAGAAGGACGTGCATAAGAAGAGTTAGTGGGACCATAATATGCATTATCATTTTGCTGCTTCCAGCCATAAGGCTGATTTGAACCTGGACCACCTCAGTAACCTTGGTAATTTCCTTGGAAGTTCTGTTGAGGTTTGGTCTGATTCTGCATATAATAAGCCTCCTCTTCTTGTTGGCAATCACCAGATACTTGCTGAAATTGTTGAGGAAGTTGGCCTATTTGTTTTGTCAAGGCCTCTATTTGTTGTGTCAAGAGCTTATTCTGAGCTAGAATTGCATTCTAAGTATCCAGCTTCATTATACCTTTTCTTTGAATCAGAGATCTATCATGGTGAGACTGGTATTCACTGGCTGCTATGGAGTCAATGATTATAATTGCTTCCTCCAGGCTCTTTGACATCATTGTACCTCTAGTTAAGGCATCAAGAATCATCTTTGTTTGAGGTCTCAAACCACTGTAAAAAAATATGTAATTGCGCAGCATCATCAAAATTATGATTTGGGCACCTCCACAGTAGTGATTTGAATCTCTCCCATGTTTCACAGAGAGATTCATTAAACCCTTGAGAAAAAGTAGCAATTGCTGATTTTGCGCTTATGAATCTAGATGGAGGAAAGAATCTGGCAATGAATTTCTCCTCCACTTCTTCCCAAGTGCTAAGACTTTTGTTTGGTTGGGATTGAAGCCAAGTCTTTGTCTTACCTGTCAAGGAGAACGGAAAAGCTCTGAGATAAACAGCTTCAACATTTGCATCAGAGGCTCTCATGGTATTGCATAGCTCCATGAAGGTAGACAAATGCGTGTATGGGTCTTCATGATCTAGTACAGAAAAAGGATGTGATCCAATTAGACTGAGCAATGTGAGCTTCAATTCCACAATATTTTTACTGAAAGGAGGAATGGCTATGCTGTTGTAATGCTTTGGTCCTTGTTGATATGCATAGTCACCAAGAGTCATCCTCGGTGGTCTATTTTCTTCTCCCTCTCCTTTATTATCCATAAATTACAGGTGGCTTTATTGATGAAGGAGAATCAAAATAGAAGAAGAAGATTCACTCGGTATCTCTTTGGTTGTTTAGTACTTTTCCTTCTTTTTGGTAATTTATGAATTAAATAACAATGTAGCTGCAAGAAATTTACCTCAAAAAGGAAAAAGAACAAACTTGCAATAACTCGTAAGTACCGAGGTTAGGGAAATAAAACAAAATAAAATACAAGAGAATTTATACAAAATCAAAATAACGAAAGCAAAGAAAAAGTCCTATTCAACTGAAAAATTTAAATTTGAAAAAAACTGAGCGAGCGACTCAAGTCCCCGGCAACGGCACCAGAAACTTGATAATGATTCTCGACAAGTACACCGATTTGTCGTTGTAAGTTACGAAATTTATAAGATCGTCTCCACATGGACTTGAGCTTCTCAGTTAATCCAAATAGAATTCAACAGTTTAATAGTTATGTACAAGTAGGATGAGCGGAATTTCATTTGTTTAAGAAAGTAACGGAAAATTACTAAATTTGTAAAATGAAATATATTTATGGGAAAGTGAGATTGGGTTTCATCATTCATATCCTTTTATATCCAATTAATATTACCATGCATAAATCATTATCTATCCTTATTGATGCACACTATTTTACCCCGAATCGATCCCTCGCATTCAAGTTCTAAGGATATCTACTGAATATCGATCCCTCGCATATGAAGTAAATATCCCAGCATTAAGAATTATAATCGCATGCTTTATGCAATCAAAACGCAATGCCCTATTCCTAGCAACATAACGTAATGAGTAAAATCATTCAGTTCAAACCCTAAGATTACTTTCCAATCTCACTTAGGATTATAATTCATGAAACTTGTGATCAAGTAGAATCAAGCATTAAACACAGAATGAAATTACCAACAAGGAATTGAAAAGATTAATGCATAGATAAATATTAAAAGAGATACATAGGGATAAAATATTGCATCCAATCCTCAGAGAAGCTAGTTACTCATTGTGGAAAGAACCTCCTCAAGGGAAGAATTGATGAAGGGCCCCATCACCGCTTCTTTCCGGCGGAGTCTCCACACTAAATCTCCCTTCTCTCACTTTTCCTAATCACTATCCTAAGCTAAATTTACGTACAAAGGCTGAGAATTTTGAAAATGGGATGCTTCTTCTTCACAAATGCATGGCTATTTATAGGTTTTGCCTTCTGCCTGCTTCTACTCGCCTAGGCGAGTGATTTTGCCTGTGTTTGCTTGCCTGAGCGAGCTAATGTTTATCTCCTTGGAACTTGCAGCTCGCCTGGGCAATCATTTTGGCCTGTGGAGGCTCGCTTGGGCGATTTAAATGCTTAGTGATGAAGAAAGGTTTTGGGCCTGGGCCTTGTTACTTCTGACACCCCTAGCTTTGATCCATATGCCCTTTTTGCTTGCTTTGATGCTTTGGAAGCTTCGGATGTCATTGAAATCTATCAAATTACAACATGTGATTAGACTAATCTCTTCAAAATATGAAAAACAATATTTACAAAAGTACTACATTCAAATTGACTAGGTTTAGGGTAAGTTTATAAGCAAATTTACTAAGATCAAAAGATAAGTGTTGTTTTGTAAGTTTGAATTGTTCTAAAATAAGGCACTTATAAAAAATCATCCTCAAGATCTGATAACTTGCTATTAATTGTTAGACCATCATGGAACTTAACATGGATAGATTCTTCCACGACTAGGGTTTTTGAGTTAAACACTTTGAAAGCTTTAGATGTGTCAAAATACCCCAGGAAGATTTCTTTAGCCCCCTTTGAATCAAATTTTGCAAGTTGATCCCTGGTTTTAAGAATAAAACACTCACATCCAAATGGATGAAAGTATGAGATATTGGGTCTTCTTCCTCTCCATATTTCATAATGAGTATTTTTATCAATGATCTTATCAATATTCTATTTTGAACATAAAATGTTATGTTTACTGCTTCTGCCCACAAGTGTTTAGGAAGTGAGTTTTCACAAAGTATGATCCTAGCCATTTCTTGCATAGTTCTATTTTTCCTTTCAACTACCCCATTTTGTTGAGGTGTTCTCGATGAAGAGAAGTTGTGGAAAATACCATTTCATAGAATGATTTAAATTCAGCATTCTCAAACTCAGTTCCATGATCACTTCTGATAGAAAAAATACGAAAACCTTTTTTTATTTATTTTGAACTTTCTTACAGAATATCTCAAAGACTTTGAAAGACTTATGTTTATGTGCAAGGAAGTAAACCCATGTATATCTTGAATAGTCATCAATTGTGACAAAACCATATTTCTTTCCTCCTAGATTCAATGTTCGAGTTGGTCCAAATAGATCCATGTGCAACAACTATAACGACCTGGTAATGGAAACAACATCTTTAGATTTAAAAGAAGTTTTGATTTGTTTCCCTTGTTGACATGCTTTATAGAGAAGATGAGTTTTCCAACAAATCTTAGGCAGTATTTTCACTAAATCCTTTTTAGAAAGTTTTGAAATATGTTTCAGATTAACATGCCCAAGTTTTTTGTGCCAAAATCATATCTCATCTTCTCTAGAAAGCAGACACGTATACTTAGACATATCAGATCAATCTTATACAAATTGTTGTGTCGCCTGGTAGTAAAGAAAGACTTGTCATATTCTGTCTTGATTACACATTGGTCTTTGTTGAAGGATCCAATATAACCACTATAAAAAAATTAACTTATGCTGAGTAAGTTATACTTTACCTTCAACATACAGAGCGTATGGAGACTAAATAAGGAATATCAATTTGACCTATACCAATAATTTTTCCCTTACCCATGCCTCCAAAGACAACTATTCCTCCTTCAACTAGCTTTAGGTTGAAGGACATAGACCTTTCCCGTGTCATGTCATGAGCACCCACTGTCTAGGTACCAACTTAAACCTTGGCCTTTTCCTACCAAGGATATCTGCAACAAGAACAATTTGAGATTTTGGTACCCAAATCATTTTGGGTCCATGAGAATTAGTACCCTTAGACATTTGTTTCTTCTTATGGATGCATCTAAACTTGGAATTTCCAGCCTTACCACAAAAGTCACATTTGTCTGAGACAAACTATGCTGAGAAAATTATGCTTCTTTTTCTATTCCTAAACCAGACTTTTAATTGGAATGTTGATGGAATTTTAAAAGCATGGTTAAAGTGTTAGGGCTTTCCAAAAACTTCCCAAAGTCTAGATTTTTTTTTTTAGATCTTCATTTGATTTCTTCAACTCAGTGTTTCATAAATAGATATTTTGTATTTTTGTTTATACTTCTGATAGAAATTACCAACAGACAACAAAATCCTGTCACTTAAAATTTCCTATGACCATTTTACCGACGGATTTTAGCTGTTAGCAACGAATTTTGACCGTCGAAAATACCAAATTTTTTGTAGTTAAACACCAACAAATTTTCTTATTTGTTTAAAGCCAGTAGTGACTTGGTAGAACAAAAATTTTTAGGTGTATTTTAAGCTTGGGGATAAACTTAGTTATGCAAGAGTCGAAAGTAGTCGTGAAGAATACTTTTAACTTTGTTGAAGTTAGTGGAACTAGTAGGATGCCAAGAACTAGACGTAGTCTTTATGGTAGAGACAAACTAGTATAAAACTCTGTGTCTTATATTTCTATGTCTCTTGCTTTAACTAACCAAGGATTTGAATTTGATTTTGTTTCGAAAAAGTGATTTTATAAATATGTTGATATCGTTTGACCATACCTATTTGCTAAATTGTTATGCTTTCAAAACTTCATCAGACAATATCTTTAATTTTAGAAAAGGTTTAAGAAAATTTTTAAAATCATAATTCAATCCTCTTTCTTGTGATATTTTCCTTTACAACCATTTCTCTCACCTTGTGGAAAAACTAAAAAAGAAGATTATCGGGTGGAAAATCTAAAACTTTATCGTTGGCAGATAGAGTCACCTTAGTTCAACCTTGCTTGAGAACATTCCCACATATATCCTCCAAGCTTCCATTATTCTAGAATCAATTGTTGATGATATTGATAAATTATGCCGAGATTTTGTTTGGGGAAGTTCTGTTGATCATCACAAGGTCTATCTCATTTCATGGGACAAGATTTGTAAGCCTAAAGACCATGTGGGCCTTTCAGAAATTTGAAAGTCCCCAACCAGTCTTACATAATAAAATAGGGATGGTCATTGGTAAATGATTCTTCCTCTCTTTGGATGAAAATTTCAAAGACAAAATATAATTGTGGGGTTCACTCTATCACTTTTAAGAAACTTTGCAGTAAATTTTCCCACATATGGAGAGATATATTCAACATTGGTAGCATACTACTGCAAACATCGCTTGGGCCCTTAACAATGGAAATACCATCCGCTTTTGGTTTGATACATAGATCTTGGGGGATAGTTTTGCATCTCTAATTTATGACTGTATCCCTTTTTAGTAAAAACCTCCTATTCTTCCTCTGAAATTTATGGTAGACTTGCTCCAATCTCACCACCTTCCTAGGATGCTTAAGATTATCCTATTTGGAAAAGCTCAAAGGATGCCTTTTTTTTTCCATCAGATGTACCTTTAATTATCTTAGTGGATCACTCAAAGATCATGCCAATCATGGTCATAAATTCTCTTTGGTTGGGAAATGGTAGGGTCCTCAGAGAATTCATCTTTTTCTTTGAATGTTATCCATGGTAGGATCGTTACTGTTAGAAAAAATAGAGAGAAGCACAAAATAGAATGGAGGAGAAAAGCACTAATTGAAAGTTTGTTGTGTCGTGGAAACCACTGCCCTGAAAGAAAAATTTGGCTAGACCTCAGTGCAATCTAATTGCTGACTACTCTCCAAGGTTAACACAACGAGCCTATAAACATATGCACTCATGGCCTTAGGCTATGGAAATCACAGAACAAAGTGTAATGACCCGCCACGTCGCTATGGTATTACTAACTCATAACAATGACATAAATTCATTTTAATAAAAAGAACACCCCTTTGGTTACTTGTGAAAATGGTGATAAATTTGTCGCGAGCATACGACGATCATCATCCTAGAATATATGCATAGATCAAGGAACTCATAGACCATTTCAAATATATGTACGCACTTATAAAACATAATTTAATTACTAGTACAAAGATTATGTCTCAAAAAGAATATACATCAAGTGTTTTACAATGAAAAGAGAGGTAAAATAGAAATAGAAGTCAGGGCTGTGATTAGCAAAACGAGGAGTGCATCCACTAAAGACAAGGGGTGCATCTAGCATAATGCAACTCCTGCCCGGGATCATGTCCATTGACATCCCGGCAAAACATAGTGGCTCCAGGCAACCCGGTCTTCTCTCAAAGGCACCTACTGCTGCCCATCTGCTCACACGAAACTGGTTTGTGATCATCACAGGTACCAAACCACAAGGTACAACAAAGCAAAGGTGAGTTCATCATGTTAAATAACAACAATAAATACAATAGGAAAGGAGCACAACCCGATCATCAACATATCAATACCACATTTCATGTATTCATCAAACACCGTCATATATGAACATTCATAATCATTTCATAGACCAACTCATGAAATCTAACATGATGCATGCTCCTAACTCAATTCTCATTATGCAATGTGGTACCATCCTGAAAATGGGTCATCCCCGTGGTCAGATAATGCAGTAGCTTGTCAGGGTCACTCTATCGTGCATAGGAGTCACCCCCTTGGTGATCAGCCAATGAGTGTCAGAAGGAGTTCCCAACAGACGTGGCCCCCCAGTATCTCTGTACCCTACAGCCAATCATCAACCCCATTTTCGCCATGCAAGTGTCGTATGTTACATACGCACCATCAATGTATGATCCGACTAGGAACACAATCCTTCCTCGCAAGAGTGGCCCGTCATACACCCCCTATGTAACATACCACCCACACAAGGGCCCAGCGATGCACTGATCGTGGCCCTCGCAAGGTTTACCACCACCCAGTCCTGGCATCTCACGGTTTACCGCCCACACATGTACCCAATGATGCACTGACCGTGGTCCTTACAAGGTTTACCACCACACAGTCCCGACATCTCACTGTTACGCATAGAATATCCAAACGCATTCCTCATCTCGAGCCATCACATGGATCGAGTTCGAATGCCACCAACGTAATCATATACGTCATTAACCACACGTACAACAAGTGAGCCGATGTGAAGTACGAGGTGCCCGGGTTGGCACTTAGACATACTATCTCAAGGTAAGAATCCGAACAAGGTCGGACGAAAACGAACGAGGTCGGTATAACTCAGACAAGGTTGGTAGGGGTCGGTCAGAGAAGTAAAGTTTGGGTAAGAGAAGGCAAGAGTAGCAAAATGGACGAGGTTTATAAGAACCTGGGTTGGTATTTCACCAATCCACACACACAGGAGTGTAAGGGAACCCGATAGCTCGTTTCCCAAGGGCAAACAAGCTCTACCGAGTAAGGAACCCGACAGTTCTCAAGAAAAGGGTTTGGACTTAGCAATTCTAAAGGGAACATCCCATCCCAGGGTGAGGAACCCGATCTCTCTAAAAAATAAGGATGAGCACCTAGAGACGACACGTGTATGTAACCCGGTCGTTCTAGAAGAAGGAAAACAAACTCAACCGAGTAGGGAACCCGGTGGCTCTTCTCCCGAGAAGGCACGAGCTCATCCGAGCTAACAACCTGGTAGCTCTCTCTCTTTGGTGAGGTAACTTGAGTTCAACAGCTCCAACGTATCACTCGGGTAAGGAACCCAGTATACCTTAACAAAAGGAAACAAGTCTTAACAACTATGAGGAAACAACCCTCGGGTAGGTGACTCGATCTACGGACGTCGGCCAACAAAGTCTAAGTTACGTCTTGCATGCATGCATGCATGCCACGTAACCCGCTCAACTCGGTCTACCTATCTCGATAGCCGACATCAAAACACGGGGTTCGACACGTATATCTAACCCGACCAACCCATCCCAGTACTTATCACCTTCACGAACACTTCCGCAAGTGTCTTAGAAGCCTTTCAGCATCAAAATGCCAACTTCATACATGCACGGGGAGTTCTTAAAACATATTCTCCCCCCCCACAAGAACACCAAACATCAACACAAAACAACATAGCAGTATTTAACAGATTCAAGACATACCACCTCCCCTTCATAAAAGACGTAGCTTTTCTGGGAAGACCACCACACATACCAGGGACATGCAGTTATCATCACGGCTGAACTCCCTGGCCCTCAAATCGTGGTTCCTAAAGCTGTTAAGAAGCACGATAAACTCCCCTTACTAACCAGGAGTTAGTTCACGAACTTCACGGTGTGTTTGTCCTAAGCTTCAGCTCTGGCCACGAAGCTCCTCTCAACGTCGAGATTTCCTCAGCAGCTACGATGGCTCTCGTAGGTTAGAGACAACAAAGAAGGGGTTGGGAACAACAGGTTTCTGGGTGAGGTTGAGAGAGAGAACAGAGTAACACAAAGATAGAAGGCGGAAGAGTAAGCTTGTTGTTGTGTCAGCCTGCTGCTTATAAGCACAACTGACACAGCACGTCCTCTTAACGTGTATAACCAGCAACCATTGTACAACAAAGTTGACTTACGTCCAATACCCATCAAGCACGCGTACCAAGACAAAAGCACCCAAACAGCAAGTTATAAATAAAACAATTAATCAATCCACACAACATATGCAATTTAATTAAGGTAAAACACACATCAAGCATCCAGATTAGCAACTTATATTCTGGGTCGTTACACAAAGCACTGTTAAGCCTTTATAAATAAAAAATTAATGTAAAAATGGTTCCCTTTATTTTTTCTATAACAACTCGGTTCTTCCTAAGTATTAGCCTTACCACTAATAGCATTTTGACCCATTCAAAAAAGCTGATAAAATGGATGTTAAAAAAATTGATTTGATGACTAATAAAGAGCATTTAAAGAAAATATTTTTAAAATCTCTATTGATGTGGGACAACAAAATGGCAGCAACAATATGCTTCTATTTTCCATTGTCCAACAATCCCCCAACAATGGTAAAAAGGAAGAAGAAAGAAAGAATAAATCTAGGCAAAGAAGGACTAATACTTAAGTACTAATATCATAATGATTGAATTGATACGTAGTGAAGTAAGGCAACAATTGTGTCTAGGCAGTGAATTACTCTTGATCTACCATGACTTTAATTGAGACCCTCACAACACATGTATTACCTTAATATCTGTGATATCTACAATAGTCATAACAAGCGCTTTAATGGTCATTCGCACACCTCGGGTACTCATGAGTGCTCTAGAAGGACTGTCCAAGTCTTCCATAGAAAGCAGCCCACCTTCACACTCACGTAGGTGAATCTATCAAGTGTGTCTCAAAAGCACCACCATAATCGACTATGGATTCATTAAGTGCACAAAAATGCTCAACTTCAAATATAACAAGTGGTGAGTCTATCAAGTTCATCTCATAAGGACCAGACCACCCATCAATTATGGCTATGAGCTTATTAAAAGATCAACCTGTCCATAATTCACTACCACATGTCATAGAAATGAGAAGTGTAGTGCTATAGAGTGTTCATATGGCTTCGTTTCACCAAGAATGGTATCCACCATAATTACCTCAACATAAAAGCTTAAGCCCTATCTCCCTTGACCATTCAAGGACTAATTTCCTTGTTAGACCTTTACTAAGAGGATCCACGAAGTTCCTCTCATATCTTACAAACTCTAAAGAGATCACACCATTTTTCAACAATTCTAATTGAACTATGTTTAATGCGTATATGTCTCATTTTTCCATTATACACACTGTTCATGGCAATTCCAATAGCTGCTTGAGAATCACAATGAAAAAAACAGGTATAGAACGTTTTCACCATAATGGCACATCCATCGACAAGTTCCTTAACCATTCTGCTTCTTGTCCTACTAAATCAAGAGCAATGAATTTTGATTCCATATTGGAACATGCTATACAAGTCTGCTTAGTAGACTTCCAACATGTAGCACCTTCGCCCAAAGTAAAAGCATACCCACTTGTAGAACTAACCTCATAATTATCCGTAACCCAGTTTGCATAACAAAATCCTTCTGACACAGCAGGAAATTTACAAAAATGCTAACACCAATCCATAGTACCCTTAAGGTACTTAAGTAAACGACGAAGTGCAGTCCAATGTTCATTACTTGGGTTGTGAGTATATCTACTTAGTCTACTCACAAATTATGTTATGCCTCTGGGTGATCACTTTTGTGTTTCGATGGAAGGATTGATCGAAATCTGAGTCTGAAAACTTTGCCACCGCATCCTTTGAATCCAGATCACAAAAAGTTCAGCCGATTTCACGAGTTGAAACATTGTGGGCTTTGTTCTACTCTTTGAGATGATCGTTTTGACTGCTCACTTGCGTAAAATGGAGGTCGGACGAAGGAGATATAACTGTTGAAAGTTTCTGCAATTTTCGGTGATTGGTTCGTTTTTCGGAAAAAAAATTTGACGACCGACGACTTTCCGGCAAGCTTTTCTAGCGAGTTTTCAGCAAGTCTCTGGCGACCAAAATTAGTTGTTCCTAAGGTTTTTTGGGCTTTCCAGATTCATTTTTGGGGTCAAATTTGACAAATTTCACCTTTACAATGTTGTTTTTGAAAAGTTAGAAGATTTGGTATAGTTTGGAGGATTTTAAGGTGCACTCTTTCTAACTATTTTACTCTGATTAAAATGGAAAAAAACATAGCTCCTATGATATCATAAAGCTGAAATCTTTTGATGTCAGTGAATTTAATGGTTGGAAATTTCATGTTCAATTTGCATGAAGGAACACGACATATTCTACACTATGTTAAGTGATTTTGCATCTACTGTTGAAAATGTGGATGAATATCAATGGATTAAAGATGAATATTTTTGTAGAAATTACTTGTTAAACTCTTTAAATCCTCACTAGCTATGACTTATAGCGAGTATAAGACTGCAAAGGAGATATGAGATCAGTTGAACACTCAATTTCAAAAACAAGAGAGACTTTCTTAAGTCTCTTCTA
Source organism: Glycine latifolia (assembly GCA_013407115.1). Taxonomy (NCBI): domain Eukaryota; kingdom Viridiplantae; phylum Streptophyta; class Magnoliopsida; order Fabales; family Fabaceae; genus Glycine; species Glycine latifolia. Next base: position 178,052 of record QARZ01041101.1, read on the forward strand.
GCAGAAAAGTTCTTTGGCTTTAAGTTTAATATGAACTCAACCATTACTTCTCAATTAATTGAACTTGAGAACATGAGAAACAAGCTAAAAGAGGACAATTCTGATTTGTCTGATAATCTCTTTGTTGGTCTTGTGTTGAGTAAGCTACCTGCTGAATGAAATTCTTTTAAGACTAACATGCATAAACTAAAAAAGAAGATGAGACTGGATGAATCAAAAAGGTATATTCATATTGAAGATCAAAACATTTGTAGGAAGAGTTTGGAACAAGTAGGATAACAAAAGTCAGTTGCCAACTTAGTTTCAAATTCGTATAAATCTCAGAAAAAGTCCAAGTCACCAAAAGGTGAATCCTCTTTGCAGTTAGAGTCAAAAAGATTGTCTTCAAGAAGAAGAAGAAGGGAAAGTGCCATAACTATGGAAAGTGGGGCCACTGGGCAGCAAAGTGTAAGCTACCAAAGATGTCAAAGAACAACACACAACAAAATGAGGCTAATTAGTGAATCTGAGCCTTAAGCCTTCATTGGAATGATGAATAATGGAAAGGCCAGTGTCTCTTCTGAGTGGTGTTGGATAGTGGTGCTACCTGTCATGCAACAAATGATGAGAATTTACTCACTGAGGTCATAGAAGTGAAAGACATCGTGGAAAATTGTAATGGTGGTGAGGCAGAGGTGACTCATGTTGGAGCTGCTAATTTGGTGCTTTCTTCAGGTAAGTTACTAACTTTGAAACATGTTAAAGTAGTACCTTTACTTAAAAAGAATTTGATATCTATGAATTTACTTGATAAAGCTGGTATGTCTTTTTCAACTATGAATGGTAAAGTAACTTTATTTGTTGACTCATGTTACTTCAATTATGCATTTATGATTAATGGCAAGTATAGATTGAGTTTAGATATTGATAACATAAACCATGTTAGTTCTACTTTGATTGATCCGAAATTATTACATAATAGACTTTGACATGTGAACTATTGGAAAATGCAACATTTATCTAAAACTCACAACATTTCATTAGATACTTCTATTCGATTCGACAAATGTGAAGTGTGTGCACTAAACTAAGATCACTAGAAAACCATTTAAGTCAGTTTCTAAAAGCACAACACTTCTTAAGCTAATACATTATGATCTTTGTGACTTTAAAAACTATGTTACTAGAGGGGGTCGAAAGTACCTAATCACTTTCATAGATGATTTTTCTAGATATTGTCATGTTTATTTGTTGAAATTGAAAGATGAGGCTTTTGAAAATTTTAAGATTTTTAAATCTAGAGTTGAAAATCAACTTAATTTGAAAATTAAGAGGTTTAGGGGTGATAAAGGAGGAGAATATACAATGATTGGGTTCAAGAAATTTTGTGCTTTGGAGGGCATAATACTTGAAACTATGGCTCCTTACTCACCCCAATCAAATGGTGTTGTTGAGTGTAAAAATAGAACTTTAATCAAAATTCTAAATTCTATGTTACTTATAGCTGGCATGCCTTCCTCGTACTGGGGAGAAGCTATTTTAACTGCTAATCAAATCTTAAACAGGTTACTGCACTCTAAATTGTCTAAGACACCTTATGAGATATGGCACAAATGTCGTTGAAGATATGATACCCTTAAAACTTGGGGTTGTGTTGCCAATGTAAGGATACAAGATCCTAAAAAGCCTAAGGTAGGACCAAGAACCATTACTTTTGTATAGGTAGTGCAGAAGATAGTGTTGTAGATAGATTTTTAGATATATCTACTAACACATAACTGGCTATTGAACCAATTTTAGTAAGAAAATCTACAAGAGATAAAGTTTCTAAAAGTTTTAGTGAGGACTTTGTTACTTACCATATAGAGGATGATCCATTCTCCTATCAAGAAGCAATGAGATCTAGGGAATCCTTAGTGTGGGGAGAAGCCATAGATGATCAAATGAGTTCTTTGCTACAGAATCACACTTGGCAGCTAGTCAATTTGCCAAAAAGGGATAAGGCCATAGGCGGTAAGTGGGTATTAAAGAAGAAACTGAATAATGATGGATCAATAGCTAGATATAAAGCATGTTTAGTAGCTAAAGGCTTTAAACAATAGAGTGGAATAAATTTTTTTGATGTTTATTCACCTGTATGTCATTTGTCAACTATAAGACTTCTTCTTTCTTTGGCATCTATTGAACACTTTGTAGTTCATCAAATGGATGTAAAGACAACATTCTTGAATGAAGAGCTAAATGAAGAAATCTACATGGAACAACCTGAAGGGTATGTCAAGAAAGGCCTTGAGAGAAAGGTTTGTAAATTGAACAAATCTTTGTATGGTCTTAAACAAGCACCTAAGATGTGGCATCTTAAGTTTGACAAGGTGGTAAAGAGCTATGGCTTTTAGTCCAGTTATTCAGATAAATGCCTTTACAATCATTTCATGTCAAATAAGATAGTCATCATATGCTTGTATGCTGATGACATGTTAATTCTTGGCTTTGACCATTTTACAATGAATGATGTGAAAACTACTTTAGCTAAATGATTTTACATGAAAGATCTTGGTATCACTAATACCATTCTTGGTATGAAAGTAAGCTTTGAAAGGAAAGTTATCTCCTTTAGCCAAACTCATTATATTGAGCATCTACTTTCTACCTGGGGTACAACGAGTGTAAACCGAGTGAGACACCATATGATTATAACAAAAGACTGAGTCCTAATGAAGGGACCAGTGTGGATTAGTTAAAGTACTCAAAACTGATAGGTAGTCTCATGTATGCTATGAGTTGCACTAGACCTGACATAGCCTTTGCAGTTGGCATGTTGAGTCGTTTCACTTGGAATTTTTAGTAAAGAGCATTGGGATTCCCTCATAGGCTAATGAGATACCTTAAAGGTACTAAAGATTATGCTCTATGTTATTCTAGTTATCCTCCAATTGTGGATGGATATTTTGATGCCTCATGGTGTTCAAAAATTGGAAATAGTAAATCCACCAGTGGATATGTATTCACTCTGGGTGTAGCTGTTGTTACTTGGAAATCCAAAAGACAGACTTGTATTGCGTTGTTATCAATGGAATCAGAACTTTTTGCTTTAGCCTTAGCTGGTGAAGAGGCAGAGTGGATAAAAAATTTGATTATGGATATTCCTTTGACTCGGCTAAAGATTAATTCTTTAAGTTTATTTTGTGATAATCAAGCAGCAGTCCAAGTCATAAAGAAGGCTCTCTTTAATTCAAAGAGAAGACATGTGAGACTGAGACATGTGTTGTTGAATTATCTGAGAGAACAAGGAGTTATCACCTTGGTCAATGTGAGATTGAAGGATAACATGACTGATGCTCTCACAAAAGGTTTGCCTAAAGGTCGATTATTCAAAACAGTGGGGGAAATGGGGTTAAAGACTATGTAGACAAGTCTTAATTATCATTTACTTACCTTTAATTGTGTGTTTTGAATTATAAAATCTTCCTTTGCTGGCCAAATGATAAGCACAATTTATATGTTTCATTGATGATTATGGTTGCGAACTATTTTGAAAAGGGTGAGTTATCTCATTCCAAACTTGATGTGATGATTTTAATCTAATTCAAAAGTTCTATCTGGAAACTTGTGTCATTCCAAACTTGATGATACAATCCTTCCAGGTTGGCCTATCCTTTTGGTTAAATGATCTCATTCCAAACTTGATGCTAAATTATTTGACTTTAAGGAATTAGTAACTATGACATTCCAAATTGAAACATAGAAACAGTTGATTATATAAGAAGCCTATTCATCTTGTTCTTAATTGAAATTTGACATTACAAGACTAGGTTATTGTAAGTGATGTGACTATTAGTCTTATTCTGTGAAATGAGACAATCGTTACTCTCTTACAAATAAACTTAGGTTGATAGCTCTTTATGACTTAAACTATTTAGGTCTTGTTCATAATTTATGAAACTAGCTTGATGTTTATGAACATGATATTATGATGCTTTATGACATTAATATATGTTCTTCTTTGCCTGATGATATGATGTTAAGTTCTTTTAGTAGAACCAGACATTTTTAGTAGTTTATTCAAATGATTGAATTCATGATAATATGAAATTCATATTTGACATTCTATAGGGGATGACAGAGATGGATGAGAGCTTAATAAGTGGGATCCTAAGTAGGACGACCAGCTTTATATATAAATATATCACTTAAAGTAGTAGGGGACTTGACAATTCACCTGCTATTGCCCTTTATGTTGGAGTCCATTTACTTGAGATATACATTTTGTTATTTCTATTTTGTGAACATTATGATTACTATGCATGCGTTTTTCTTATATTTGTAAGGCATTAGATTATTTTGACAGACCTACTTATACTTGACTGTTATGCATATGTTGGTTGTGAACTGATTTTGAGATTGTTTTTTAGATGTTGAGATTTAAATAAGTTTAGATTTAATCTAAAATTCTTGATATTTATATTGATCGAACCTCGCCTTCCCCTCACCTCCATTCCATTGCCAACGATATCAAAGGAATGTTGGAACTTACCTGGCTGGAATACCTCCCTGTGTCATATTTATGGGGAAGCCAATAAATGTGTCGATTATATGGCATGGGCCATCAAGGGGATTTCTTTTGTCTGTTAATTCTGTTATTAACTCCTCCATAGCATCGTTTATTTCTCATAATGTTGTAGGAGCCAGGATCGTGCGCGCTGTTGCGCCTTAATTTGTTTTGTTTTTCCCTCATATATATATATATATATATATATAGAAATATAAAAAGACAATCATGCTTTTTAATAATGAAAACTATTTAATAACATATATTTAATTAATATTTCCAACTAATGCTTTTAAGATACTAATCTTTTTGCCTCATGTTAAATATATTTTTTGGGTGTCTTAGTTTGTCACAAAATATTTATACTTTTAAAAAAGCATTAATTATTTTTAATAATATCTCATTAGTTTCCCACCTTAATGTGGATTAGTCATCATATATCCTTGTAGATATTTCGTACATACGAGAATATAGTAACAAAAAATAATTAAATAGGTTTATATCTATATTTTAACAATTTTTTTTAATAAGAGTCATTTTATTTCAATAACTTGTAAAAAAAATTCTTAAGAAATATAGTGGTTTTTTTGTGCTGAAAAAAATTTCTTAAGAAACATGTTTTAAAGCAAATAATATGAGACGAGTGAAATACTAGTTAACAAGACTTTTTCATGTTGTTTGCTTCTTCATTGACTACTCACTGACACATGGCAAATGAAATCAAAGGCTCCTGAAAAAAAGCACGTGAAAAATGCGTTAGCCATGCAACTCTAGAATTCTCCATCAGTGTGACAAAGGAGAACAACAATAACATGAATATATTGGAACCACCATTGAAGAATAACAATGAGACAGAGGGTAGAGAACAAGAAAAGCATGAAGGTAAAGAATAGTACAAAAACTAAAAGAGAGTGATAAACTCAAATTTAATAATTCTTTTTCGATGATACGAATTTAATTATACTTATTATTTGCTCAAACTACAGGAAAGATAAAAAAAATAATTTGCTTTTATACTATAAATAAATTGGATTTGATAAATTAGGAGGGTGAAGCTCTCGTTTGCCCTATTCTTTCAATAAAATACTTCTAATATTGTTACTTTCTCTTCTTGTTTTTTACTAGCTATCTCTATAACTAGTAAAAAAATCTCTCTCCAGTCTCAGTTATCTCAAATTATTTTTCTTTTATCCTTATTAATTTACTTAATTTTCATAACTGTCTAACCATTTTAATTTGAAAATAATTATATCAATTTTTTTTGAAAGACAATTACATCAAAATTTATATTATTTATTATAAATTTAAAATATAACTGATATATTTAAAATGTTTTTTTACAATTTGTAATTATTGTATAATTTAGAAATATTTATATATTATGAATTATAGTTATATAAAAATGAATGTTTCTTCAATATAATGCACATGATAAAATACTAAGTATTAAATAAAAGAAAGTAAATTTATTGTTTTGAAAAGTTTCGCTCTATTTACTATCCTTTTAAATTCAAAACAATGCTACATGATGCGGTCTATAATTTTCAAACTGAATTTATAAATATATTATCTATTGTAGAAAAAAAAAAATCAAAGGTGAGGACTTCCAGCAACCTTCATATACTATATTCTAGAAGCGTAGAAATTAACCAAAATTAAGGTTTGTGGATAAGAATAAGCATGGTAGCGGTGTTACGATTCTAACGTCATACAACATTTGGGTACGTTACACTTGAATGAACATTCAATAACACTAACATTAATTAAATTGCTTGCTGCCTGGATTCAGGCCTGTTGTTTTAACATTGGTACGGGGTTTTCGGATAAACATTCTTAAAATAGGACTAGGTTTATTTTAATTTTAAAATAAAGAATAAATGACATCAACAACAGTACTTCATGAAATTTCTTAAAATTACATAAGCATTCTTGCCTTTATCCATTCTTATATCAACCTATGTCAGTTATTTAAAAAATCTACACTAAAAATCCTTTATATATTACGTTAACCTTCTTCGTTATTTGAAATTATACTCCATAACACTCTTAATTTTTTTTAAAAATATCACATCAAACTCTTCTAAAGAGAGGTTAGTATAAATGTTAAAAAAAAAATAAGAGTTGTTTTTTTCTTTTTATCAGCAAAAAAATGTTTGTAAATATTTTATAAAACTTTGAGAAAAAAATTGTGTAATTTACTCTAAAATAAAATAACAGAGTGCACATATAAATTGTTTAAAACTATAGTTATAGCTGTTTATATTTCTTTTTTTGGTATATACAGTAATTTTGTCTCTTTCTCATTAAACCTACTTTGTCCTTTGTGGTTGGATAAACGTACGCAATATAAAAAGGGAAAACCAACACAAGAGAAAAGTGGCTGAACATGATCGTACCAACTAGTTTAAAATTGCATTAATTAATCTTCTTCAAGAAACTAGACCAAATTCAGATTCTTAACGGTACATCAAAATGAAAGTTGCGCGTTTTTTTTCTTGAACAAAAATTGTACGAGTCTCAATTCAAGGCATGGACTAACTTAACCAACAAGTCATAGCTCCAATTCTTGAGCTATAAAATGCTAAATCGTGTGGCGATTCAACATTGTTTTCTTGATTTTGTAACATTGAGATTGTTAATTGGTGGTGTTGTTTGAGAAGTTGGAAACATGAAAAGGGAGCGTGAAGTGAGTTCAAGCTCGTTTTTCACATTAGACAGTGCTCAAGAGAAGGGTCTCTCTTGTGTCCCTGAACAATATGTGATCCCAACCTTGCATAGGCCCAATTTTTTGGCACCCAAAGAATATGCTAATGTTGCTGTTATTGACGTTGCTGCACTTAGGAATGGCTCAGCAACAAGATCTCGTGCTATTCAAGAAATTCGAGAGTCTTGCAATCGCTTGGGTTTCTTTCAAGTAAGTTTTTATAATTTTCTACTTCTTATGGTTTATAACCTAATTGTTTGACTATAGGCGTATAAATATGTTATGTCCGTTCATAACAATTTTTTCATTCCACGTTTCTTATAACAAATTAACTATATAACTTTCTTCTTCTTCATGCAAACGGTATAAGCTGCTTGTTCTGATACACTATATTCACTTTTCCTTCAATTTTTTTTTTCTCTTTTCCTTTCTCATTGTATCATTAATTACATCTGTCACTTTTTTTCTCTTCCTTGTTTTTCATCTCTCTTCACCTAATTTTTGAGCTTATGAATATCAATGCTAGAAATTAATCAATTCCCCCCTTATTCCTCCCTTATAAAACCTACAATGGCATGTTACAATTTTTCTGTCTTTCATTTCATTTTCCAAAATTTAATTATAAAATACTTGAATTTTTTTATTATATAAGATACTAAGTCGATCAATAAAGCCTTGAGCATTTATATTTACAAATGTAGCAAATTACCAGTTGCGCCCCTTCTATAAGGGTGATATTTATAGCTATTATCGTACATATATAATTGAATTTCTGAATATGCCTCTTCATGTGTTTGAACGTGGAAACTTTTAGGTTGTGAACCATGGAGTGAGTGAATTAGTTCTTGATGAAGCTCTATTTGTGGCTTCTAAATTCTTTGATTTGCCAACAAAGGAGAAGGAGAAGTTGATTTCAAATGATGTGCACAAGCCAGTGAGATATGGGACGAGCTTAAAAGATGGGATTGACAAGGTCCAATTCTGGAGGGTTTTTCTCAAACACTATGCTCATCCCTTAATGGAGTGGATTCACTTGTGGCCAGAAAATCCATCGGATTACAGGTTTTTCGTTCATTCAATGTCAAGTTAATTGTGCAATATAATTCACAGGAAAACAAATTAAAGGAATGGATGGGTATCTTCTTTATTGATTGATACGAAAATATATTATATAGAGAGTATAAGAAATACTACGTATTGTATTTTTTTTTTACATTTAACATTACTTTTATGACAAAATGTTCATAAAATGACTTTGACCCGCTAATCAAGAGATAGAATAAATTAGTTCATTGAGTCAATACTATTGATTTCTTCTAGAATATTCATCTTAGTTATATCAATTTTTTTATTTACAAAACGTACTGGAATACTAGATATATTTGTTGACCTATATATGTATGTATCAATGACGGCACGAACCCCAAAAGAAGGATGCATGTCAGCTTCATATAGAGAAACAAACACTCCAACAACTTTGTAAGTGATATGTATGTATTTAGCTTCCCACAATCTTTAATTTGGAAATGACATCAACCCAATTTTCCAAACTTCTCGGGTAGGACCAAAACTAGTCATTTCACTAGATTAATCCCACCATGCATCTTTTGATGTGAAACTCTTAGTAGGTAAATATTTTAATTTAACAAAACTTTAAGAAATGTGGCTACAAAAACATTGACATTACATGGAAAAGAAAGATTAAGCTCTCAATATGTAACGGGCATGACCTAATTGATCACTTCTTCAGATATGTTTGGAATGAAAGAAATTAAAAACTTAAAATACAGTTCCTTTATATACGAGCACAAGTATACACTGCGCGTCAAAGTAAAGAAATAAGAAGAAAATAAAAAATTTAAAACAAAAATAAAAGAGAAAAAAATGATAAAAATGATAAATAGTTATATATATATATATATATATATATATATATATATATTCAATATATTTGTATGTATTAGGGGGTCTTTTTTAAAAGAAAAAAAAACAAATGATTTGCTTTCCTGTTTGTTTTAGCATAATAAGTATTTTCTTAATTTCCTAACTATTCTCTTAGATCTTCCTTTCATTAATTCATCTGTCGGTGTTTAATTTCTAATGTGGGCACTATGGATAAGCTTTAACATATGGCTCATAAGATATTGAAAATATCTAAAGTCAAAACAAATATTAAAGAGGAGATATTGTCAAACTTTTCACATAAACATTCTTCTGTCTACATGCACAAGATAAATTATTCAAGACATGTTTCTCTAGAGTTTGGGTTAGAAAAAGTGCCCTGAATTACTTAAACTAAATAACCTAGACTATGGGTACCTAGCTATAACTATAACGTTTTCAATATATATATATATATATATTAACATTTCATATTGTCCACATTCATTTGGCAAATTTGCAAACATTGGTGTACTTTACTGACTCTTTAATTTTTTATTTTTCTGAATGTAAAATTTGTTTGAATTATCAATCCAACATACATTATTATATTTATATGAAAGGTTTACCACCTCAAGTAGTTGTGGTGTTATGTTTAAACTCTTTTAACAATATGATAAAACATAATTGAATGATAATGAAAAAAATCTTACACAAACAGAGAATATAAACTCAACCTCAATTTTTCAGGGAAAAGATGGGGAGATATTGTCAAGAAGTGAAGAAATTAGGCATAGAGGTGATGATGGCACTAATTGAGAGTCTTGAAGTAAATTCCACACATCTAACTAAAAAGATTGAAGATGGGATGCAAGTGATGGCAGTGAATTGCTACCCACCCTGCCCTGAGCCAGAGATTGCCCTAGGGCTCCCCCCACATTCTGACTATAGTTGCCTAACAATTTTGCACCAAAACTACGCTGGCCTTGAGATAATGGAGGATGGCACATGGAAGGTGGTCCCACACATCCCTGGTGCTCTTCAAGTTCATGTGGGAGACCACTTTGAGGTACTAAGTAATGGCTTGTACAAGAGTGTCGTGCATAGGGCTACCCTTAACAAGGACAAGACAAGGATCTCCATCACTAGCTTATTCAGTTTGGGGATGGATGACAAAATGGAAACTGCTGAAGTGCTTGTGGATGATCAACATCCTAAGAAGTACAGGGAAAGCAGCTTTAGAGATTTTCTTGACTTTCTTGCATCCAATGACCTTGCTGAGGGGAAGAACTTCATTGACATGCTCAAGATCAACTACAATTAGTGCTCCTTCAAAAAAAATGTGGTGCTTGGTTCTAACAAATTTGAGTGCATGCATTAGTCATATTGGCTGCGGAAAGAAGATTGAGCTTTTAGAGTAGTTTGGTTGGTGGAATAAACTTCTCTAGCTAGTTTGTTTTTATTGCATATCAATAAAGACCAGAGTGCTTTGTATATTGTACCCTTTAAAGTGAATAATTTATAATGCATTTTCTTATACACACACCCAAAAAGAAAATGATTAACCTTAAATAAGTTTACCACATTTTCTAAATAATCCTTCTAATTATTACAGGGTGATACAATGCCTATAGATCCAGTTTCCTTTTATGTCATCGCCTCTTCCATTGTTCCTATTAAAGGATGATGCCAACGTGATACGAATATTTGACACATCATTTTGATTGTGTTTTTATTTTTTCTCCAATGTATTGTGTATTTTATTCTTATTTATTCTTATTATTTTTTCTAACCATGATATTGGTACAAAGTTGTTCCTGTTGAAAGTAATGACTAATATTTGTCAGAAATCGTGAGCATACACAAGATGAATATTCTCTTCCCAACATGATTTATTTCATTCCGCAGGACCAACAATGATTCGAATCCCAGACCACTTAGTTAAAAGACACAAACTACTATCACTTGTATCAAGTGTCATTATTGGTTTAGTTTTTCATTATTTATATGTATAGTACTACTTTCAATTTTTTATATAAGAAACAATTACATAATTTATCAAAACCAATCAAAGTAATCAGATTAGATAACATATCATAAATTTTAATTTTATTTCAAGACTATCTAATCCACTAATGATTAAAGAGGGAATTATTTTTCAACCAATGAGTATGTCTTCTTATGTTGACAACTCAATAAATGCATCCACTTTCATGAAAAAATGAGTGTAATCATTAATAGGCCTTAGAATTAATTAGTAGTAAAAAGGAAATTTAGAAAAAGTAGCCTTATGTTTCTTATAATTAAGACCAAAGAAAATGTTACCTTTTATTTCTTATATATAAGACCAAAGGTAGTGTGTTTTTTCTTTTTTATTAATAAATTATGTAACTTATCTCTTATTCGTATTACTATTTATGTATATTTATTGTTTTTATTTGGTACTACTACTAATAAATTCGAAAATTTATTTATAATTGTTGTCAACCACCACAACCATGAATCACCCAATAGTTACAAGTAATGTATGTATGGAGATTAAGAATATTTTAGAAATTATTTCAATAAGTAACATATTTAATGTTGTTCTTTGGTTACAGAGAAAATCTTAAACATTAATCATTTTAAATGGAGGAAGTAGTATATAATTGTTACTCATACTTAGAGGTTTTAGGTACAAGCTAATAAATTGGACCTACAATTGAAGGTTTTAGGTACAAGTTAATGATTTCTACCTTTGGTTGAAGGTTTGAGGTAATAGTTAATAGCTTTAAACTATAGTTACAAGTTGTAGGTACATGTTGAGATTTTGGCAAGAGTACTAAATCGCTAAAGTAACATAGTGATAAGTAAAGTACCGTCTCCACAAAACACTTGTGGGATAATTGAGATAACTAATAGTAAATTATAGACTACGAGAATTTAGTAATTAAGAATCCAATATTAAAAGACAATTGGATAAAAGTTAAATGAGAAAAGTAAGAAATTGAGTTTAAGAATTCTCACAAACATTTGGTTTGAGTAGTAAATTGATTCTAAATCAATGGAATAAATTCATCGGGGTTTAACTTCATTAAACCATCCTAACATGTAATCACAATTTTCTTATTCAAACAAACATTTATTATCATCAACCCACAATTTTATTCAAATAATTGAGATAACCTAAGTTCTTTGATTCCACTATCAATCCATTGAATTAGTGTAACCAAAATAGTTGCATTAAGAATAAGGGTAGGGATACCTACAAAGGCACTCCAACACTCAAGTCAAAAGTGTTGATTTTAAGGGAAGCTGCAAGAAGATTGAAGCAAGGTTGAAGGCTTGATGATATTGATGATGTTTTAGCTTTTTACATGCCCAATCTTTTGAAGGCATTTGTAATTTGTCTAAAATGGTTCAAGTAAATTGCCTTGTGATCTCTTCATTAGCATGTGCATTCTCATGATCATGCATACATGGTTTTCAATCTCAAAGAAATCAAATGATTTATAAGAAATTAAGTTCTCAATGGCTAAGTTTTTTAAAAAGCAAAACTTACTGTTTTAATCGATTACACAAGCAGTTTAATCGATTAAAGACATTCATATGTTTCTGTAAAAGCTTTGAAGAACAGTTTAATCGATTACAAACTTCTTGTAATCAATTACATAGTGTTTTATGAAAAACCTTGCATCACTGGAATAATCGATTATCTCATTATGTAATCGATTATCTTAATTCGTTTATCTTGATGTTGTTCTGGTTTAATCGATTACAGTACGGTTTAATCGATTATTTTTGTTCATGAAACCATTTCCAGAAAGCTGATGAATAGATTAATCGATTATTTAGTTACTTTAATCGATTACATATGGCAATTTAATCGATTAAGCTAGCGAATTAATCGATTACTATCAGTTAATTTTGTTTTTATAAAGCTTTGTGAGTCTATTCTCTATAAATACATATTGAACGAATTGTTCTACATATATGAGTGATTTACGCAAAAGACTAAAAGCTTTCTAAGAGTGTCAAAGACTGATTTCTGAGTGAAAAACATTTCTAGTAAGACTCAAGAATTCTAAATTTTTGAGAAGATGTGTTAAAGAAAATAAGGTTTTCAAGATAGTGCTTCTGAG
>QARZ01041101.1:191385-209589 GCA_013407115.1 Glycine latifolia
TATCAACACTAGACAAAGATACTGATTCTAAAACCCTATTAGAATCAGTATCTTTGTCTAGTGTTGATAAAGAAAGTCACTTGTAAATTGCTTGTAAAAGATTCTTTGATATAGTAATTACTCTAACCTAGTGTGGGTTGGAAGCAACTGGATGTAGCCTCCAAGGTTGAGAGGTGAACCAGTATAATTGCTTTGTCTCTTGTTTAAAATTTTGTATGTTTCATTGCATGTCTTTGTGAAATCAAATATTGTTATCAAAGAAACATTTTCTGTCATTGCATTCATAACAAAGCTTGATCTTGGGTGAAGAAAGATTTCTAAATTTGAAAAAGGTGAACTAGTGATACGATCCAAAGTTTTAATTCCGCAATTTATTTCAGAAAGTTTTTAAATCTCGGGTTTGAACCAATTCACCCCCCTTCTTGGTTCATTTGCAATGTATTCATTGTATTTTCAAGAAGTGTATAGATAAACAAGTATATATGTATATGGGTTAAAATGAGAATAGAATACTTAAACTGTGATCATCTTCTTTTTATAGAGGGAGAATTGGGTACATAGATCTCAATTCTCCTTTGTAATAAAGGAAACATATGATCTTTATCTTATCTTTCCTTAAATAATAGATATTTCCTAGATTTAGAGACTATTTGTTATCTTTTAGTTGGCAAGTAGAGTTTCCCTCTTTCCTTCTTTAAAACTGCTAGTCTTTGTTTCTAAGTTATCAATTCAGTTGAATACTGAGTGAGATGCCCTGTTGAGTTCGAGTAAGGGCTTACTAAGGACAACCTAAGCTCTAAAGCGAGCTATAAGAGCTTTAATTATGCTGCATTGAATTCTTATTATTTTTTGCGGTGCCGAGTTTGGGTAATCGAGATGCTCAAAATGTCACTTTGCCAACTGTTATGTTCATTTCAGACACATTTAATGTTTTTGTGCATTTTCAAAAAGACATAATGATAGTGTCCATTGAATTTCAAAACGTTTGATAGGAAAACTAAGAGTCACATCTCTTCCCAACCATTGATCTAGGGGTTTTAGGAAAAGATCTATTAGTCCAAACGGGTACGTCTATTTACTTGCTAGAAACTTCCAGAACACTATAAAAAGGTGAGTAATTTCTTCTCACTTTACTATTCCTCTTTCTGGCCATCCTCCTTACTTATGATCATTTATCTCTGATCAACTTTCTTTTCTCTAGCGCCCCTTCCCTTTATTTCTTCTTCATCGAGGTACACTTCTATCAACCCTCATTAAGCAAACATCCCAGTCCCTTCATTGTATTAATGTAAAGCTTGTGTCCCATGAGAGTGAACTAAAGTCACGGAAACATGTTTTTTGTACTTATGGCTGAATCCAAGAGGCAAATCACCATACATTAGGGTCCATGGCTGAGGCATTTGAAATTTTAGAAATTGATAAGTATAAATAAAGATAATATAAGAAGCAAATGATTCTACATAGTATGTTATATGATGAACCGATAAAGATAAGTCTCACATTCCTCTGAGCATGCACATAAATATTGAAAATTACCACAGCATTCGCATTGAAACTACCAATTGAAGAACAACAAGAAGCAAGAAGAGATGCTAGGCACTGCAAAGAAACTTGAAAAAAAATGTAAAATTGAGTTAGAAAAGATCAATGCAAGACAAGTAAAAAGAGTAAAATTGCATAAATTAAGTCCCAATAGTTTCCCCCAAACTTACACTAACCCCTAACACAAAATGAATGATAATTGGGATGATGGAAAAAGATAATATAAAAAGAACCATTTGAAGAAAGGCGAGAGCATATGAATCGGGAAAAAAATCCTAAATCTTGAAGAAATGAATTTTAAAAAAAAAGGTAGAATTAGTGGGGAGAAAAGAAAAGAATGTTAATGGGGGTTAGGGTTAGGAAAAGCATACCTTAGGCTTCAGCAGTAGAGAAATTGGAGGTTGCAGTGAAGGTGGTGAGTGAGAACAATGGCATTGGGGTTTTGGAGGAAAGAGGAATAACGAATGAGTTGTGTGAGTAGAGAAGACAGAAAATCACAAGGGTTGGACGTGAAGGAAGTTAGAAAACAAGTAGAGAACATCAATTTTTTTATAATCGTTGTTAATGCACATCAAACAACATTGGTTTTATTCAAAACCAATGTTAACGAGCATTAAGCAACATCAATTTTTATCAAAACTGATGTTAAAGCAAAAAAAATTGGTTCTTACAAAATTGATGTTAATGAAGTCATTTTATTTACAAAAATGTCACTGTGCTTTGTTAACATCAATTTTCATAAAATCGACGTCAAACTGGTGATGTTAAAAGCATATTTTCTAGTAGTGTCTGAGAGTTATTATGTAACTGTTCAATTGCACTCTTCTCCCTGTTCTTAATGGAATTCCTCATTATTTTATGCTAATTAATTATCTTCCTTATCTATATTGTTTATTTGGAATCAACCATTCTAATACTTAATTGATTGCATACTAGTGATCCTCTGCATATAATTGGTAGATCTATGTAGGTAATGTTTTACACCAAATTGCACGATCAAATTGTTTGGATAATCTTTGATAGATTAGTTAATCTTTAATTATATCCTTTGAGTAAATTGGGGTATTGATTTAAGGCAAAGAACATCCTCTGACCTAGGCTTTGGTTAATTTATGAAATCGGTAATTAAATGTGGGGAAGGAATTTCATGGAGATTGGGATTGAGGGAAAATTAGTTCTAGAGAATCATAACCCCTAGTCACTCTTACATTATCATTGAATTAGAAGTTATGGAAAAACTATTGCTTTTCATACATTAATAAGAAAACTAAACTATTAAGTTTAATTTAATTTTAAAAGATACATGTATATAAAAGACAGGTAAAAATAACATCCATTAATTGTCCCAAATTCACATCAATTTAATAAATATAAACTTTCCAAAATTTAAGAATGCATTTATAATTATTAGTTTTATTTCAAACTATATATTTACACTTTCAATAAGGCATTAATAACTTTTTAAAAAAATTAAAATTTTAAGAAAATATTTATAAAAAAATTAAATAATTAGTTTAAGTAAAGCATTGTAGACACCTAATTTTTTTTCTAGGAAAACACCAATAATTAAAAAAATGAGAAAATTTTAAAAGAAAATAAAAAATGAAAATTACAAAAAAAAGGAATAACTTATGTTTTCTTTCTTTTCATTCCCAATTTATAACTCAATTAGATTTTAAACAAAAATATAAAAAGGGGATAAGAAAATACAAAACTATTTCAGATTTGAAAAAAAAAAAAAAAAGAGCACAGTGCAAGCATTTGTGTAGAGCTTTCTTCACTATGCTTCGAAGCATCCTTTTCCCTTGTTTCTTGCTTTTATCATATCTGATCAAAACAAATGCATCCTTTTCTCCACCATAGCAACACACCACACACTCTATTATCCTTCCTACGCCAATTTCAAAGAGTAGGAGACAATACAGTTTTGTTTTGGCACTACTCATAACCATCAACATTGTTACAAAATGGCAAGAGAGAAATTTGTGACTATAAAGGGAGGAAGATAACACTCATGACAACAAGGATTTCCCCATTCATTCCCTTACACTTGGCCTTTTCCACACGATTGAACACCATTCATTTCCTCCCATGGCATTCATAAACTTTGATAACCTTCATAAAAGCTTCACAAAGAACCTCATCACTAACCCTCGC
Organism: Glycine latifolia; assembly: GCA_013407115.1. Classification (NCBI taxonomy): domain Eukaryota; kingdom Viridiplantae; phylum Streptophyta; class Magnoliopsida; order Fabales; family Fabaceae; genus Glycine; species Glycine latifolia. Next base: position 195,085 of record QARZ01041101.1, read on the forward strand.
ATGTAACATCCACATCACTCTCTCTTGCATCATGGTGAGACAAAATATAACAGAGGCACCCAAAGCTTCATCACAAATACTGCTTGAAGACACCTTTGGCAACCATGAAAGTTCCTTGGAAATGGCCTCAATCTAAAGCTTAATTTATGCATTAATTTCATGAAATCTTTCAAGTCTCCATTCAAATTGGTGCAACACATGTTGTTTAACCTGCAAAATTGTGTAAAAAGAAATTTCATAATTTGTTGACATGTGTTTACCAATTTTTAGATATAAATGAAATGATCAACAAATACCTAACATGATTAGTTCCTGTTTTAACTTTGAAGTTTCTTGAAATATGACGAATGCAATACATGTGATAAGAATGAGGTGGTTGCCATTTTGGTGACATTGCAATATCTGATTTGATGCCTTTTTGTCGATATGAGATCAAACATATGGCCTATTTTTTGGTGAAATGTTGTCATATCTTAGAGAAAAAAATCACAACTAGACATTTTGTGTCTCCTTCTCAACAATTGCAAAAATAATTGTCAATACACAACCATTTCCATCTTGGGAGGTCACAATCAATAAGGCACCTTGATATTTTTCATACAAGAATTTATCATCAATTTAAATTATAGGCATGCACCAATTGAACGTGTCAACAACATATTTAAACGTCCAAAAAACATGTTTAAACTATTGAAATCGTGTCTGAATACACCTTTAAATTAAAAATTTGTGGTTCAATATCATAAGAGGATCCTAGAAGTTTTCGTATCATCCTTTTCAACCACCTTATTAATAGATCGTATGATTCTTCCCAATGATTGTAAACCCTTATTAAAGTTATCTATTTAGCTTTCCATGCTTTACGATATAATATCTTATAATGGTTTTTGCTTCAAATCCATTCTTTAATCATGGATAACATGGATGGGCCAATTTCAATCATGGCTACACCAAAAACTAAACAATTAGATTAAAAATTACCTTTAGATTACTACGAATACAAAAATGATATTATACTGAGAATGTTGTTGCTGATGACTTGGGATGTCAGTGAAAATACTATGAATACACTGCAAATGAACCAAGAGGGGGGGTGAATTGGTTCAAACTGGAAATTTAAAACTTTCTGAAACAAATTGCGGAATTAAAACTTAGGATCATATCACAAGTTCACCTTTATTAAATTCAGAAATATTTCTTCACCCAAGATCAACCTTAGTTATGAAAGCAATGACAGAAAAATGTTTCTTTGATAATAATGCCTGAGTTCATAAAGACATGTAATGAAACATATAAAAATCTAAACAGAACACAAAGCAATTATACTGGTTCACCTCTCAACCTTGGAGGCTACATCCAGTTGCTTCCAACCCACACTAGGTTAGAGTAATTACTAAATCAAAAAATCTTTTACAAGTTGTTTACAAGTGACCTCTTTATCAACACTAGACAAAGATACTGATTCTAAAACCCTATTAGAATACAAATCACAAGATACTGAGAACCCTACTCAGAATCCAAACCTAGAGAACTCTAGCAAGCTTGAAAAGAAACAAATTGATATATCACAATACAACAGAAAATGTTAGAACTTCTAAAAAGATGGGTTTAAGATAAACACAACTTGAGATCTTTCATGTATGAATGAATGAAATTAAATGAAAGTACCACACTCTTCAGGTTGTAAAGCATAATAGCTCAGAAACACAATCTTGAAAACCTTCTTTCTTTAAAACATCGTCTCCAAAAAACTCAGAAATCTTGATTACACAAGATGTTGTTTGAACTCAGAGTAAAACAGAAATTTGGGCACTTATGAAAGCTCAGAAACTTTTTGGGTAAGTCACTCTTGTACTGAGAAAATCGTTCAAATGTCTATTTATAAGAAAAAGACTCACAAAGCTTTATATAAAACAGATTTAACTGACAATAATCGATTAATCAGTTAGAATAATCGATTAAATTGCCATATGTAATCGATTAAAGTAACTAGATAATCGATTAAACTGTTCATCAACTTTCTGGAAATGGTTTCATGAACACAATAATCAATTAAATCGTTCAGTAATCAATTAAATCAGAACAACATCATGAAAAACAAATTAAGATAATCGATTACAGAATGAGGTAATCGATTAAACCAGTGATGCATGGTTTTTCATAAAACACTATGTAATCAATTACAAGAAACCAGTAATCGATTAAACTGTTCTTCAAGGATTTTCCAGAATAGTTTGAATGTCTTTAATCGATTAAATTGATTGTGTAATCGATTAAAGCAGTAAGATTTTCTTTTTAAAGAACTTAGCCTTTGAGAACTTAACTTTTTGTAAAACCATTTGATTTCTTTAAGACTTAAAAACCATGTATGCATGATCATGAGAATGCACATGCTAATGAAAAATCACAAGGCATTTAACTTGAACCACTTAAACAAATTACAAATGCCTTCAAAATGATTGGGCATGTAAAAAGCTAAAACATAATCAAGTCTTCAACCTTGGTTCAATTCCTCTTGCGGCTTCCTTTAAACTTAACAGTCAGCTTCACATGATCATGTGTTAAGTTTGCATTGATGCATCAATGTGGACCGCCCCATTTTTTGATTGTCCATTTGTCAATATCTGGAACAACTTAGCTCCCATTCTCTAGGGGCATCCGTCTTCACTTCTTGGACAATTTAATTCCAATGTCATTAGCCTAATTTCAACAATATCAAATGTTTTGTGCATGTTCATTAAGAGACTACAGCATTATGGATATCTTGTTTTGAATGAAAATGTAACCCTTTATACAACTCTTGGTTAATCTTCAACAAATCAGGTACATCCAACCCAGGAAAATCCATTTCTTGGTTAGGATGATCCCCATTGATGTTGGAAAAATGTGATGACGAACCCCAAAGTGGTTGTTATGTTTAACTTGTGAAGACAAAAAAATTAATGATTATTAGTTGTACTTGATTAATTTCAAGCTATGTTAACTAATACATTTTTGTATGACGTCCTTGTTGATTAATAGGGTCGATGCGCTCATCTTCTGTGTTGGATGAATTTTCTAATGGATTCCTGACATCCTCACCTCAATTATAATCATCAGACTTGTCATGGCCACCATCAACATCTTCTTGACGATCATAATCATCACTCACATTTGGAACAAACTCAGCATTGATAAAGTATTTCTCCATAGTTGTACCAACATTTGGAAAAAAAAAATTGTTATTAGCAGGTGTCACTACTAGAAAAATGTTGAATTGCAACCAAAATCAGTGACCACCAAATGTCTGTGACAAATAGCAACTGATTTTAGCGATTGAAAATATCATGTCATTTGTCCAAATCAGCGATTGTATTGGCAATCAAAGTTTTGGTAGTTTCTAATCCAGTCACAATATGGTCTAAACTCCTTAAAATGTAATTTGGAAAAACTAACGACTTATTTGGCGACCGTGTTGTTAATTGGCTTAGCGACTAATATTATTTCAATCACTAACATTTAGGAATAGTTACTTAATTTATTTCAGCCATTGATTATCAAAACATTTTTGTTACTTAGCGATTGATGATTCAAAGTGTAACCCTATTGGTTAACTAAGGCTAGTGTAACCTTGATGATTGAGTAAGGCCCATTAAGGCTTAAGTATACCACTAATGACTGACCAAGGCCCAAGTGTAGCCCTTATGATTGATCAAGGCCCAATAAGGCTCATGTATAACCCCTGGTGATTTGACCAAGGCCCATTAAAGCCCAAGTATAACACGAATGATTGACCAATGCCCATTAAGGCCTAAGTATATCACTAATGACTAATGAAGGCCTAATAGGGCCCAAATGTAGAACTGTTATTTCATCAATGCCCAAGTGTAGCACTATTGATTGATCAAGGCCCAAATGTAATCCTTGATGATTAACCAAGGTCCCTTAAGGCCTAAGTATAACACTAATGACCAACCAAGGCCCAAGTATAACATCAAATATTAGATGTCATCACAGTCTAACATGTATCCTTCCTTCAAATGGTCAAGGTTGGATAGAGAGTAAAAGTGAAAACTTTGAAAACATGACTAAAGGTTACTTAATGTATACAAATCCTTTTACTGGATACTTTGCCATGAGTTATGTGGTTAGAGGTGCTTGTCATCTCCAACTCACTGATTAGGCTGTCTACTGGTATTTGTTTTATTTTTACAAATGTTGGAAAGCAAAATCATTCTGTCCAAACAAAGATATATTTTCTCTTATTGAAAGGTCATAAGTTCGGTTCCATGGAGGATTTTATCAATTACATTTATTTATATTTTAATGTGACTTTAAAGTTTAAAAATAATTGTATTATAGTTAAGACTTAGAATCAATAACAATTAACTAGTATTTTCAAGAAATTAACAATTCTTTATGTTATAGTTAAGACATAAATCAATAGTATTTGGTTGAGAGATGTGCAATGTTGTTTAGGAAAAAAAAATTAACAAAAATTAGGATCTTTAAAGTTATGATATTCATTTCAGAATAATCCACATAGATCCAACATAAGATAATATTACTTTGTGTTGTTTTATTGTTTTTATGTTAACTTATTAATTTTTCTTTTTTACTGCTACGCCTTGTAAAATATATAATTATATTAGTTGAATTAACAAAATTGTCCCCAGTGGGGTAAAAGATAGTAACAAGACTCATAAAAGTTACTTTTATATATATATATATATATATATATATATATATATATATATATATTATTTGGTTGATTTTTTAGTCCGCAAAATAAATTGACATATTATGAAAAAGATAACAACAAGATTCATAAGAGTTACAACTAAGACTTTTGAGAATGACCCAGCAAACATATAATTAGTATATGTTATGGAAAAAATCTAAGGACCCAAACAAAGGCCCAAATTGTACCAAAAAAATGAAAGCCCAAGAAATCAAAACATACAGAAAAGGGAAAAACAACTGTAAGTTGTAACCCCAAAAACCCAACCCATAATCTGAGTTGATTGCTAGTGTCGCCCATATAGAAGACGGTGCAAAGGAGGCAGGTTGAAGGAAAGCAGTGGCAAAACAAAGCTTGTAAAGGCTTTCCAGTGACGACAAAGGTTGTTACGCATTGTCCAGCTATGGCTCAAACGAAGTAGCAACTGTGAACCCACGATTTGCCCTGAAAAACACAAGAGAAAAATGGAACGGTTAGTGTTCCGTCATGTTGGCGACCAAACTCACATTTTGCAGTGCGATCCACATCACCTTTGATTTTTCGCACGAGTCAGCATAATGAAGCCCCCAAAACTCGTAACATGAACGCGTATGCAAGTTTACTCGCGCGTTTAACAACATTGGTTATGCTTCCCAAACTTGGTCTATAGATAGGCTCCTTGCCTTTGCTTTTTATAGGAAAATAATCTACTTTGGCTCTTATTTTCATTTTTACATTAAGGTTTATGCAATTGTGTCTAGTGTAACTACCTCTAGTCTATCAACTCTAAATTTTATATTGATTAGTCAAATTAATTAAAATCATTAGTGTTATGGGTTACTGTATATATGTTCATCTCTAATGAAAAAAACGAATGGTTGAGTATACATTTTTAGGGATTGATATGTCAATTTACAGGAGGTACATGTGAACTGATTGTGACTTCCTTATGAAGGTTCCTCTAAAGTTTCAGTTGCAATAGATTGTCCATGAGAAAGAAGAGGGATTAAACTTTTCATGTACACTTCATGATTCGTTCTTACAACTTTTCACTATTTATCAAGTTATTTGGTGACTAAATGGTATTTAATTTGTCGCTCTCTATATATAGTGGTATTTGATAAATATAAAAATAATATATAACATTTTATTTGATGTTTATTATATTTAACTTTAAGAAATGAAACAATCAAGAAATTAAAACTACAAATTATATATTTTAATTTTTAAAAGACAAGATGGTCTAAAATAATTTGCAAGTATATATGAATAACATTGTCGGAGTGGCTTGCTTTCCAATGTGTCCCTTCTACTATGCATGGGTGTAGTACAGTTGGATACAACTGGACCATTTTCATGCCTTCTACGACATCCATTAAATGAAATGTCATATATGAAAGCTATAGAATTGATATATATCATTGAAGGAGAATGCATTTGTATAGGAAGCAAAAAGAAATTTTCATATATGCCTAGCCAAAGGTGTTTTTAGGCTTGTTCTTTCTCATGATCTCAATCTCATCATTGAGCCAAGGATATCACTCATTGCAGACACATGTTGCTTAGTTAACCAGGTGACAAGTGTTAAAAGACATATTGTTGTATTGCTTTGATAATGATACACGAGTTTTCAATTGCCCAAGGGTTTGCAGTTGCTATTAAAGCTAGCTTGACCAGGATTGTTCTTTCTCATGATCTCAATCTCATCATTGAGCCAAGGATATCACTGTATATGCATTCACCCAGTGCAGCTGAGAAATTTGTTACCCTGAGGACTTCAACTAGGAAGATTCAAAATAGTCAATCTTTTGACTTTCAATGATATCTTGTGTCGAAAATCCTTCATTTTAGTCAACAGAAACATCAATACTTTGATAATTTAAGTAGTCTTGCATGCATGCAAAAAAAATTATTAAAAAAGAAAAAAAATCCAAATTTTCATTTTTGATTTTTATCTTTCAGTTTAAATTTGTTTTTCATCCCCTTGAGAAATACTAATAAGTTATCAACAAAGTAGTCATAATATATTAAATGTCATATTAAAATGATATTATACCTTGTTTGGATAATCTTAAGGAAATTAAGCTCTGAAGTCAAGGAAGGCACATGGAGCACAGGGAAAGGCATTGTCCTAAGAGTGATGTGCACTATTTGTTTCCCCTTCCCAAAGGGCATAAAGTCCCAACTTTGTGGCCCAACAACAGGGACAAGGTGAGATTAATAAAAATTGAATAAATTGTAGTACTCTTTAACCAATTACATTTTTACATGTCACTAATTTTAATTTCTTAATTTCAAGTATCAGTTTTATGCTTACGTTCTTATAATTTATATTCTGATATGATTTGAATTCTACTGGTTTTAAAGGACGTTATGAATCAGATCTTTTGTGAAGGATAAGTATAGATATAATTTATTAATATCTTTATGTGTTTCATTATCTTTTATAGGAAAAACTCCCCAATTTACTTACTCGATTTGGTGCTTCATTGAAGCCTTTTTGGAGTATTTTGCCTCTCGGTGACATTTCATTTCGGCAAGTGAATCAACTCTCCACAATGTTCCAACCAGCTAGCTCACAATACTTTGTAGTCGTTCTAGATAACTAGTTACTTGTTACTTCTGTAAATGTTTTGATATATTCTATAAAATAGACTTGCTATGCATCATATATATTGTTGATGTATAATTGATAAATAATTATTTAGATAATTACATAATATTGTAAATGTTTTGGTACTTTGTTTGGATGAGTTTTATAAAACAAAGTTATTCTCCACTATTAAGTCGTTTTGTATTGATAAATACAATGTATATTTTATATTTTTATCAAGTGAATTTTTTATTAAACTGACTTTTTAAAAAAAAAAAATACTGCAATTAATGACTGATTTCGTGGCTGAGATGCCGAGATACTGAATTAGTCGCTAAATCATGGAATTCAATTATTGAGTTCTGGTTGGTGAATCAGTCGCTACAATAGTCTTTGATAAACAGTCACTAAATTAGTCACTATGTCCTAGCCATTGAATCAGTCTTTGAGGATCGAGTAATTAATCAGTCGCTGATTACCAATCGTTGACTTTCAGTTGTTGAATCAATCATTGATTCACTATAGAATAACAACTAAGGTTATAACGACTAAGAAAGGTCAGTCGCTAGTCTAGATAGCGACTGATTTTCCTATCATAGCAAATGATTTTTCAAGCGCTATTTACATATTTTCTTGTAGTGTGTTGTAAAACAACCTGACCAGTACACCATGCCAACCAAGTTAACGAAATACTAGCATGGTCAATGTCGACATAAAGCTCAATTACAATTGTAAAAGCATGTTGTTGGAAAAGCACTTATCATACACTGAACATCTTCATCATCACAAACTTCAAGTGAAAGCATACCTAGGGGGATTTGCTGTAGTGTCAAACTTCAAGTGCCTCCTTCACTAACATCACACCTAAGGTAGTGTCAAACTCCAGGGTGGTACCTCTTACAAAATGACAAGGCTTGAATGCAATTACTCTCAGAGTGGGACCTCCTAAATTCTAGTTGGCAAAAATCGTCCCTGACAAGTAGTTTGTTTTCTAAAAAATCCACTTTGGTAAATTGTCTTACAAAATAACTCACTCTGGTAAAAAAAAAGTCCCCTTTCTCTTGTTTTAGTTGTGACATGTGCTTAGAGGGGTTAGAGATCTTCATTTGTTCTTGTTATTAGTTGTTCTTATTATTTGTCATTTGGCTCAATTAATAAAAGTGTTTGTGTGTAGTGCTTGTTTTCCTCCTGTATACTTTGTGCTACAATTTCATTAGTAATCTCGTTAGTACCTTTGTTTTTGTGTGTGTTGATTTTCCATTTTTTTTATTTGATTTCTAAAGTGCACGTGAATAGTCCATTTTCTCATCTATGTGCTTTTAAGACCTCCATGTTCATGTGCATAAGGTCAAATTAAATAACATGGTTGATGTGATTTTGGATGCACTTCTAATTTAGTTATCATCAAGGCTTCACTACTACAAGAAACCCTTTCAAATATAAATTCCTCAGCAAATATAAATTCTAATGTTAAACTGTCTTAAAATCCATTGTTATGGAAAATCAACACTTTTCACAACGGTTTTTAAACTGTCTTAGAATGTCAATTTCTACTTCGATTTTTTTAGAAATCGTCTTAAAATCTTAGACTTATTGTTTCAATAATGTTAAAAGAACATCATGATATAAATACGGATTTTGGAAAACCGTCTTATAAAGTAGACATTTTAAAACAGTTTTCAGAAAATCGTATTAGAAAGTAGATGATTTAAAAAATGATTTTCTAGAAATCGATGTTGTTTATTTTGCTTTACAATTAAAACTCTTGAATTTTTCTATCCAATGCACAACATTCGAGTTGAATACTCACCCTGTTACCTTTAACACATGAACAAGAAATTCAACATTACAAAATCCCAATAACATAAATGTGTACTTGGCAGAAAATATAACTAATGAGAAAAAACTTTCATAACAAAATAAAAATTTGAAATAATGGCGGAAGATTTTAATATAACTAATAACATGTTTACACTTTACACTACTCTTCAATTTTATGGACCAACACAAACAATAGTCATATTTAATAATAGGATTTTCAATTCGCATTACTCCTACTGAAGGAAAATGTGTACACTTAGAGAATACTTTCAATTTCAATCTTTCAGAACTAACAAGAAGATTGGTTCAAACAAGGTCAACAATGTTTGGGAAAAATGAAAGATAAACAGTTGAAATGACTCAAATTACCTTCTAGAACTTGGCTTAGGCCTTCCCCACACGAGAAACATACCTTCAAAAATAAGGACACCACAAAACCATGTGTTACAAATAAAAAATTCTCTAGTTAAAAAGTGAATTTTTCTTTCAAAACCATGTGTTACACAATAATGAAAAAGAAACTTCCAAAATCTGATAAGCTTCTTTGAAACAAAAAGTGAATTTTTCTTTCAAACATGTTGATTGTTGTGTGGGCCTTCATCCTAGATTGATGGGTTGGCGGATAGTAACTTGGAATTCTCTGACTTACTATTAGGAAGTCCCTCTGTGTTGTCTAACGGTTGGGCAATTTCCCTTCATTTGCATCGACACTAGAAGCCTAGGTTTTAGATACCGGAAGTACTTCTGCTTTGGAATTAGAGAGATCCTTGTCAAGCTGAGACTCAGAATTTTCCACATTATGGTGAGACTGATTTTCTGAATTAGCCAAATCATTGCTAGGTTGAAAATTAGTATTGACTGGAGCATTTTTGTCAGGGGTCGTAACCACTTTATCTTCTTCAATAGTAACCATCTTGATTTTGATGTGTATCTTCTTGCTTCACCTACAAATAAAATTTGTTAGTTAAAGGTGAATTTCAACCAGGAAATGTTTTCCACACAGATACATTAATACGATACTACAAATATTCAGAAAACATGAGATCACTAGCCTATCACATATTAAAACTCCCATGCAAACTATAAAGGATTTAAACTAACACTGAACAAAATCCGTCAGTGGAAGTTGTTCACACCATATATTCTCAATCAACCACTACTCACAGAACCCACATAAATAATGCACATGGTCAAACTTAAAAGTCAAAACTGGAACATCATATCTTCAATGGTCTACCAGTGCAAAAACGGTTAAAAATGAAATATAATACCAAACCAAAAAAAATGCAGTCCAGATCAAGCATTTCATCACATGAATCACCAAATCCAATGACAGGAAACTAAGGATGTCAACAAAGAGTACCATAGTTCTATTTAATGGATATCCATGCAGGGAGTGCATGTAGCCTATAGGGTGTTTATAAAGTGTATCTTAAGTAGCATGCATATGATTAAGGGGAATTTCATTCAAAACTTGTTTTCGGGAGTAAAGTTTACAGCAGCAATGTTATCTTCAACTCCTTTAGTTTTTTATCCATTTCTTCAACTAAATTATATGTTCAGATGAAAACTCTTGTAAGAAACAATTGACTGAATCATCACCAATGTAAATATTCTCTCTATCTCTATGCTTTGTATTTGAATCATATTCTAAAACTAGGAAGCTTTTTTACCCTCAGGTTCTTAAATATCACCTGGTCATTAAACAACATGTTGTAAATTTTACCCTTATTGTATGTTTTTATTCACGACAATAAGGAAATAAAGTAATTTGAACACAACAATATATAAGGAAAGAAAACCAACAAGTTTAGGGGCCAAGCATACAGAAAGTAATCTGAATACAATAATGTGAATTATTTAACTATCATTTCAACCATTATTTTAAGAACATAAATATTCTAAGGAGATCTAGAAACTCACCCCATCCATCTGTGGTTCATGTGTATATATGTATCTGATCAGTTTTGACTGACTTCACTTTGATCTGCTCCCCGAATAAACCTCAACAAAATTAATAGCATACATAAGGGTGGCATTGGCGTGTACATTGTGGTAATCTATTGAAATCAATAATAAGCATGTCAAAATCTAACCAATTTAAGGCATCTTTTCATAATACAGTAATCTAAAAACTCAAGTAATGAAATAGAAAATGCATGCCCCCAGTGATAAAAAATTAAAATTAATTAAGCAATGAATAATGATTTATCCCTTCTCTTTTGTGTCTATTCTACTACTATATTGGTATTTCTGAATGGCGAAAAAGAGTCTTTCCATGTTTAAGACTAAATTAGATAATATAGCAATTTCCAAAGTGCGATGAAACATAACATGAACTAGCACCCTGCAGGTTCAGGGCCATATGCTAAGTGCGGAGGAATCTGCAGTTTGTGTTTCCCACCTGGTTAAAAAAGGTAAATTAGCAAGTCAATAAAGGGACTAACAAGTGACATGTGTCATGAATCATGATTAAAGAAACTTAAAATGCTCCAATTAAAATTGATACCTATCCGCATTGGAGGTACTCATTCACCCCCTAAAATCCCCTGATCCAGTCCCTTGATTACTTGGAATCAATTGATACACTCTTATAAGTTACAACATAGCAAAACTATGTTACAAAATACTTTAGGATAAAAAAAAAATTGTATGCCCACACCATTGCGCATGGTGAAAGCTTTAGAACGTTTATAGCAATTTCCAAAGATTGCTTACAATGATTAATTCAAGGATTGCTATATTATAGGAGTTTAGATGACGCAATTATTGATGATTATTGATCAGCCAAAGTAGACAGTTAGAAGAGAAACTTTATTGAAGTTGCTATAATGATTTTAAATAAAGACAATTAGTTTTAGGCTTTTATATTGGAGATTAGGTTAGCATTAGATTTCTTTTCATTATTTTTCAGAATTAAATAAATATAAAACAAACCATCAACAACCCGGGTTAGAATGCCTTTCCCATTTTGCTGACCATTATTAAATTACAACTAGTTTGTTGTCAAAACCTGAAAAAGAGGCAAGGTGAGTAGAAAAGGTCATTATTGACTAAATTGATAACTCCATTAATAAGCTAAAACAATTGTGGGGAAGACAATGCTGGCAAAGGCTATTTATTACAAAAAAAGCTATTGTTGATCACTTCCCAGTCTCTGGGTGACAGTAACCGAAGGAGATGCCTTCAAAGCACAAGCTCTGTTGTTGATGAAAAAGGATGGGACTAAATACCAGGCATTGTATGTCACTCAGGTACGTGATCACTTGAAAAAGGAGATATGCCTTGTTGTTCAAGATAATGTCTCAAACACATAAGATTTTAATAAAATACATGAAATATTATTATCTGGATTTGGTATGACAAATGGGAGTAGAATAGTGCTGAAAACACGCTTTAAGAATGTAGCTTTACATGCTAACAGAAGTAGCACCCCTCACCAAGTTCGACTGTTAACAAAGGAAGACAGTTAGGAGTATTTTAAGAAGGTGACAGGAGCCAAGGAAGTAAAATTAGAACATGTTCTTACCAAAATCTGGAAATTTCACGTGTGAGGTAGGTGTGGACAATGTGGACTCCAAATTCTGCACGTTGGATGATGTGTAGGCTTTGCTTAGAGGAGGAACCTGCAAAACGAAGGAAAAACACTCCGACGCTCAAGTAAGTACATAAATTTATAAGAGAATAACTGAGTGTGAGAACTCAGCATAAGATGTAGAGAATGAGTAACTTGAGTAATGCATTCAAGTATTGTGTATGGAGTGAGTTAGAGAGAACCTGTAAGGCTGTATTTATAGTGTAGAGTGTGGGCTTTGGGCTTTTATTTGTTAGTAATCTGTAGATAAGATAATAACAGATAATAACAGATAATAACATACAGTTATCTAATTTAAATATAAGATAATGTGTACCTTATTGATATACTGTTACTTGTAGATAAGTAACAACTTGTAGATAACTTGTTAGGATATGATAAGATAAGGTGGTTGCACTTATTTGAATATCTAGGCATAGTTGATATGCTGTTAATATTAAGATATGTGCTGTAGATATTAATGTTCCTGTAGCAAGTCTATGTTTGTGCTCTTGTAGCAGGTCTGTGTCCGCGTTTCTGTAGCAGGGTTGACAAGGAACCCAGACACGTGTGTCCAGGTTGACACTTGAATGATGAATAAGCACTATTTAATATGACAGTGCTGACGTGAAGGGTGTCCATATGTACAGTAACCCCATGATGAATGCCACGTGTCATTTTACTATTTTGGATTGTACATAAGCCCCCTAGCCTCTGAGTCAATTTATGGGTGAAAGAGAATGAAAGAGTGTCAATGCAGAATGTCCAGTATCATAGTATCATAGTAGTATAACAAGTGCTATGAGCCCTCGAGGGTGGACGGACGGTGTCATGTGTCGAGGTCAATAGCTTTGTTGAGATCAACCAAAACTTTACTTATGAACCATAATGGTTCAGCGTAGTTCAGATTTATGAACCTGGAAGTTACTAAGGACGAACCTCGGACCAAGGGCGGACCTTGGATTTTGTAAAGCACCAGGGGTAGACCTTGGGTTTTGTAAAGTACCAAGGGTGGACCTTGGGTTTTGCAATGTCGAGGGTGGACTTTTTTATCGAGGTTCCCATCAAATGAAAATACCAAGAGTTTTCATTGGTTTACGAGACCAAGGGCTGACCCTGACCTTTGTGTGCCAAGTATGTATCTTGAACTTTATGTTCCTAAGAACTTGTATTCCTGCAAGGAGGAAATATGACAATAACATATGTTGAGGGTAGACGTAATTGTACCTCATGTTTGTCAAGGTTGGTACCAGTAGAGTTGTCCATGCTGGGTTTTGTCAAGATTTACTAAGATATGACCTTGGGTTTGTGGTCCTAAGAGCTGGTCTTGGGTCCCATGCGTTGTTGCAGATGTACCAATGGTGCGTCCGCCCTGGGTTTTTAGAGGTGGACCAAAGCTTTAGGATTTATGAACTTTGATGGTCTATCGTAGTTTGGTTTTACGGACCTGTAAATTACCAAGAGCTTGTCTTGGGTCTTCGTACCAGGAAATTGTGTAACGACCCGCCTCGTCGCTACGATATCACTAACTCTTAATTGTGCAAATCTCAAATTTTAATAAAAACTCTATTAATTTGATTATGAAAATGATGGTAAATTTTTCGCGATAATACAATTATCATACATATATTACAATTACATAATTAAACACATATGTACATATATATATTAAATCAATACATGTCATCCATATGTTAGAACTTCCTTTAGTTTTACATGTATATGCACCTGAAATTACATATTTAACACATAGCCAACGAACTAACTAAGAAAGAGTTGATTAACAAAACACAACTCTTTCTCCAAAAAGAAATCCAA
>QARZ01041101.1:229589-240437 GCA_013407115.1 Glycine latifolia
TTGACATGTCGGTGGTTTTTAACCGTGGGCATCATGCCAGGAAGTTGACTTAATTCCTCAAAACACCAACACGCCTACCATCAAAATTGGCAAAGGTTCAGGACATCATCGTGTATGTATTCAATTCATCAATTTTATAAATTCATGTCTGTTTATTTTACAGCACATTTCTAAATCCTTTACCCTTTCCAATCTTCATTTCTTCTCAAAACTTTACTTTTTCAATCCCTATTTCTTATTATTATTATTATCGAAATTACTTACAAATTAATTTTGAATCAAAAACACTTTTATCAAAAGTTATTCTATTATCTTATGAATTGCAACCTTATTATAACTAAAATGGACATATTTATTGAAATTATAATCATGATTGGCATTAAATACTAGACAATTCTCTATTAAGTTAAAAATTAGGAACTTGCTTGTTCGAATAAAAAGAACTCATAATCGAAAATGGATTTTATGTCTCACTTTTAAACATTTATTTGTTAATAAAATCATTAAGTGAAAATTTCTTTACTATTTTGAAAATATTTTCCTTTTGAGGAATATATATAATTTTCATGATTAATACATGGTCTTGATGCATATTAAGCAAAGGTGTTTAGCAAGAAAGGAATTCCTCTGTCTATCTTTTATTTGTCAAGTGAGAGGGAAGTAAGCTAGGAGAAGACGTAGAGAAGATCCTTTCAACAAGAATTGAAAGTGAGCAATTCAAGAATAATAAAATTATTGATCTTGAAAGCATATTCAGACCTCAGTTGTCTCAGACTTTATGTAAGTTAATTCACATAACGTATCTTAGCTTAAGGTGCTCCCTAAACAACAACTACAATGGAAGCCAATACACATTACTGTCATATATCATATCATATCATATCATATCTTATATCTATCTCTAGCCCCAAGTTTATGGCACTCCCTAAGGTAGTGTTCTCTTGTGTGAAAAATGAAAAAGAAATAAGTGGAAAGTTTCAGAAGTTGGTATAAATCCCACCTTTTTATCAGCATCAAAATGCTGAAGACATTTCCTGAAAAAAAATAGGGAGATAACCAGGCAATATACAAGGATTCAGCCAATAATAAAAACTTAGTAATATACTAAAATTGCCTATAAGCCTGAATTTGTTAAATAGAAACTTACAAACCTTACAAGTGCCCAATCTAGTTAAATGTCATTTGTCAACCTGACCACCTAAATCATTTTGCACCAACATTATTTGATTTGAATATACTATTATTATTAATTTAAATTAAATCAAATTAATTTTATTTGATTCAACCTCTCTAAAACTAAACTTATCTCACATGTATTACATTACATATACCTTAGTTTTAGGAGCATACCAAAAGTGACTAATTTTCTATATCTGTTACCTTAATTATGTCTGGATGATTTCTTAGCTCTATATTTGAGAAGACTGCATATTCTCCATCAAGTTAAAATGGGATTGTCACACATCTTCAAGATTTTGGCTAAGATTGTCATGGATGAGCGATCTTCTTTGGAAAGATCGATATCACCTGGATGCACTAGTAAGAGTTTGGTAATGGACATTCATTGGTGCACTTTCTTTTGAAACTCTACTTTTGGGGGTTCCTTTGGATGCACTAGTAAGAGTTTGTTAATGAATGTCAAAGGAAACCTCTGAGCATATATTAAGGGTTCCTTTGGATCAGCCTTTCTGAATCGATCCAGATGAAGAGATGATGGAGGTGAATGCAATTGAGTGGATGGTGCATGTTTGTGGAGATGAGAGATAAGAGTGTTATCTATGGACTCACTATCTGATGATGAAGAGGTTGGGTCCTTCTTGTTTCCAGTAAACGAAAATTCCCATTCCTTGTCACCAATTTTGGGGGTTGGCCTTGGTTGCCCTCGTCTAGATATGTCTTGGAGTAGCAGAGGGGATGACAAACGCCCGTGGTTCAAAGACTAGTTGGACTTTCTTAGCCTTTTTTTGGTGTAGGGGCAACTAAAGTAGCTGATTTCTTCTTTTGTAGGGCCACATGAACTAGACCTCTATCATCTTCATCAGTCTCACTTAGGTCTTTCAACCTTTGTGGGACTAAGGTCATGGCTAGTGGACGCAGAGGAGCAGACGTATTAGTCTCATGTTTTCTTTTAGTCCTGTGCTCCCTGGCAAGAAGCTTTTTTTTCTTTTTCATCCTTTTGAAATTATTTTCTAGTCTTCTTTCTTTTCTATTGTTCAACCATAATCTTCTGATTCTTTCTCAATATACCAAAGTTGTTCAGACCTTGGTCTTTATCAGTAATGGCCTTAGCTAGCCTCTTTTATTTCCTCTTATTGATAGTGTTCATGTCCCCCAAAGGAGCCTCCTTCAAACTTTGTTCTAAAGCAACCTTCATAGCTTTCAGGTTAGTCTTTCTATATTTTTGTTATTTTGCAACAACTGAGCCCTTGGCTATTAAGGTGTGTTTATAGTCTTCGTGCATCTTGTTGAAAATGTGGTATACTCTTTGATCCCATTGAAGCGTGTTGAAGAGATCTGTATAGTAGATATCATTCAGACCACCTAAGCCCTTCAGGTTCCTTAGTATGTTGATGTATATGGTGTGTGGAAGGTTAAAAGAGAGGTTCTCCATCAAGTGAAATAATACAAACTTGTGGAGGTCAAACAAGGTTGTTTTGGAACCTAATTTGTGAAGAACACTCTTGTTCATAATGTTGGCCCATACCTTTGCTTTATCGCACATTAGGTTGTACACAATCATTTTTTGGTCACTAGCCTTGTCAGCATTCTCCCGGTAGAGAGCTCTTATGACATGGGAGTCATAGTTCTTCTCCTAACCCTCCTGATAAGTAATACCTTCATGCAAACATCATGTTGCCTTGGCAATGGGGTCACTGGACAACACCACTTTCACTCCTAAAACCACCTTGGATGCAATAGTATTCTTGTTGACAAACTCAGCATGTCTCCAGAAGGTTATGATGAGTTCAGGGTATATGGTTGGTGGTTCATTGAAGAAGTGTCTAGCACCATAGAACAATAGAGTCTCATTGGTGGGGGTGTTTGAATAGGCCATTGTAGAGATTTGAAAGCTAGGGTTAGAAGTCTTAGAGAAGAAGTTGAAGTCTTTCAGAGTGTAATGCCAAGAGTTTCAACGTAATAAGGTTTTATAGTGGGCTTTTTTCCTTTTCAAAAATAATCACTAGGCTCACTTTCCAAAACTTACTCAGCATAAAGCGTTACAACATTTCGTTATGAAAATGTTGCATTTTACTTATAAAAATAAAATGCATGATATGTCGTCCATATATTGAACGTTGTGAGTGTGTGTGAAAGTCCAATGGATGATATAACCTTGGATGCAACATAGATGACATATAGAGATTAAATAAACTATTAATAGATATCATTCCAAGTTGACTTCTTAACAGAGTCAACCATTTTTCAGTTAATGGTTTTGTGAAGATATCAGGAAACTGATCATTAGTAGGTACGAACTATAAGTGCACTATTCCATATTGAACACGATCTCTTATAAGATGTTGTTTAATTTCTATATGTTTTTCTCTAGAATGCAATGTTGGATTTTTTGAAAGACTTATAACAGCTCTATTGTCACAAAAGATGGGAATTTTACTCTCAGAGACACTGTAGTCTTCAAGTTGACTCTTTATCTAGAGAAGTTGAGCACAACAGCTTGTTGCTGACATATATTCTGCTTCAGCGGTGGACAATGTAGTTAAGCCTTGGTTCTTGCATATCCAAGTTACTAAATTGCCACCTACAAAGTGATAGCTTCCAGTTGTGCTTTTTCTTTCAACTTTATCACCAACATAGTCTGTATCCCAGTAGCTTATGAGTCTAAAACTTTCTCTTCTTTTGAGGATAAGACCAAGGTTAGCAGTTCCAATTAGATATCTGTATATACCTTTGATTGTAGTTAGATGAACTTCTCTTGGTTCTTTTTGAAATCTTGCACATAGACAAACAGTGAAAATGATAACAAGCCTGGACACAGTGATATAGAGCAGTGACCCAATCATTGTTTTGTACTAAGTCCCGTCCATCTTTGTTGATTCCTCTTCTAGACAAAGGTATGTAGTGAGGTGCATAGGAGTCTTTATCTCTTTTGCGTCACCCATGTTGAATTTTTTCAATAATTCTTTCAAATACTTGAGCTGGTTTGTTTTATTTGCAATCCAAGAAAGAATTTCAGCTCTCCCATCATGGTCATTTCGAATTTAGTTTGCATCCACTTAGAAAAATCTTCACAAAACATTTCATTAGCTTTTGCGAAAATGATATCATCCACATATACTTGCACTAAAAAAAACTGTTGTGCAAGAGTCTTGTGCCAACCTTTCCTCACTCAAAGCCATTTTTCAAGAGAAATGAACTTAGTTTTTCATACTAAGCTCTAGGAGCATGCTTAAGTCCATATAAGGCTTTGTTGAGTTTAAAAACTTGTTGAGGAAAGGTTTCACTTTCAAACCTTGGAGGTTGTTCAACATAAACTTCCTCTTGGATTAAGCCATTTATAAATGCACTTTTTACAACCATTTTATATAGCTTCATACATCTATAAGCTGTAAATGAAAGTAAGATGTGTATTGCCTCTAAACGTGCCACAGGTGCATAAGTTTCTTTGTAGTCTATACCTTCTTGTTGTGAGTAACCTTTAGCACCTAACCCTGCTTTGTTTTTCACAACCTTACAATTTACGTCCAATTTGTTGCAAAAACCATTTCGCTCCAACTGTTTTCTTTCCTTTTGATAGTTTGACTAGCCTCCAAACATCATTCTTCTAAAATTGGTCAAGCTCTTCTTGCATCACTTTCACCAAGTTGTCAACTTGCATTGCATCATTTGTAATGACCCGCCTCGTCGCTACTATATCGCTAACTCTTAATTACTATGATAACAGATTTTAATGAAATTCCCTTATAATTGATTATGAAAATGGTAGTAAGTTTTTCATACATAAATAATCATCACCATGAAGCAAATACGTAGATAAAAGTACATTTAAACATCGCAATTCATTCATATGCAAAAACATAATTTGGTTGTATTTACAAGTATCCACATCTGAATGTACAAATTCTTCACAAAGAAACAAAATACTAATCTATGGAAGAGTTGACTATCAAAACACAACTCTTATCCAAAGTCTGATCCATCGCCATCACGATGGCTCAACGGCTCCAACCAAAAAGAGATCTTCCTCCTAGTCACCTAATGTTGTCTGTCTGCTCACACGAACGAAGGTTCACGATCATCACAGGTACCAACCCACGCGGTACAAACAAAGCAAAGATGAGTTTATCATGTAAAAACAACAAGTGATAGATAACAGTAGTTAGAGAAGGCAATCCAAAACATCACAATATCATCACAACACCCCAATCATCACGTCACGCAACAAACAAGGATAGTCATCCAAATACATTCCACAGTTAACCTATAATGCCTAGAATGATGCATGCTCCTGACTCCTCTCTCAGCATGCAATGTGGTCCCATCCCAGAAATAGTCCAACACAGAGAGATGATGCAGCAAGATGTCAGGTCACTCTTTCATGCACAGGCCGCTCCCCCCCACTGGTGATCAGCCATGGGTCTTAGTAAAGGAGTTCCAAATAGTTGTGCCCCCCTAGTACCTCCGTACTATGAAGCCAATCATCCTATTTCTGTAAAACAAATGAAGTATGTCACATGGGCATCATCAATGCATGATCCGACCAGGAACAAATCCTTCCTCACAAGGGTGACCCGCCATGCATCCCCCATGTACATACATACCGCCCCAACACGGGCCCACCGATGCAATGACCGTGGCTAGGAATAAATCCTTCCTGGCACGGGTAACCAATCGATCATTCACCATCCGGTATATGCATAGCACACAACCAAAGCATCATCAATATTATCACCTCATATACCAACCTCACTATTCCAACATTCTCATGTACAATCGTTACTTACACATCAATCGTAAACACAATGTAAACTAGTGAGCCGACATGGTCCACTAACCAGGCAACACTAGCTCGGTAGCTCTAAAGGAAGAAACGAGCTCAACAGCTCTAAAGAGAAGTAACGGGCCCGGGAAAGGAACCTGGTCGCTCTAAAGAAGGGAAACGAGTTCAACATCTCTAGAGAGAATAAACAAGCCCGAGTAAGGAACTCAGTCACTCTAAAGAAGGGAAACGAATTCAACATCTCTAGAGAGAAGAAACAAGTCCAAGTAAGGAATCCGGTCACTCTAAAGAAGGGAAACGAGTTCAACATCTCTAGAGAGAGGAAACAAGCCCGAGTAAGAAACCCGGTCACTCTAAAGAAGGGAAACGAGCTCAACATCTCTAGAGAGAAGGAACAAGCTCGAGTAAGGAACCTGGTCACTCTAAAGAAGAGAAACGAGCTTAACATCTCTAGAGAGAAGGAACGACCCCAGGAAGGGAACCCGGTAACTCTAAAGAAGGGAAATGAGCTCAACATCTCTAAAGAGAAGAAACAAGTCTGAGTAAGGAACCTGGTCACTCTGAAGAAGGGAAACAAGTTCAACATCTCTAGAGAGAAGAAACAAGCCCGAGCAAGGAACCCGATCACTCTAAAGAAGGGAAATGAGTTCAACATCTCTAGAGAGAAGAAACAAGCCCCGAGTAAGGAACCCGGTCACTCTAAAGAAGGGAAACAAGTTCAACATCTCTAGAGAGAAGAAACAAGCCTGAGTAAGGAACCCAGTCACTCTAAAGAAGGGGAAATGATAGCACTATCCCGGTAGCCTTAACCTCCACAAACACACCGTCAAAAGGTGTTTTGGGAGTTCATAGCAACAGACATTAACTTCACGGACAGGGGATACTTACAACATCAATATCTTCACAAAAACACCATCAATCATAACATTCTGCATCCCATTCGTTAAAAGAAATAGATTTTCTTGAACATCAGCACACAATAGAGACATGCAGTTATCTTCATAGTTGGACTCCCTGGCCCCCAACTATGGTATCTAAAACTGATTATCAACATAATAAACTCTTTTTACCTAACCAGGAGTCCTTCTATTACAGTCTAGTGATGTTATAACACTATCCTTTGAAGAGTGAGCTTGTTCAACACAGCGCTCTCAAGGAAACCCAAAAAAGAAAGGTTGGGGCTCTGTTCTCATTCTAACTTCAAGAAGGGTTTTCGAAGACTTCTGCTTCAAAAATGGTTGAGATAGATATGACATTTCATGGATTGAGCAGAAATAATAGTAATCTAGATGAATTTGATACTATAGTTTTAGATAGTAGTATAGTGTCTTCTGAGTCTTCTGTTTCTGAGTCTATTTCTAATTCTGAACATCTTGGTTCTGAAATTTTTGTTAATATAATGGATAATAACAACCTAACTCTTAAGGAATTGGCTACACCTGATATTGTTTATCAACCTTGGTGTATTCAATATCCTGAGACTGAGGTTAGTTATGAGCTAAAATTTGGACTGATCCATTTGCTTCCAAAGTTTCATGGTCTTGCAGGTGAAGATCCACACAAGCATCTTAAGGAGTTTCATGTAGTGTGTTCCACCATGTGATCACATGACATTTATGAGGATTATGTCAAGATGAAGGCATTTCCATTTTCTTTGGATGGTGTGGCCAGGGACTGGTTGTACCTTCAACCAGATCCTATCAACACTTGGACATATATGAAGAGAATATTTTCGGAGAAATTCTTCCCTGCATCCAGAACAGCATCCATCTGGAAAGAAATTTGTGGTATAAGGTAGCTAGCTAGTGAGACATTATATGAGTACTGAGAGATTCAACAAGTTGTGTGCTACCTGTCCTCACCATGAAATCAGTGAGCAATTATTGATCCAGTATTTTTATAAAGGCTTGATGTTGATGGACAGGAGTATGATAGATGCAAACATTGGAGGCACTTTGATGGACAAGACTCCTCTTGTTGCAAGACAGTTGATTTTTAACATGGCAGCTAATTATCAACAATTTTGTACTAGAGGACCTGCAACATCCAAGGTTGCTGCAAATGAAGTTTCTGTTTCTATGGTTGTTGGTAACCAGAGGTTGGAGAATAAACTGACAGAACTAAGATCCCTTGTGAGACAACTTGCCATTGGTAAACAACAGATTGTGATGTCAGCCAATCAACCAAGGTTGTGCGGTATCTGCTGCGCACCTGATCACGCAAATTTAAGGTATAGTCCTAGTTCACAACAACAACAACAGTCATTCAGACCTCAACAGTAGCAATATCAACCATCATACAACAAATACCAAGCTCCTCCATTCAGACAACAACCACAATTCCAACACCCTGCACCTACACCTGCACAACCTGTGTAGAGCAATCCTGGACCTTCCTTGGAGGATCTGATGAAGCAAATGGCAACCACCAACATTCAGTTTCAACAAAATCTCAGTGTCGTCATCTAAAACCTACAAACTCAGATTGAATAGTTAGCTACAACTGTCAACTAGATGCAGCAGCAAGGTTCTGGCAACATTCCAGCACAACCAGTTATTAATCCAAAAAATGTGAGTGCTATTACCTTGAGGAGTGGCACAGAGCTTCTAAATTCAACAAATACTGGAAAAAAATGATGATGGTGCGAAAACAGATTCTACACCCAAACAGATTCCTCTACCTTTTCCTTCTAGATCCATTCCTACAAAGAAAGTGGAGCTTGATTCTGATCTTCTTGAAACTTTCAGAGGGTGGAAGTCAACATTCCCCTCTTGGATGCCATCAAACAGATTCAAAAATATGCAAAGTTCTTGAAGGATTTGTGCACCCACAAGAGGAAGCTGAAGGGAAATGAGCAAGTAAAGATGAGCAGAAATATTTCTGCACTTATATAGGAAAAAATTGTTGCTCCCATCCCACTATCCACCTTGCCACATAAGTGCAAAGATCCTGGCACTTTCACTGTCCCTTGCACCATTGGAAATTGTACTTTTACAGATGTCTTGCTTGACCTTGGAGCCTCAATTAATGTCATGCCCACATCAGTTTACAGATCACTACATCTTGGTGATTTGAAACCCACTGGTGTTGTCATTCACTTAGCCAACATGAGTGTTGTGCTTCCACTTGGACTTATTAAAGATGTGCTGGTGCGAGTTAATAATTTGATTTTTCCTGCAGATTTTTACATTTTGGATATGGAGAATGAGTCTTCCAGCCATGGTTCCGCATTGATCCTAGGGAGACCATTCTTGATGACAGCCAGGGCCAAAATTGATGTGCATGCAGGATAATAAGTTGATTCCGGCTAGAGTAGCCAATAATTGGCAAGTTTGCATTGACTACAGGAGACTTAACCAGGCAACTCCAAAGACCATTTCCATCTCCCCTTCATTGACCAGGTTCTGGAGAGGTTGGCAGGTAAATCACATTATTACTTTCTTGATGGTTTTTTAGGTTACATGTAGATTCATATTGCACTAGAGGACCAACACAAGACTACATTCACCTGTCCATTTGACAAATTTGCCTATACTAGGATGCCTTTTGGCCTATGCAACACACTGCTACCTTCCAAAGGTGCATGGTGAGTATCTTTTCTGATTTATTAGAGAGTTGCATAGAGGTGTTTATGGATGATTTCACTATTTATGGTTCCTCTTTTGATACATGTTTAGATAGTCTCTCTAGAGTTCTTGACCGATGTATTGGGACTAACCTTGTTCTTAACTTTGAGAAATATTATTTTATGGTACATGAAGGTATAGTCTTATGGAATTTGGTCTCTGGTAGAGGTATTGAAGTCGATAAGGCCAAGATTGATGTTATTACTTCTCTACCTTACCCCGCTTCTATGCGAGAAGTGCGTTCTTTTCTTGGACATGTAGGTTTTTATAGGAGATTCATCCAGGATTTCAACAAGATTGCACTGCCATTGTCCAAGCTTCTCCAAATGGACATAGACTTTATGTTTGACCAGCCTTGCAAAGAGGCATTTGAGGAATTGAGGAAGAAGCTTACTACCTCTCCCATCATGCAGCCACCAGATTTGGAACTTCCCTTTGAGCTCATGTGTGATGCCTCTAATTATGCACTTGGGGCTGTGTTGTCATAGAGAGTTGATAAACAATCCCATGTCATTGCTTATGCTTCACGCACTTTAGATGCAGCCCAAGTTAACTACACCACCATTGAGAAGGAGCTTTTGGCTATTGTTTTTGCTTTAGATAAATTCTGATCTTATTTGCTTTGCTCCCATATCATTGTCTTTACTGACCATGCAGCTATGAAGTACCTGTTGATGAAGCCTGATGCTAAACCTAGATTGATCAAGTGAATGCTTCTTCTTCAAGAGTTTGATATTGAGATTAAGGACAAGAGTGGTGCGGAAAACTTGGTTGTTGATCATTTGAGTAGGATTAAGGGACTTGTTGAGGGATAATTCCCCCGATGAGGATTTGATCCACTTGCATTCATCACATATTACACCTTGGTTTCCTGATATTGTGACATTTCATTGTTGCATCTGTTGTTTCGCCTCATGCATCTAGGTCTCAAATAGATAAACTTAAGAGTGATGCTCAATATTATGTGTAGAATGATCCTTATTTGTGGAGGTTTGGTAGTGATCAAGTGATCCACAGGTGTGTGCCAGATCATGAGATGCAGTCTATTCTTCAGTTTTGTCATGGCACACCTACCAACGGTCATTTTGGTCCTCAACGAACCGCTAGGAAAGTATTGGACTGTGGGTTCTATTGGCCCACCATGTTTAGAGATGCTTATCACTTTACCACCACTTGTGAGCAATGTCAGAGAGCAGGAGGGACCATTACACAAAGGCATGAGATGGATGCCTCAACAGCCCATTATTTTCTGTGAGGTTTTTT
>QARZ01041102.1:7854-117597 GCA_013407115.1 Glycine latifolia
GGATGGTGCTTGGCTTATGATAAGTTTTTGGCTTCTAAAATATCTTACGGCATTGATGGCTACTTTCCACATAGACCAATCAAGCTTCTTAATCACTTATGTTTTCTTTTTTTGACTTTTCTAAAAGCTTTTCCTTGGATTCTTATAGCATACGGCCAAAGCTTAATTTTAAAGAACCAAATCAATTAATTTTTCTTATTTTTCATGTAATAGCAATTTTCTAAATTCTTCTTGGTCCAATTTGTTTTTAATTAGTAAAATCACTAACCTAATTTGTTAAAGAAGTCTATTTGTCCTATAATTAAGAGAAAATTCTATAGATTGTATCTATCATTTTTCTGTATTTTTTAGATACTTAAGTTAGTCTGTACTGAGCTCTTTTCAAAATTTCTATTAAAATTCTTAGAAATTCTAATTCATGGTTTCTTGTCAACTGCTTTGTTGATAATTTGTTCTTTCGGAGTATATTGTCCTTTCCTCAAGGTCCTACAGAATTCCCAATCTGGTCATTTTTAAGGTAAAGGGTATTTTGGTAATTCTCAAAATATCTAGGGGCATTTTCGTCATTTTTGCCTTAAACTGATTTTTGTAAAATAGAAGTGTATATTGATAAAAACTCACAAATATGCATTAAATATGAGGGTGTTACACACCCTCCCATGGTATCAATGCACAAGTCATCATCTCATAAACCAATTGTTACTATTCCAACATTATCATACATACTCATCACACATCAATAGTACACAACATAGACTAGGAAGCCGGTGTGAAGTATTAGGTATCTGGGTTGGCACCCAGATACTACATAATTATGGGGTACGAACCCGAACTAGATCGGACAAGGGCGGACAAGGTAGGTTTTCTCAAAGAAAGGACACAAGTTCAACCGAGAAGGAAACCCGGTAGCTTTCTCTCAAAGAAAGGAAACGAGCTCATTCGAGTAAGGAAAACCCGGTAGCTCTCTCTCAAAGAAAGGAAACGAGCTCATCCGAGAAAGGAAACACGGTAGCTCTCTCTCAAAGAAAGAAAACGAGCTCATCCGAGTAAGGAAACCCGGTAGCTCTCTCTCAAGGAAAGGAAAGGAGCTCATCCGAGTAAGGAAACCCAGTAGCTCTCTCTCTCAAAGAAAGGAAACGAGCTCATCGGCTCTAAAGAACAAACCCCTGGTAAGGAACCCGGAATATTGACATCCGCCAGCAAGGACTAAGAGCCACGTCCTGTATATTTGTATATACTACATAATGAGCTTAGTCCAGCATACCCAACCCGGTATCCGGCACCTCCACAAACACAACTAAAAGATGTTTTGGGAATTTACAACATCAAAATACTGACTTCACACACATGCATAGGGAGTTCTTACAACATCAACTCTCCCACGAAAACACCAACAAATTCTTCACACAAGAACATCACAAACATAAACATATCACATCCATTCATTACAAGGCATAGTTTTCCTAGAAAAAAAAACAAACAACAAGGACATGCAGATAGCTTCATAGTTGAACTCTCTAGCCCCCAACTATGGTATCTAAGGCTGTTATTAACATAATAAACTCTCTTACCTAACCCGGAGTCCTTCTCGCACAGCCTAGCCATGCTATAACACGATCTTCTTAAATAGAAGCTTGCCCGAATACAACGTCCTTGCGAAAGCCGAGAAGAAGAGGGTCGGACTCCGTTCTCTTCGAACTTTATAAAGAGCGGTCTAAGGCTTCCACTCTGATCATGAGGTTCCTCTTGACGTAGGGGATCCCGTGGTAGCTACAATGGTCCTTAGGGGTTGAAGGCGACAAAAAGGGGTTGAGAAAGAGTGGTTTCTAGGTGTGGGTAAGTTTGAGAAAGAGAGGAGGAAAAGATGCAAAGAAGAAGAGAAAGAAAAACACGCTTCTGCTGCGTACTCTAGTGCATATATATATATGTATATATGACTGACATGACACATCCACTTTACGTGCACGGTCAGCAACCACAGACCAGCAGAGTTGACTTAACACATCCATCATTAAACACACATACCAAGGCAGAACAGTAACAAACAGCAATTACCAAAATAAATCAAACAATCAAGCAACATAACACACATCAAACATCCAGCTCAGCAATAGAAATTCTGAGGTGTTACAATGGTAATGGTGGTTGTAGTGATTCTTAAAGAAACAAAGTTTTAGAGGAAATGATAAATTTGTATACAATAAAGTAGTGGATTACAACATGTTTACTGTATATATTCGAATAAATTGTTATCTAAAATTCATTTAAAAGATAAACTAATCTTATATTATAGTAGTATAAAAGATAAAAAAAAGATAAATTAGATTAAATCTAATCACAATCAACTCTCCCAATGAAATATATTTTAAACTACGTTTTGTTATATTAATGATTTTTCTTAATACAATTTTAATTATATAATTGAAACAACTATAATTCATATTAATTGACTTTTTTTAATTTTAATCAAAACAGTTCTCTCTACTACTATGTTTTTTATTATATATTTTTTACTTATTGTTAATTTTAATTGAAAAGTTATAAGTTTGGTGGAGGGTTAAACCCATTGGTATGTCTATGTTTCAGTCGTTCCTTTTTTTTAGTTATTTTCCTCTTCATTTCTCCTCTCCTCCTTTCACCATTCTTTTATTTTAGCTTATTTTCCCTTTCTTTTATCTTGTTTTTCCTTTTTCTTCCCATCTCCCTTTCTCTTGCTCTGTCTTATTTTCGATCTATCATTGGCTCCATCTACCACCAATCCCAATTAACTTGGATTAAAGGTATTATTGATATTGATGTTGATGTTGATTAATTTTAATTGAAAGAATTATGCTTATGTTTCCATGACTTGTTTTTATCTATATAATATGAAGGTGTGGGTTTTAACATGTTTACCAATATATATTCAAATAAATTGCTATCTAAAAATCATTTAAAAGATAAATTTTTCCAAAAGATAAACTAATTATATAAAACATAAAAAGATAAATTAGATCATATCTAATCACAATCAACACTTATCACATTTTATTCCTCTCATTCTCCCCCTCTTCTCCCTTCATTGTTTCAAAACCTACAAAATCGCTTACAACCATGAGACACACAAGCATGAGAAGGTGATTTGAGTTGAGAAAAAATACACCCATCCTTAAGATATTACATATGGAATTATTCTAATTTAGAGAGAGAAAAAAAAACAAATTGAGAGATCGGATGTAACTTGATAGGGTTCATGGTTCAACCACCAAACATGAGTTTTTGACCACAAGTCGCCCACATGTGTTGTGCTCAAGTCAGAATTTCAATAAAAATACTGAAAATTGCATTAGGCTAAACTCGAACACAAGACATGCAAGAAACTCATTCACTTCTTGCCATTAGGCTAGAGCATGTTTGTTGTCTTTGATAACATATTTAATATTTATATTGAATTTAATTATTTATCCTATTTTATTTTAACAAAATAAAATAATTGACACAACACAAATTTGAAACTTGGTCATTGAAGTCTTAGGAGATAAATTTAACCAATGCAGTATTATAACAATTTTTTAAGCAAAAAAAATATTATATATATAATTTTAATTATTTATACCGAGTCATACAGATCAATTAATGATCCACTGATTCGATCAATCATCAGTTTAAATTTTAAAACTATGAGCAATACAAATGAAAAACAAAGCAACCGACTAAATAAATGAAAGTTGATGCCATAATCAAGTAGTCCCTCATGTTGTGTAGGCATCCACATTGCACTTTCATAATTTCTTCATTTATTATTTATATATTTCGTTGATTAATTTCCAATAATTTCAGTCTATTTTCTTTAAAAGTATATTTATTTGAAAGTTGAGAGAATTTTTAGGGCCTCGAGCATCTACTCAAACAAAAAGCACAACCTTTTTTGTAGGAGACTCCTTGGAGAATTTCATCTTTTATAATCAAAATAGCTCATAGAAGAATTTTGGAAAAAAAATAAAAATAAAAAGAAATCATTTTATTTGAACAACCATTTATCCAAAAGTATTTTATAGCTCTTAAATTTCTATTTTTAAGTCTTTTTTTCCTTTTTTTTTTCCCCTCAAA
Source organism: Glycine latifolia (assembly GCA_013407115.1). Taxonomy (NCBI): domain Eukaryota; kingdom Viridiplantae; phylum Streptophyta; class Magnoliopsida; order Fabales; family Fabaceae; genus Glycine; species Glycine latifolia. The sequence goes on from QARZ01041102.1 coordinate 11,944, forward strand.
TTGCTTCAATTAAAGGCCACCCATAACTTAAGTGTGTAAAATTAACTAAATTTTTAGTCTTTAACCTTTTTCAAAATTTGATTTTTAATCCTTAAATAAAAATTTGACTCTCATGAATCTTCAACTTTTTAATCCCTAAACAAAAATTTGATCAAGATCCCCAAACTTTTTGAAAATTCAGTTTTTAGTCCTGAAACAAAAGTTTAAACCCCATTATTTTAAGGACTAAAAGCCAAATTTTTTAAAAGTTTAAGAACTTTAACAGGTTAAATTCTTTTTTAAGGACTAAAACGTTTAATAAAAAAAAAGTTTCAAACTTTTATTTAGACACTAAAACCCAAATTTTAAAAAAGTTTAAAGACTAATTACTTAGTTAATCTTAGAATGTAAATCAACCAGAATGAAATAAAAAAGAAGCGGAAGTGTTTTCTGTTCTTATCTGCATCTTTATGAATGAAATGATATATCATTTTCTTTTACCTCATCCTAATATTTTTTTAAAGTATACTAAAAAATATAAACTAAAATGCTTTAACATTTCACCAAATTTAAATTAAGAATTTGAAGATTATATAAAATGAACATTTCTAAAATGCTTATTCGGTTAACATGCTTGCGAAAAAATTAATGTAAACTTCAATAACTATTTAAGCAAAGATATAAATATAGTTGAGATGGTAATAATAATAATGGGATGTTACAAAAATGGGTTGCGAGTGCAGAATTGCAAATGCTAGTGGGTGTTTATGTACAACTATCCTTCCTAGTGTAATAACAATGATGGGGAAAAATAAAACTTTGTTATTATTTATTTTAAAAGATAAAAATAATTCTTATATGTATAAATTAGAATCCCAGAATCATACGATTATTATAGGTACATCCAAAGCAAATAGTAATATATATGACAATGTGAGTAATGATTATGTAAATAGCATATACAACAAAAATTCGTAGGTTACTCTATAAAACGGTATATTTTAATTCTTCAGCAATTTCCTGTCAAACCAAACATATACACAAATCAGCAATCTGATATGCAATAAACATCATATTATCAAGGAAAATCACGCGTAAGGTATATATTTTAGCATAACTAATGCAGGGTGGCGGGTAGTTTTTGATTATTCACAGATTGCTTCTCGTTTAGGCTCTAGATAACATGTCAAAATGTGAAATCCGTATCTCAATTACACAGAAAGAGACTCTTACCTATAATTAGAGTCATTAATACAAACTATTACCCTAATTACCGTAAATATACATACAACTCATATTTTCCTGTGCACAACAATATTTCTAACAAAATCTTTAGATCTTTCAAATCTTTAAATAAAAAAATGCAGCACATATATAAATTCAAATTAGGAAGCACCTGACCTGAATGAATAAACTGGAATCCCATTTATTTTTCTGTTCAATATTGCTGTTTCTTGTTTGTATACAGGTTGAAGATTATCAATGTGAACTTGTTCACCCTTTAGCATCAGCAATTATTTGCTGCAAACATTTCATAACATATGAGAAAGAAGGCCGTCTCCAGGGTTCCCTACAGCACCAACAGATAGTAAATAGGATGATTGTAATGGAGTTTGAAATGTGGGCTGCTTGAATATCATACTATAATTTCAGATTCAACATGAAGACAAGGTATTACAAGAAGTGTCAGAATCTGTTCAACAAAGAATTAAAATTAGTTGGCCAACATTGGTTGGTAAAAATGGTAAGGGAGAATCATGTTAATTATGTTGGTTGGGGTTCAAATCTACCAGGGCCATTGTTGATGGGTAACTTCTAATTTGCAATTACTTATAAGCACTTAAGCAGTGTTATCAATGGTGGATGGCAGAATATGGTGGAAGGAAAAATTTCCGCCAAATAAACACACCATTGCAGATGGTGTCACCATAGCAGGGCTCCCTTCACAAAATTGCCTATGGCAGTTGGCATAAAATATACCACGCATTTAACAACAATGTTTATAATTACTTGTTTAGCCTGGGCTACTACCCTGACCCTAGGACAGAACAACCATCCATGACCCAAATTTTCATCAATAAAAGAAAGAATCAAAATTATTTATTTAATCTACTTACGTGGCCCAGCAGAACTCAATCAAGGCAGCCACTTGAGGATTCACATGCCCTGGAATCTCTAGCCTTTTGCCCATAAAACCAACAGCTGCAACAACCTACACTAATTGCATTCTGGTTATCAAATTAAAAGCCACTTGATGCATATTATAAAACATGATGTATGGAAAGAGAGGCTAGAGAAAACATTAGATCCAGGAAAATGATCAATTAAAACAGCTAACAGCCTGAGCCTCTAAATTTAAGTGGATGAATTATAATGAGAATTGGAAAAAATATTCAGGTAAGGAATAACATATTTTTTAAAAGAAGAAATTAATAATATGATGGAAAAAATTACAAACAGAAGGTAAGATAAGGAATCCTCCTCAGAAAAATACAAAACATAAAACATATTTTTTTTACAACGTAGTAAAAAACGAGAAATTCTGGAACAAAGCTGCTCAAGCCATCAACATTTGTACCAGGGACACTCCATTTGTATGGTCATTAACCAAGTCATTCACTTTACGAATAATTAATAAAAAAGCTGTCAATCAAGTCAATATAGAGATAATTCTTTTACTACTCTTTAAACATTGTTAACCACTTATTATCTTAAATGTTGCTCTCTGAATTTTAATTCTCCTAGGGGAAAACTATTACAACAAACAGAGCCTTATCACACCATAATGAGCACAAAATTTGTAGGACTAGACATATGCAGGTGATCCAACATTAGAACTGACTAGCTGATACCTTACTAAAATTGGACTAGGCACATAGTTGTCAATCCCGTCATCGTGGCACGGAGTGGCCAACACCTAAAGTGCGATAGCGGATAGTGGGGTGATCGCTATTCTAATATTTTTTTACCCATTTTGAAATTTTTTAATATATATATATATAACTCCGTCTATGTATGTTTGCATGCATGACCTGTCCTAAGGCAGGATAAAGGAGGAGGGTTGGCATCAAGGGTTGTGAACCGGCTGTAAAAAATCATCTATTTTTATGTGATGAACCTTTATGATATTTCATTGGGTCATACCTTTCATAGCGACGTGTTACATCGTGCCCTGGGTGTAGCAAAAAATGGGCTAGGGTCCTTGCTACAAGGCAAGGCGCTACATCGGTCCCAGGATGTAGTGATAAGTGAACTAGGATCCATGCTGAAAGGTAAGGCGCCAGGTCTTCACCTGGATTTTGTGACAAATAGGGAAAATTCCCAACACACAGATGGGTGAGCATGGTGGGCAAACACCGCCCAGGGGCTAAGGATGAAATTGGGAAGCTAGAACATAAGAACATTAACGGGTAAACTGAGGGAGTTAGCAGATGTTTTTGTCAAAAGGAAAGTAAATATTGTGTGCTTGCAATAAACTAAGTGGGTTGCAGAAAAGGCCAAGGAAGTGGATGGCACCGGTTTCAAGTTGTAGTATTCAGGTACATCCAAGAGTCGAAATGGGGTTGAAATTATGATCGATAGAAGTTTCAGAGATAAAGTCGTGGACATAAAAAGGAAAGCCGACAGGATTATGCAGATTAAGCTTGTAGTAAGGTATCTTCTTTTAAATATCCTTAGTGTATATGCACCACAAGTTGGACTACAATCAAATGGAAAGAACCGATTTTGGGAAAACTTGGAGGAGGATTTGAGAGGGATACCCCGAGAGGATAAGATTTTTTTAGTAGGAGATCTAAATGGTCATATGGTAAAAACAGTGGAAGTTTTGATAGAATTCATGGAGGTTTTGGCTATGGGATGAGAAATGAGACTGGAGAAGTTGTCTTCAATGTTGCATTAGCCTATGGTTTAAAACACATTTTCTCAAAAAAGCGAATCTCATTTTATCATTTATCATAGTGGCCAAAATTGTAGTCAAATTGATTTCTTTATGGTTAGAAGGGAAGATAGAAATTCTTATATTGACTGCAAGGTCTACCCTGGAGAATGTGTGACGACACAACATAAGTTGGTAGTTTTAAAGGCTCGGTTCAACAAAGTTCTTAATTTGAGGAAGAAGGCTCAAAACCCAAGGATAAGATGGTGGAAACTAAAGGAGGAAAAACAAATAGAGTTTAAGGAAAACATGTTGCGTGAAGGACCATGGGAGTTTATTGGAGAAGCTAATGAAATATGAAATAAGATGACTATGTGTGTCCAAAATGTGGGAAAGAGGGTACTGGGTGAAAGCAAAGGAAACAGTTCTTACAAAGGAAACATGGTGGTGGAATGAAGAGGTGCAGAAGACTATTAAACAGAAGAATGAATGCTTTAGATCTTTGCATAAATGTCTCAATGATGAAAATTTGCAAAAGTTTAGAGAAGCGAGAAAAAATGTAAAGAAAGCAGTGCGGAAAGCTAGAGGCAAGGTTTTTGACGATTTGTATAAAAATCTTGGAAGCAATGATGGTGAAAAAGGTATTTACAAACTTGCTAAAATGAGGGATAAGAAGAGTAAAGACCTCACTCAAGTTAGATGTATCAAGGATGAAAATAAAAAACTTTTGGTAAGAGATCAAGATGTAAGTACAGATGGATAAACTACTTTAACAAACTTTTTAATGGGGATGGCGATAAAAATGAGGTGGAATTGGAGAACGTTTCTGATGATCTGAATAGAAGATTTGTGCGCAGAATTAAGACACATAAAGTTAAAGAGGCTTTAAAGATGATGAAGAATAATAAAGTTTTGGGACCCGATGACGTCCCTAATGAAGTGTGGAGAGGCTTGGGAGATGTGACAATAAAATGGTTAACCAATCTTTTCAATAAGATTCTTCAAACAAATAAAATGTCTGATGTTTGGAGGAAAAATATGCTTGTGCCTATTTACAAAAATAAGGGAGATATCTAGAATTGTTCTAACTATACAAGCATCAAGCTCATGAGTCATATTATGAAGTTGTGGGAGAGAGTTATTGAACATCCCTAAGGAGGGAGACCAATGTTTCCGTAAATCAATTTGGATTTATGTCAAGAAGGTGTACCATGGAAGCTATTTTCTTGATGCAACAATTAATTGAAAGGTATCGGGAAAAGAAGAAAGACTTACATATGGTGTTTATAGATCTTGAGAAAGCATATAATAGGGTCACAAGAAAAGTCTTACAGTGGACTCTTGAGAAAAAAAAGGTAGCATTAAAGTATGTTAATGCAATCAAGGATATGTATAATGGGGCTACTACATGTGTTAAAGCTTGTAATGGAACATCAAGGTATTTTTCTATCACAGTAGGTGTTCACCAAGGTTTAGCTCTTAGTCCTTATCTCTTTGCCTTAATGATGGATGAACTAACGAAAGATATTCAAGAGGAAGTGCCTTGCAGATGATATCATGCTTATTGATGAGACCAAAGATGGTGTTAATAGAAAACTGGAATTGTAGAGAAACACTTTGGAGGCTAAAGGATTCACGATAAGCAAGAGCAAGACGGAGTATATGAAGTGTAAGTTTTCGTGGGGAAGAGATGGTGGTCAACACATAGTGCATCTACTTGGTCAAGAGGTACCCAAGAAAGATGTTTTTAGATACTTGGGATCAATTTTGTAAAAAGGTGGTGAGATTGATGAAGATGTAAATCATAGAATCAGAGCAGGATGGATGAAATGGCGAAGTGCATCTGGGTTTTTGTGTGACCGCAAAATTCCTCTTAAGCTAAAAGGAAAATTCTATAGAACAGTTGTAAGACCGGCAATGTTATATAGAGTGGAATGCTGGCCAACACATAGGCAACATGAGCACAAAATAGGGGTAACAGAAATGAGGATGTTAAGGTGGATGTGTGGTCACACAAAGATGGATAAGATAAGAAATGAGGATATTCGACGAAAGGTAGCACTAGTTCCGATGTGTGAAAAGATGAGGGAGCATAGATTGAGATGGTTTTGGCACGTTATGAGACGACCACTGGATGATCCCGTTAGAACAAAAATTTGTTACCAAGAGCTCGACACAAAGAGAGATAGAGGTCGACCGAAACTCACCGGGGCAAAGGTAGTTAAACAAGACCTAATAGAGTGGGACAGGACGGTGTGTCTTAGGATAGAGTGGAGAAAAGCTATAAGCTTGGTGGAGGATTAAATCCATTAGTATGTCTATGTTCTAGTCGTTCACTTTTTTTAGTTATTTTCCTCTTCATTTCTCTCCTCATCCTTTTATTTTAGCTTATTTTTCCTTTCTTTTGTCTTATTTTTCCTTTTTCTTCCCATCTCCCTTTGTCTTTCTTTGTCTTATTTCCGATCTATCATTGGGTTCATCTACCACCGACCCCAATTAACTTGGTTTAAAGCTACTGTCACTGTTAATGTTTATATATATAAATATGATTTAGAATTTTTTATTATTTAGCTTTTTATATTATATATTATGTTTAATTTTTTTTTTATTACTATAATTTTCTATTTATTCTATCATATATTATGCTCTATAAACTTTATTATATTATATTTTTTTAAATAGTACTGTATACATTTTTAATACTAGTATTATAATTTTATTATTATATTTAGTTTATTATATTAATAGTTCACATATTTGTTTTACCACATAGCAGTTCAGGTAACAAGTTAAAGGTAATGTCACTGTTGATGTTGATATATATATATATATATTATGATTTAGAATTTTTTATTATTTAGCTTCTTATATTATATATTATGTTTAATTTGTTTTTTATTACTATAATTTTTTATTTATTGTATCATATATTATGCTCTATAAACTTTATTATATTATATTTTTTTAAATAGTATAATATACATTTTTAATACTAGTATTATAATTTTATTATTATAATTATTTAGTTTATTATATTAACAGTTCACATATTTGTTTTACCACATAGCAGTTCGGGTAACAAGTTAAAAAGTCACACTTATAAGCATATCTGGCAGATAGATGGTGGGTGGACTTGAGGCCCAAGGACCAATAGGTTAGAAAAGAGGGGAAAAACACCCTAAAAGGTTAAGGGATATGCTTCATACACCATTTCACTTTTTTAAATTCCAAAAATGCCCTCCAGTGTTTCTTCTTCTAGGGCAATCCGTAAGAACCTTACGGATTGCCCAATCCATATGGACCATACAGATTGTCCAATCCGTAAGCCAAAATATATTTAGGTTTCGAACCTGCGACCTTCGCGTTATTAACGTAACGCTCTAACCAACTGAGCTAATATGACAATTATGTTAAAAAATAATTAATGTTGCTACATATAACACTAAATTTTTTAACATATATTTAATACACATAAGTTTACATGATAAATTTTGTAACAATTAATTTTGATCTAATAATTAAAGTATTTTTTTTACATATAAAAATCATAGATTTAAATAAAAATCTTAGTTTTAAATAAAAATTTGAGTTTAATAAAAAATATTAGACCTGTTAATACAGATAAATTTTTTATTTAACCTGTAAATACAGATATAATTTTTTATTTAACCTATGATTTTTATTTAAATTTATGTACTTTATATGTAAACTTATATGTGTATTAAATATACATTAAAAAATTTAGTGCTATATGTAGCAACATTAATTATTTTTTAACATAATTGAACTATTAGCTTAGTTAGTTGGAGCGTCGCGTTAATAACGCGAAGGTTGCATGTTAGAAACCTGCATGCGTCAATCAGTGTATGAAGTCCATAAGCTTATAACGAAGGGTATTTTTGGAAATGCACTATTTATGCTAGGTGTATTAGAATTTTGGCTAGTGTATGAAGCATATCCCAAAGATTAAAACCCTAAGACCTGATCCATCTATCCACGTTCTGTTTGCTCACGCCGCCACTGTTAAAGTGAAACTCACAACACTCAAATGGAATAGAGGGAGGTCGGCAGCACCAGTATTTTCGGGTTTTCATTCGAAACCGCAACACAAACTGCGACAGCGCTGCCCCGCACTGCCACGATTGCAGCCACGACCATGGCTCCTTTAATCTGCTCTGCAACAGGTGGACTCGTCACGGCCAAGGGTCGCTCCGCACCGGTGCCGCAGCCGCTATTGATTACACAGACTAAGCCTAACTCAACCTTTAAAGTTAACCCAAAGGGGGAGAATTTTCCAATTCTTATAAAGTCTATTTTGGCCATATTCCTAGTTAATGTGGGGCATCTTAACACCCCTCCTCCTCATGGCCAAGGATGAAAACGGAAGAGTGAAAAATTTGCAGGATTGAACATTTTATTGGTGATCCAACATTAAGACTCAATAGACCGTTAATATCATATTAGAAATAGACTTAACCTAACTAAATCCAAAAAAGTTAGCTAAGAGGGATGATTGCCCATGTCTAAGATTAATAACTACTTTTCTAAAATAGAGCTAAATCGAAGGCAATGAATTTCAGACCTGTCCAAAAAATAGAATCTGCCCTAATAATCATATAGTCTACAATAATTACACAATTATTATTATTTTTATCATACTTGGGACGGACCTCAAGGAGTTTTGCAATAATACTTTTTATACAGTCTCTCTGTTGTGTAGTTGAAACACAAGGCTTAATATGTCTCTTTTTCTCCATTAACTGTGAATAAATAAATGTACCATGCGGAATTCTCATTAATCACCAAGTTCAAAGGGAAGCACAATTTCTTTTATTCTATCTACAGTATCTAGTATTCTAGAAATGAGCTAAATCCAAAGCACTGTGGTAAAGCAAATAACCTGTGAAGGATTTAATTGTCTCCATGGCTGTTGCAGGGTCACTAGTTCCCACAAGATTACACCAAAGCTGAATACATCACATTTTTCATTTGACAGCTCTCCTCGAATGACTTCGGGTGCCATCCATTCAGGCTGAACATGTTCATAAAGGGAAAAAGGAATAATTTATAATGTCAAATCATCAAGTAATTATTAAACATAAGAAAAATGTAACAAAATCTAACATACAAATGTGTCTCAGTTAATAAATAGAACTTACAGTTCCAGCAGCGGTTTTAGATGAAAGAAATGTGTTTGCCTTTGTACGTGAAAGGCCAAAATCACATACCTGAAGTAAATATTTTAAACAAAATAGTCGTAAGCACCCAATATCTATATGGGAGGTTGGGTTGCGTGGGGGTGTTGGTACAGCAAATAATAGCAATCCAGGCACTGTGAAGCATTAATAAATTGGTACTGCCAAATGGGGAACAACTAGACTATAACCTTTCAGCCATCAATTGTCATGGCAAGGGATAGATCCTCAAATTCCAACTCAATTTATAGGCAGAAAAAAAAAAAAAAAGAGGTATAATAAAAAGGAGACCCCTTAATTTTTTTTTATATATTAAAAGAGAAACTCTATTTTTTCCCTCCCAAAAAAAAAAAAAAAAAAAAAAAAACTCTACTGTTTCAATCTAGGTCATGAACGATGTTGTTGACTTGTTGCTTTGATACCATGTTGAAACTATAGGACTTTAGATGTGGGAGAAAGAAAGGTGACTATGGAGACTGAACTATCTGAAATTCAGATTGGTATGATGTCATGGACTGATAATACGATGTGACACAAAATAAAAGACAAAGCCGAACCCTATTTATATTAATACTAAAAACTCAATCAATCCCAATTAAAAAAGGAAGATTGGTATGAAAGGAGGTGATGGTGAAATAAACCTATAGATACCGTACAATCTGAAATTGATATTGGATTGATGTGACACAAGAAAAGACAAAGCAAAAACCCTATTTATATTAATACTAAACTCCCAATCATAATTAAATAAGGAAGCATGGTATGAAATATAATGAAATATGAAAACCATTCTCAAAATATTGTATAAGATTAACATGTTTTATGGTAGAATAATAATATGACGACATATTTTTCAGATATTCGAACAGTTACCTTAACAGTGTATGAATCATCCACCAAAAGATTAGGAGACTTCAAATCTCTATGAACAATAGGAGGTCTCATTTGATGAAGATAATTCATTCCGCTTGCCTAGACAAACATATGAACACGTCACAGTCCTATCGAGAGTATCATCATCTGCATGATGCCTAAAAAAACATAGAAATACGAAGACTAGCAGTTTTAATCATCGAAGACATACAACATCATAAGCCATACTTAAACGACGCTTTTCACTAAGTGATGATCCAACATTGGGCATGTGCAGAAGTTCATACAAACTGCCTCTGCAAATCAAGGAAACTATTTGCTTAAGAATATCACACAAAGCCCAAATTGTTTCCAATTATATTATGGACATAAGTGAGGAACATTCATTGTTTCAAGAAATTATTGTACCTTGATAAATATTCTGTCACTATTGATAACTTTGGGGGTTGAATAACTGCACCCATCAAAAGTACAATATTTGGATGCCGGAGGCGCTTCATGAGTGAGACCTATAAAATAAACTGGAATACTGAAGTGCAATCAACGAGGACAAAAAAAATTATATGTGCAAATCTAATATAAAATCATTCCCCAACCTCGTTTGAAAATCTAAAAAAGAACATTGGTATAACTTATCGAAAACAATAATCATGCATACCTCCTTTAGAAATTCTTCAAATCGTCCGGGATCAAAACCTTGCACTTTAAGAATCTTCACAGCAACATCCTAAAATGGTAGATAGTTAGGAGAGCAAAGAAAAAGAAAAAAAATGGGGCTAGAGGCAGTGTTTGCTGCGCACAAACTACTTAATGGTTCTAGGGAGGTTCTCATCAAATGGGAGAATCTTATGGATCATGAAAATACTTGGGAGAATTTTCAGGATACCCACAGTTAGTTCCGTAATTTCCACCATGAGGACAAGGTTAAACTGATTGGGGGTGGTGTTGATGGGCCATTGACCCACATATATAGGAGAGGAAAGAACCAGAAAAATGGGTCTACCAGTAGTAGTAAACTAAAGACCTGTTGGTATATGAGAGTATAGGAGAAAAAAAGCGCAACAATAGAAAATTGACGTAAGGAGAAAAGGAGGGGGAGGAATGAAAAATGCTTAATAGAATGGACAGCTGGCAAGAGGAGATTGGAGGAGAGAATTGGAGAACCACAGGTGTAATGATGAAAGAAATCATAGAGGGGAGTGAATGGAATGTTATAGGGTATCTGAGCATTGTTGGTAGTGAAGGAGGCCTTTAACAAGGGGTTAGTGTGTGCTATTTCCTTGAGTTTTTTTAACTGATTTTCTTTCCTGTTTGTCTTCCCTGTCACGAGACTGATATTTCTATGTAGAGTAAGGAGCTGAGCTCGACTCATCTAAGTTAATTATTATCCAAAATTTAATCGAGTTATGCATTTCTTAATTTTCTCTAACTACGGTGAATGACATAGAATTAGCAACAGCATGAATACAATTATCCTTAAAATACGGACAAATGAATATGTAAAGAAATAAAGAAAGAAATGCTTACAGAACCGCGCCAGTCCGCACGAAGGACAGTTCCAAACGACCCTGAAAAACAGTTATCATTGTCCTTATTTCATTGTTTCACGACACATTTTCTCTAATAAGATAAATAGATTGCTTGGGCAAAATAAGCAATTTTTTAGAGTAGATATCATGCATGAGGATTCAAATACAAAACCTGTCCCAATGTTCTCCTTCAAAATAAGTTCACTCCACGGAATATCCAGATCCTCCTTGTCAAGATCAACTTCATGACTTGGGTAATCCATTATTGACTGGTCTGCTTCATTGAAAGACTCGTATTCCTCTGCACCAGGAACTGCATAAGATGGAATATCAAATGTCTAGAACCCAATGCCACCACAATAGAGAACAGAGCATTTTGAGCTTATTTACTAAGAACCTATTTGGTAGTCTATACATCACTCAGTTCCAATCATGTATGACATGCTCTTTGAGAAAGACATGGTTCCATTCTTTCTTTTTCTACTTTTTATCTGGGATACGAAAAATGGTTCATTCTTACTCAAAGTAATCAGATGGCTGTTCCCACCCGCATAATTTGCACCCAGAGCTTCAGTTTGCTGTAGATCCATTCTGCCACTATGATTAACAGCAGGTCCTGTCATGATGGAAATCAGTAATTTTAGAGGTGTATGACCATGTGTACAGAAACCATGTTAATCTCTTTCTATTGCTCATACAACCTTTATATCATGAAATTAAAATTATACTATTTCCTCCCTCACCACCAAACAACAAAATATTACACACTAAGTTGTAACAGTCCCACATTGACTATATTAGCAATTAATGTAATTATTGTAAAACTGTCAGGGCTAGATTATTAATTAATGTAGATTTAGCCATATTTTAGGAAAGTAATTATTCAGTTTAATCAATATACTGTATTGTTGTGACAGTTGTGTACAGTTTCATTATTCAGAAGATAATATTCCATCACGTCCTTATACTTTTTTTATTTGAGTTGATATTGGAGCACACAATCTATCAGACTCTGCTCTCACAAATCAATCTTAGATTGTGTTAGGATGGTTACTAACAGACTGCCATTGTAACTGTCATAACAGCAACCTTTATTGCTGCACTGCTGCTTTATTTTTTGTTCTCTGGTTCGTTAATTGCACTCAATTCCATTTTAAGACACCAAACCCATCGTTGCAACATCGTCCACCACCAGCCACTACCACCTTTGTGACCGGAAATCGTACCCAACAAACTGCTGTCACACGTACAGTCACAAGCTGTTACTTTCCTGTCATTAGAGTGGTAGTGTCCCTTGTTTCCCAAATTTGGCTTCAGCACAACTGTCTTGGGCATCCTCCTTTAACTTAAGTCTATGTTTCCATTTTTGGTTTTGAGAGTTTGTTGATTCATTTCATTGGGACATATGTGAGTCTGCTAAACATCATCAAGCAACTCTTTCCTCTAATTCTGATAGAAGTATTGAACCTTATGATCCCATTCATTTGAATGTGTGGGAGACCCACACCCATCTCTACTATTTCTAGCACCAATTGGTATGTCTCTTTTATTGATGATTGTACTTGCATCACACGACTATTTCTCATGAGAGATAAATTCAAAGTACTCCAATCATTTGTCCAGTTTTACCAGACGGTTCAGACTCAATTTGAAAAACCTATTAAACACTTAGATTTTAATTAGGGCAGGAAGTATGTCAATCAAAGTCTTACTAAATTCCTTAAAGAGAACGGTATTGTTCATGAACTCACATGTGTTTGATACTCCCCAACAGAATAGTGTTGTTGAAAGGGAAAAAATAACCCCTAGCTTAAAACCATGAGAATTTCTATTCCAATTGCTATCCCAACCATGGTAGTTAGTATTGTATGAAAATCATACAATACGATGCGATTCCAGCTGCTACCAATACGAATCAGAGGTTGTCTTGTTCCTGAATCGCAGCTCAAGTTGCTGTATCTGAACTGAATCGTACCTGAATCATGGTTTCTAGACGAATCGCACAATTCTTCTCCTGCAGCTAGCCAAGCGGGTTGCACTCCAACAAGGGTCAGGTGATGCACGACCCGGTTCGTAAAAACCCTAAAAACAATTTTTTTCCTTTCAAAAAACTAATTGTATGCAGGAATGGGCCAATTGTTTCCCTCCCATTGAATCCTCAATGACCCATAACCTAATTGCCATCCTTTTTAGTGTTCTCACTTCTCATACTCATTCTTCATTCACGCTCTCCTTTCCTCCGTTCCTTGGCTATACTTCTGAATATAAGAAACAACACTTATTTTTTTGGGTGGCTGTTGCTGAATTTGTGGAGCTGCAAACAGCCACTGGTTTAGGATTTTATGCAGCAACATCAGTGTTTTTTTGGAGGCTATGTCGCTGACTTGTGCAGCAGCAAATAACTTTGGTTTTACTTTCTATCTTTGTTTGTCTTGAACCTTATATTATATCAGTTATATGTCACTGTTAGTTATTTGACTTCAAATAGGTATGCATGTTTTCATTTCTCAATATTTCTTTATGTTAAAATGCTCCTAGAGTGTTAATATATGTCTTAAATATATATATATATATATATGCTTTTTAATGATCACGAATCGTACAATTTACAATTTGATTCACGATTCGGAAAATAGGGATTTTGATACATGTTGTGTATACCGATTTCAATTACCTTAATCCCAACTGTCTAATCCTAAAACCTATTAGGGGAAAGCAATCTTAATTGCCACTGAAAATCAATCAATAATATTCAATCTTTCATATTTCACGTGGAACATCACTAGGTCCCTTAAATTACAGCCAAAGGATGGCATAAAATTTTCCATGCTAGAAGTAAGTCTACTTCCTCCTAACTAGAGTATATTTAACTAACAAGACCTTGAACAATTGTGATGTTGACATATAAAACAATATCCCAAGCACAACTAGTACAAGCCAAACTCAACCACACTTGATATTGTAAGAAACAATACAATAATAATCCAAATGGTCCAATTCATTTGTCTTTTGTGCATGTTAACTTTTAACTTATAATGTTTCATGTAAAAATAAAAGATAAGATGCAGTTAAGGTTAGAAAATTCAGATATAACTATAAAAACACAGGCCATCAAAACCAAGGATGAGACGGTAATTTTCAGTATAAATGCAAAAAAATAAAAGTTGCCTCATTTTTCTCAAGATTCTAATTCCACATGGTAATTATATTCATAAAAAGCATCTAGAGTGACAAACAAGATAACCTGATGTGGTATCAAATACAAGATGCAGTGCTTCACAGTCCAAGAAATACAATTGGGCTAGTGTCTTTGTATATTCAGCTGTTTCAACTGGCTTGAACTTTGGATGACATAATGGTGAAGGGACCAACATTGAAGATGCAGAATTCAGTGAAGAATCAGGCTGGCATGTTGCCCCAGGTCTTCCAACTAAATCAATCATATACTCCCTAGAAAGGTGTATACAATATTCCTAAGTTAATTGAGCTTGTTTTTCTTTCTGCAAATAAAACCATGCTATACACATTTTCTATGTAATAAGAAAACGTAAAACAATTAAACAAATTGATGAAAAAGTTCCCTCCAGTTCCCCTAATATTTAACAAAGACTTCAACAATTAAATACCATTAAACTGATATATAATTCCAATCCCTGACAAATATTCATAAACACTCTATTGAATAGATTGTAGATAAGTTCAATCCCACATTAGATAATGCTGATAAAAATGCTAATAGGCTTTTGGTTGAAAATATTACGAGATTATGGTTAAAGTTTTTAAGTGTTTCTCCAGTTTTCTTAAAAGTCATTTGCTGTGAAGCAAACTTATAAAAATACTGAAGCTATAACCAATATAGACCAACAACTATAATCAGTTTCCTTACAGATGGAAAATTTTGCAAGCTTAGCTTTGCAAACCTATACTATGTTGTAAAAGAATAAATTCATGAAATGAAGAGAAAGAATTACAGACCAACAGCTGTAAGGAATCCTTCTAAACAAAGAACAAAACATAAAACAAACATGGAAGAGAAAAAAATCAAAGAACAATGGAAAGAAACTATAAAAGCCCTAACTGATGTTTCATGTTTGTCAAATTTATTTTCAAATTTCAGGGTGTCATACAATTCTTCTATTGAGTAAAAAAGTAAAGATATATCTTGGGGCATTTTATTTTTTCATGGAATATATCAAGAGTAAATATGTATCAGCTCATATGGATTATTTATATGTCAAAATCTTTACTTAATTAGTCATAATTTATGTTTTTAATTTCTTTATAAAACAACAGAGTAAGCATATATTAAAAGAGTTTTTGATATTTAATATAATTTGTTAGTTTATGACCTTTACCATTTTTTTCTGATTAAGCATTACATTTTATTTATTATTCATTGGTAAAATTAATTGAACACGCAGGCAGGACGCACAAATATATATATATGTGTGTGTGTGTGTGTGGAATCTAGGTCGTCAATCATGGTAAGATATTTTTTCCAGTTGTTGGCAAGCCATATATATTCGAAAAGAAAGTAGTTTAAAGTTCAAACTTTACCAATGAAATTTTGTATAAACAGTACCTTCATAAATTCATCTCTAATCATTCTGTGATTTCATTCTTTATTTACAGCTAGTGGACCATTTCCGCCTTCAATTATCCCAAAAACACAAATATATTGGGAAAAGCAATAGTAGGCACTTCACATCATGGAAAAAAAAATGCTACCATTCCCTAATAATTAAGGGAAATTGTGCTTTAGTTAAGTACTTTCATTTTTTGTATTTTAGTTAAAAGTTTAAAAGGATTTTTATAGAATAAAAAATGAAAAATATTGATAAATAATTTTATGTTAATAAAAAAAAGAATAGAGTAAAAAGTTAAAAAGATTTGGGATAAATTTATTTTTTAAAATTAGTATGAATTCTTTCTTATTTCTATTCAGCCAAATAACACATTTTTTCTACCCTATTCCCCTTTTAGTTCTAATCTCTCCTATTTCTTTTCCTAATTTCTTTACTCCCTATTTCACTTCTCATCCAAATAAAATTAATTTCTAACCAGAAAATAGGGAAAAAAATACGGTCTATATCCATAATGGAATATCACTTTGTATTTCAAAAGCATCTAAGTTTTAACAAAAATATTCTGAAACACCCATCTTTACTCTTTGACCATTTTTACCCACACAACGTTGCAATTATTATAAATAAATAAATAAATAACTATTCATACTCAAATTTTCTATGTAATTTTATTTGATTTATAAATTTATTAAAGCAACAAACCTGTCAGAACCAAATTGCACTATACATGAAGCACCCACATCCTTCCTACAATACTTGCAGCCCTTTGCAATACGGCATGGTAGATTGATTAAGTCAGCCAACACCTGCATTTTTTAAATTGTTATAGGGTATTCAATTCAAATATAACACAACCAAACTTCAGTAGTATGCAAAACAAAAAATATTCTCAGTTAGAAACTCCCAATTGCTTGCATCACTATGAAACAATAAAGAGAATAAATAAAGAACTAGAAGATCTGAGTGACATTGATGTAAAAGTAATGTAACCAGAAAATCACCAACGTATAAACAAAGCATTAAATAATGAATAATACTTTAAACAGCAAAGCTCGATGGACACAAAGGCCAATGGGTAAGCTTCCAATTGGAAGAATGACGGAATGCAGGCAGCTTTTAAGAAGTTGGGTGCATTCTTTCCAGCGTGTACCTAAATTTTCCTCAGTTAAAGATCCTCCCCTTCAGAAGACAATGAAAGCTCGTTAGGAAGATGTCAATGAAATTGTGACTTTCCAAAACAACTCTTTTTTTTTTCTTTAAAAAATTGAAGACAGGTAACTGACCCCATCCTATTGCAAACAAGATTCGCAAGCTGATCAGTTGCATCTTTCGTGGTAATCCAGTTATTTGAAAGACTTGCTACCCTATTTTGCAGTTCTCTCAAACCAGGATCTCTAGATTTATCAACAGCAACCACTAGGATTGACAAGTCATCGCTAGGTTCAATTGACATCAGTGATTCAAATGATGGAATCATACCAACATTCTGCAGATCAGTACTTATAGTCCATGTATACACATCCATCCCATGGATTAAGTAGAATCCATCTATAATTTTATCAGAGTATTGCAAACAACCATCTACCTGGCCAATATGAAAGCATAGAAACACTCAATATATTTCCAGTTAAAGAAAAGGTTAATACTTTATACACAAAACTTGGGGACATGGAAATTCTAGGTGTATCGATTAAGCATTCAATTTAAAGGTGCATGGATGATTCCAAAGTTACTTTATACTATGAATACCCAAATTATTGATCACTAATATGAAACATGCTACACTCAACTAAGCTGAATCAGTACATTGGTATATATATCCTGTAAAACTCCGGTATACATACAGGGTGTTTCATTGACAGATAACCGTTTCAATTTTATCTTGTTAACTTAATCCTTGTTTTGTGAAGTTAACCAAATTCGGGGATTAAATTTGTCATGAAGTGAACAAATTCTTCGATTAAGTATCCATTTAATTAAAATTTTGATAGAGTTAATTATGATATAATTGATTCTAAACTGTTTGCCCCAAACTAATCTCAGTCTCACAAGTGAGGACTGAATTATACACACGCATACTTATCAAATCAATACAGGTCAGTCACTTACAAAGACAAAATTGTATATTAAAGATACGTATTGTCTTGGTGACTAAGGGTAAATTTGTAAATCAGTAATCTATTATAACTGACTCTGTTAGGAAATTGCAGATTTTCAGTTAGTTTAGTTTGTGTTGAATTGTCTATATATAGATATAGATAGATTATAGAGATAGATTATTGTGGCTTTTAACAAAACACAATAAAAATAAAAATAATAATAACAATAATAATAATAGTCACTCTTCTATCTCCATTCTCTCTTCTTACCCCTCTCAATTAAATTTAATAATAATAGAATAAAATGGTGTTAGGATCTCAATATCCTGCAATCGGGATCCTCAGTCTGCATGGTAATTGTCTTACAATTAGACCACATGGACCGGGTTCCATCCGATTCAAAAAATCTCAATATTCTGTAAAAATAAAATTGATCTTAGCCCTATCTTTTAAAAATCATATCATCTTATTTTTTATATGATCAGTGAATTTGGTCTCTCACCCCAGTATCCTAAATTCCATTAAAAAAAATCCAAAAAAGGGACGAAATCCATGAATTACGTAAAACAAAAATCCTATCCGGAAAAAAGGGGGGACGCAATTCATCAATCACACAAAACAAAAAAGACCGACATCATCATCCTTTTTAAAAATACAGAAATTAAGACCAATCTTGAAACCTAAAACATATTTCACCCACAACAGACACCAATTAGCATATACTTCCGAAGAACAAATTCATTATGAAAAGACGTGAATACCCAAAACCGGTGCGTGAGCGTCTGGGCCGAAGAAGAAGAGAGGTGGTCCGAGGAAGAAGCTGAATGAGAAGAAAGACGAAGAGCAAGAGCGAGCTGCAGCTGATAACTCTCCTCCGTTTGTTTTGCCCAGCTCTTGAACGAGGAGCCTTGTTCTTCCTCATCACCACCCATTCTATTGCGCTCAGATTCAGATTCCGATTCGGCTTCAGCGCCACCACTACTGTACATTTTTTCTTCCTCTCTTTCGTTCTCGGAATTCGAGCGAGCGCTGTTTCTTTCTTTCTAACTTGCAAGCATGGTAACTGCCACCACACTGCAGCAGTAACGGGTTGCTGCTGTTGGTGTTCCTCGCGTCCCGGGGTTGCGCAAACGCGATTCGCTCTCTCTTGCTTTTTCCAGCGTCGGGTTATTCATTATTATCCTGGTTTTTATTTTTTTAAGAATAAAAATAAATGTGCCATGGAAAAATGAATGAAAACACTATTATTCAACTTAGGTCAATCTTTATGGGAATTATTCATACCAATTGTGAAAAAGGGATATTTTAATGGTCAACATTGCACAAGTGATTGTGTTTTGCCACGTGGCAGCGTGCGTCTGGAATAATGTCACATAAAGCTATTTAAAAAATATTTTTAGGCTTTTAATGTTTAAGAATTTAGTTTTAGTCCTTATAACATTAATAGGTAAATTATATTTTTGGTCTTCGAAAGTTTTTGACTCGCTTTAGTCCTTTAACTTTTTAGATATTAGTCTTCCACTCTAAGCTTGTTTTCCTGTCCAATCTTTTGATCATTTCATTTATTTTGACCGTTAAATAATAATATGACATTATTTTTAAATTATTTTATTTCATTATATTTTCTAGCAATTAAAATTTGTCAAAAAATGTTTGGATAGCATGTTTAAAGGTCATAAACATACTCTAGTATCTAAAAGCAGAAAAATAAATTGTTATATCCCAATCCAAATTCAACCTATACATAATTTCAAATCTAGATTGAAAGTTTGAAACACAAATAAAATAAACACAATTTATCAACTCTTCATGACTTCAAAATTGCCTCTTCTTTTACCACCATTGTCGCTAGTGTTCTCCTCCGACACCATTATCACGTAGGCATATCGCTCATCGAAATGTAGCCCCTCAACCCCACCACGCCCTCCTTCATCACAACCACATCGATCGCCATGCCACCGAGGTCACCTTTGTTACCATTGATATCGTGCAACCTTGACACCTCTTCTCATTCTCGTTCAAAATCCCATAGACCTGACTCCACTTCCTTCCGCCACAATCTTGATCTAACTCAGATATAAAATTTTGGAGTGTTTGTTGTATGGTCCTTGAAGGGGGCTCTATATGAAGCATTGAGAAAGAAAGGGCTTTAGTAATGGAAGTGAGAGCAAGATGAAAAAGGTCTGTTTTTGAAAGCCATTGTTGACCAAGAGGAGCTGCCAATGTCGAATCCCCAATGGCAGCGAGACGTAGACCTGACCATGATGAGATTCGCAGAGGGCAACGAGGATGTGACTCACTTTGTTCTCTCACTTACTTAATGATCTTTCTTGAATTTTGTTATTGTGTTGGTGTCTATTTCTGTTGGAATTTTGGATTGGTGTTGGAGAATGTTAGTTTGATGGATGGTTGAGGTGATTAAATTGTGTTGGTGGGTTTTTGTTGAGTCAAAAGAGCGTTTGTGTCTTAAAAATGAATCAAGACCCATAATTATTTTGATCTGATGTAAACAAGTATAAATGTAAAATGATGTGTGGTATGCATCTAATATCTTTATAACATCTCGTTTGATGTTTTCAAATGATAGGCAAATAATGATCAGTTGTTGCATGTGGTATAACTTTTAAAACTTCATTTGTTACTCTATATTTGAGGTTCTATTTGCAGAAACATTCTAGGATCTGTCGAATCCTATGAAGAATAAGTAAAGTCAAGATCTAATATGTCATCTTCACTATCAAAAGAAGAGCTTTGCTACACAGGACCTACTCTAACACAAAGATGTGACTACCTGCTACAATTTCCCATATAAGCAAGCCTTAAACAAAGATTTCTCTACATGAGGGAAGAATGTGCATTAAGTGCACCCAATGACCCTCTTTTATCATACGAAGATCAAATGAAGATTTACTCGTTGTGAGACAACAAATGCTTGAAGATAAGCCTATGTAAACTAGAAGCTTTAAAGACTGAAGCAGTTGATCTCATGCAAATATTTCTTATTCTTCTCTTTCAACAAGACACTCTTTTATACTCTTGTAAAACTAGAAGAAGATGTCAAAATACCTTGAACACCCTGAGAGAAAACGACTAAGTGTTGTTTTTGTTTATGCATCTGTAGGATGATTCTTTTTTAGTCTCTAGGAAATCCTTAACAACAAATCTTTTTTGATCTATTTAGAACCAACAATGGTTTGGTAGTAGAATATTGGGTGTTGATCAAACTTAGGGTAGAGTTTGAATTTGTTAGAGCTAGAAGTGGTCGTGACATAATACTTGTAATCTATGAAAAGTTAGTCGAACTTGGTAATTGACCAAGAACTGGACGTAGTCTTAGTGGTAGAGACGAACCAATATAACTCTATGTGTCTATTTACTCTTTTGCTTTCTCTCTGCTTTTAACTAACCCTGGGTCTGGATTTTCTTTAGTCGTTTGAGGATATCCTGCGTTTGTGCGAACTTTTTTTTTTCATTGTCTAAAGTGTTCTTGTAATAAAGTTTGTTATTTGTTCTTACAAAGTTATCTTCACAGACAAAAAACTTTGTTGGTTTAAAATTTTTTTTACATTTATATTAAATCACAATTCAACCTCTCCCCTTCTTGTGATATTGCCTTTACAGTTTGGTATCAGAGCTCAACCTCTAAAGGTTGAGCACCTGATAGTGTCCAAAGGAAAAGATCATGATTGTAGATAACAACAACAATGGTCAGTTCATTGTTGAGGGAGATTCTCTCACAAGGCCACCAGGCTTCACAGGAGAAGACTATCTATATTGGAAAGACATAACGGAGATGTACATTAAGTCCAATCACTACAGGCTTTGGATGATCATCACAAATGGAGACATACCTAGTACCAAGCATGAAGCAAAATGGACAAATGAAGATCTTACTAGAATGGAGCTAAACACGAAACTCTTATACCTTAACATGTGCTCTCTCCAGAAATGAGTACAACAAGATATGCATATTAAAGAAACTAACGAAATCTAGGACTCTTTAAGCATAAATTATGAAGGAACAGAAGATGTTCAACTTAGAAAAGCTACCACTCTGCACGCCACTATGAAAGTTTTTGTATGAAGGAAGGAGATTTGTGGATGGTATGTTTGGAAGATTGCAAGTTCTTCTAAATGGACTTGAAGCTCTAGGATAGACATTCACCAAAGCTCAGATCAACCTGAAGATCTTAGATAGCTTTCCCAAAGTGTGATAACCAAAGACAACAACTATCTAAGAAGCTAGAAATTTAAAAACTCTAGCTTTGGATGAACTATTAGGTATTCTAAGAGTTCATGAAGTTCATCTTTAGAACAAAGATCATCTCCCACAAAGAAACTCCACTACCCTCAATACTGGAGAAACCAGCTCCAAACGTGAAGAAAGTAAGAGCTCATCTAGGGCTTTGAAGGTACATATGGTTGAGTCTGACGCCTCAGATGGCAGCTTTGAAGGATCCATAGATGATGAAGTGACCCTTATGTCAAGAAAATTCAAACAAATGATGAAGAAGAAAAGAAAGTTTTAGCACTTCTCCAAACGAAAAGATACAAGATTTAAAAAGAAACACAAGGAGGAGAATAATGAGATCATCTGCTTTAAGTGTAAGAAATCTATCCATATAAAGGCAAAATGTCCTCAGTTAAAGAGAAAAACACATTCTAGAGACAAGAAAAAGAAAAGTATGATGGTAACCTAGGATGACTTAGACAGTGAAAATAGCAACATCTCAGATGATTAGCAAGCTAACATCTGTCTAACGGCCAACACAAATGAAAAAATAGAGGTAAAAACATGCTCTAAATCTGACTCTTCTTCTTGTTCTTCATTAGACAATGAAGAAGATATGCCCTATGATCTTCTTCAAACCAGTCAAATGATTTCTCTTTAGTGGAAAAAGTATAAAGAAAAATACAAAATATTTGCTTGTGAAAATACTAAACTAAAGAAATCAAATGAAGTTTTGAAAGAGAAAATCCAGGCTTTGGAAAAGAGTCTGAGTCAGACCAATAAGACTGACGAATCCTTTACAGTTGAAAAACTAAGAGAGGAGATCATTTGTCTTACAAAAGACTTTGGAAAGTTTTTGGAAAGTTCCAACACTTTAACCATGCTTCTAAAATTTCATCAACATCCTCATGACAAGTTTGGCCTAGGAGTAGAAAAGAATGCACCATCTTCTAAGTCACATTTTGTAACAGACAAGTGTGACTTCTATGGTAAGTTTGAAGACTCCAAGTTTAGATGTATCCATAAGAAGAAACAAATGTTTAAGGGTACTAATTCTTATAGACACAAAAAACATGGGTACCAAAATCTCAAATTGTTCCCATTACAGATATCCTTGGTAGGAAAAGGCTAGGGTTTAAGTTGGTATCTGGACAGTGGATGCTCATAACACATGACAGAGGAAAGTATATGTTCCTCAACCTAAAACCCATTGAAGGAGGAACAATTGCTTTTGGAGGCATGGAAAAAGGAAAGATTAATGGTATAAGTAAAATTGGTATTCCTTCCTTAGCTTCCATAGACAACCTCTTATATGTTGAAGGTCGAGAATATAATTTATTGAGCATAAGTCAATTTTGCAATAGTGGTTATATTGTATCTTTCGACAAAGACTAGTGTATAGTCAAGACAAAAGAAAACAAGTCTTTCTTTACTGCAAGACAACATAACAATCTCTATGAGATTGATCTAATAGGTCTCAATAAACAACATGTAAAGTGTCTACTTTCTAGAGAAGATGGAAGGTGGTTTTGACATAAAAAAACTTGAGCATGTCAATATAAAGCACATTTCAAAACTTTCCAAAAAGAATTTAGTAAAAGGTATGCTCAAGATTTGTTGGAACAACTTCTTTGTGAAGCATGACAAGGAAAATATATAAAAACTTCTTTTAAATCTAAAGATAAATTAAGTCTGGGAGGAAAGAAATATGACTTTGTTATAGTTGATGACTATTCCAGATACACATGGGTATACTTCCTTGCACATAAACATGAGTCTTTTAAGTTCTTTGAAATATTTTGTAAAATAATTCAAAATGAAAAAAGATTTTGTATCTCTTCTATCAAAAGTAACCATGGGATTGAGTTTAAGAATGTTGAGTTCAGATCATTCTGGGAAAAGAATGGTATTTTTCACAATTTCTCTTCACTGAAAACTCCTCAACAAAATGGGGTAGTTGAAAGGAAAAATAGAAATATGCAAGAAATGGCTAGAACCATGATCTGTGAGAACTCATTTCCTAAGCACTTCTAGGAAGAAGCAGTAAACACAGCATGTTATGTTCGAAATAGAATATTGATAAGACCTTTCATTGAAAAGAATCCTTATGAACTATGGAAAAGATTAAGACCCAACATCTCATACTTTCATCCATATGGATGTGAGTGTTTTGTCCTAAACACTAAGGACCAACTGGGCAAGTTTGATTCAAAAGTGGATAAAGAATCTTCTTAGGATATTATGATACATCCAAAGCCTACAAAATTTTAAATTCAAGGACTTTACTCGTGGAAGAATTTATTCATGTTAAATTCAATGATGAACTAACCTCCGATAGGAAACTATCAGATCTTAAGGATGATTTTGCAGATATGCAGATAGGTCCATTTGATGTATCTAAAGTAGATAAAGTCAAACAATCTGATGAAGATCTTCTTCAAACTAAAGAAACATTAGATCAACCACCTTATACGAAGGACTGAAAATTTGTTCATTATCATCCACAAGATCAGAACATTGAAGATTAGACTGAATGAGTTAAAACCAGATCATCATTCAAAAACCTTATGTCTTATGCCTTTGTGTCTGAATTCGAACCTAAAAATATAGACAAAGCTTTGATAGACAATGATTGGATCATCGTATTTGGAAGAAAAACTTCATTATTTTATCGGAAATGATGTTTAGACACTTGTTCCTAAGCCAGAAAATAAGAGCATCATTAGAACAAGATGGGTCTTGATGGAGCTCCATTGCAAGCTCAAGGCCAAGAGGGAGAACTTGAAAAACTTCCTTTGGTTAGCTTTAGAGGACCCATGACAAGAGCTAGAACTCAAGCCCTTTAAGAGCACATCAAAGCTAACTTGCACCTTTTAGACAATTATGAAGAAGGACACCACTCAAGAAAAACAAGGGCTGAATTTTGTACTATCAAGTCAAATTTATTCCAGCACCTTTTAGTGGCAATAGTAGTGGCAATAAATAGGCCTTTAATGGAAATAAAAAGGCCTTTAGTGGCAATTGTGTAAATAAATGTAGGTGCACTTGTATGTAATTTTTTTAGCATTTATGTAAGCTTGTAAAATACACATGGCTGACATTGGCACATGGCTGAGTCATCATAGGAGAAGCTTGCACCTCAAGCTTCATTAGCTTGCACCACAAGCTTTATTAGCTTGCACCTCAAGCTTCCTTAGCTTTTACCTCAAACTTCCTTAGCTTGCACCTTAAGCATCATTAGCTTGCACCTCAAACTTCATTTCATTTGCCATTTCACTTGCATTTAGCTTACATTTTTGTGGCTTTATAAGGCCAGCCCAAACATATTGTGCACACTTTTGGAAAATTAATAGAAAGATGAAATTTCTTGTGAAAGTTTCTCTCTTGTTCTTGTGCAAGAACTTCTTGGATCTTATCAATGATTCTCAATGCTATTGTGGCGATTCTTCCTAGACTCATTGGAGAGCTTCTCCATGGCATCATCCATCTTCATTCCTTGTCTCAATCCATCTTCCATTGCTTAATTCTTTGGAGCTACTTCACGCCATTTTTACTTCACATCTTGAGTGAGAGCTCTAGTTCTTGAAGAGATCTTGGAGAGTGAGTTTCATTGCAAGGTAGATTGGGGAAATCAATGTCTAAGGAGTCTAGACATACATCAGGTCTTTAGAAACAAGTTGGATGAACAAGGAAAAGTAGTACGCAACAAAACTAGGTCATTGGCTTAAGGCTCTAACCAACAAGAAGATATATATTTCATTGAAACCTTTGCATCTATTGCTAGACTTGAAGCTATAAGAATTATGCTTGCTTTTGCTGCTCACAAAAACATTAAGCTTTTTCAAATGGATGTTAAAAGTGATTTTTTAAACAGTTGTATTGAAGAGGAAGTATATGTCAAATAATCTCATGTTTTGAGGATCAAACTCTTTAGACCATGTTTTCAAACTTAAAAAGGCTTTGTATGGTCTGAAATAGACACCAAGTGCATGGTATGATAGACTAAGCTCTTTTTTCTTAGAAAATAGTTTTATGATAGACAAAGTAGACACAACTCTTTCTAGAAGAGAAGTTGGCAAAGAGTTAATTATAGTTTATATATATGTTGATGATATTATCTTTGGAGCTACTAATGAATCTCTGTGCAAGGATTTCTCTTATCTAATGAAGAGTGAGTTTGAAATGAGCATGATGGGAGAACTCAAGTTCTTTTTAGGACTTCAGATCAAACATGATAACAAAGGTATATTCATTCATTAACAGAAATACCCTAAAGAGTTTTCGAGGAAGTTTAAGATGGAAAAAGCTTAACCAATGAAAACTCCTATTCATGCTTCCAATCCTCTAAGTAAAAGATGAATCAGGTAAACCAGTAGATCAGAATATCCATAAAGGTATAATTAGATCGCTTATGTATCTCACTACAAGTAGACCTGACATTATGTATAACTATATATTTGTGTGCTAGATTTCAATCTGATCCTTGAGAATCACATCTCAAAGTTGTTAAAAGGATCTTACAATATCTAGTAGGCATCACTAACCAAAATTTATTCTGTAAGAAAAATCAAGATTTCAGGTTAGCAGGATATTGCAATGCAAATTATGCAAGAGATAAAATTGAATAAAAAAGTACAAGTGGTGAATGTCATTATCTTGGACCATGTCTGATATCTTGGGTAAGTAAGAAGCATAACTCCATTGGGCTCTCTGTAAACTCTTGTAAAATTAGAAAAAACTGTCAAAACAATTTGAACACCCTGAAAGAAAAAGACTAGGTGTTGTTTTTGCTTATGCATTTGTATGATGATTCTATTTTAGTCTCTAAGCAATCCTCAACCACAAATCTTTTATGATCTATTTAGAGCCAGTTGTGGCTTGGTAGAAAAAAGAATGTTAGGTGTTGATCAAACTTGAGGTAGAGTTTGATTTTGTAAGAGCCAAAAGTGGTCATGACATAATATTTGTAGCTTGTGAAAAGGTAAAGGAACTTATTGGTAGATGCAAACCATTATAATTCTTTGTGTCTGTTTAGTCTTTGCTTTCTCTCTGCTTTTAATTGACCCTAGGTCTGAATTGTGTTTTAGTCGTGGAGGGTATCCTACATTTTTCCGAACTCATGTTTGTAATCGTCCAAAGTGTTCTTGTAATAAAGTTTGTTATTTGTTCTTACAAAGTTATATTCGCAGACAAAAAACGTTGTTGGTTTGAAAAAGTTTTCACAATTACGCTAAATCATAATGCAACCTCTACCCTTCTTGTGATATTTGCGTTTACAGTTTTGACTTTTTATTTTTATTTTTGTGTTTGTGTCTTTGAATTAGGACAAGAAATATTTTCTTTGACTTTTGAGATCTAAGCATTTGATGTTGGTGTGTTTCAGATCTAAGCATTGATGTTTCATTGACCTTGATGTTTCATCTTTGGTCTTTATTTTAGAGGTCGAGAAATTTGTTTTTTATGCTTAGGCAAGCAGTTTCTGGTGATTTTCAGCCCGCCAGAAAACAAATTATTGTAAAATAATAATAAAAGTAAACAACGCATTATCATTTAAGGGTACAATAAATGGAAAAAACAAAATATTGAACGGAAAAAAGTTTGGGGAGGAAGACCAGTATCTGAAAAGGACCAAAAACATAAAAGTAAAAAATTTTAGGGACTAAAGTTATAAGATTTTAGGTCTTAAAAATATTGAAATTTAATTTTTGTCATATTTTCATCGATTTTTTAATTTCTAATTTCTTCTAGCACTTTCATGCTACATAGTCATTCATACCATTATTAGAGATCAATAGTAAAGGTGAGAATGAAATCATATAGCCCAAGCATCAACTCAACTTACTTGAACTCATTCGAAATACTTTGAACATGTCAAGCCTATAATTTGCCTAAACTAAAAGCCTGATAAGTTCCATATTTAAGTTAAAATTATGTTTCAAAAGCTGACACTTATCATTTGATTTTGATAACTTTGCTTATAAACTTGCCCTAAACCTAGTTAAATTATATTTAGTACTTAGATAAATGTTGTTTTTCATATTTCGAAAGATTAATCCAATCATATTTTGTATTTTGATAGGTTCCAAGGATATCCGAAGCTTACGAACAAGCAAAGCAAGCAAGAAGGGCTTAAAAGGCAAACATGGGAGGTGTTACAAGCAAAACAGGCCCAAAATCCATCCAGGCCAAAAGCATTCTTCAGGGCGAAGCTTCTAACTCGCCCAGGCGACCAATTCTAGTGTATTTGGCTCGTCCAGGCGAGCTTCAAGTTCCAAGATGATAAGGGTTAGCTCACCCAGGCGAGCAAACATAGGCTAAACTACTCACCTAGGCGAGTGGAAGCAGGCAGGAGGCAAATTCTATAAATAGCCAACGAATTGTTGCAGCCAAACATTCCATTCTTCATTATTTTGCTTCCTAGAGCTTGTTCTTTACTTTAGGCTCTTAAATATTGGTAGTAAGTAGGTTAGGGAAGTGAGAGAAGTGAGATTTAGTATGGAGACTCTGCCGGAAAAAAGCGGTGATGGGGCCCTTCATCAATTCTTCTCTTGAGGAGGTTCCCTCCATGCTTGGCTAGCTTCTCTGAGGATTGGATGTAATCTTCTTAACCCTATGTCTCTCTTTTAATCTTTATTTATGCATTAATCTTTTCTATTCCTTGTTGGTAATTTCATTTTGTGCTTAATGCTTGATTCTACTTGATCACTAGTTTCATGAATTTAATCCTAAGTGAGACTGGAAAGTAATCTTAGGGTTTGAACTGAATGATTTTACTCATTACGTTACATTGTTAGGAATAGGGCACAACGTTTTGATTGCATAAAGCACACGATTATGAATTTAATGCTGGGGTATTTATTTCATATGCGAGGGATTGATATTCAGTAGATATCCTTAGAACTTAAATGCGAGGGATCAATTCGGGGTAAAATAGTGTGCATCAATAAGGATAGATAATGATTTATGCATGGTAATATTAATTGGATATAAAAGGATAAGAATGATG
This sequence comes from Glycine latifolia, assembly GCA_013407115.1. Lineage (NCBI taxonomy): Eukaryota > Viridiplantae > Streptophyta > Magnoliopsida > Fabales > Fabaceae > Glycine > Glycine latifolia. Next base: position 41,319 of record QARZ01041102.1, read on the forward strand.
AAACCCAATCCCACTTTCCCATAAATATATTTCATTTTACGAATTTAGTAATTTTCCGTTACTTTCTTAAACAAATGAAATTCCGCTCATCCTACTTGTACATAACTATTGAACTGTTAAATTTTATTTGGAGTAACTGAGTAGCTCAAGTCCTTGTGGAGATGATCTTATAAATTTTGTAACTTACAATGACAAATCGGTGCACTTGCCGAAAGTACGTATCAAGTTGCTGGCGCCGTTGCCGAGGACTTGAGTCGCTCGCTCAGTTTTTTCAAATTTAAATTTTTCAGTTGAATAGGACTTTTTCTTTTCTTTCATTATTTTGATTTTTTTATAAATTCTCTTGTGTTTTATTTTCCCTAACCTTGGTACTTACGAGTTATTGCAAGTTTGTTCTTTTTCCTTTTTTAGGTAAATTTCTTGCAGCGACATCGTTATTTAATTCAGAAATTACCAAAAAGAAGGAAAAGTACTAAACAACGAAAGAGATACCAAGTGAATCTTCTTCTTCTATGTTGATTCTCCTTCACCAGTAATGCCACCTGTAATTTATATTATGGCTGATAAAGGAGGGGGAGAAGAAAATAGACCACCATGGAGGACTCTTGGTAACTATGCATATCAACAAGGATCAAAGCATTACAACAGCATAGTCATTCCTCCTTTTAGTAAAAATGTTGTGTAATTGAAGCCCGCATTGCTCAGTCTAATTGGATCACATCCTTTTTCTGGACTAGATCATGAAGATCCATACACGCATTTGTCTACCTTCATGGAGTTGTGCAGTACCATGGGAGCCTCTGATGTAGATGCTGAAGCTATTTATCTCAGAGCTTTTTTGTTCTCCATGACAGATAAGGCAAAGACTTGGCTTCAATCCCAACCAAACAAAAGTCTTAGCACTTGGGAAGAAATGGAGGAGAAATTCATTGCCAGATTCTTTCCTCCATCTAGATTCATAAGCGCAAAATCAGCAATTGCTACGTTTTCCCAAGGATTTAATGAACCTCTCTGTGAGACATGGGAGAGATTCAAATCTTTACTGCGAAGGTGCCCAAACCATAACTTTGATGAGATTGCACAACTACACATTTTTTACAGTGGTTTGAGACCTCAAACAAAGATGATTCTTGATGCCTCAGCTGGAGGTACAATGATGTCCAAGAGCCTGGAGGAAGCAATTATAATCATTGACTCCATAGCAGCCAGTGATTACCAGTCTCACCATGATAGATATCCGATTCAAAGAAAAGGTATAATTGAGCTGGATACTCAGAATGCAATTCTAGCTCAGAATAAGCTCTTGACTCAACAAATAGAGGCCTTGACCAAACAGATAGGCCAACTTCCTCAACAAATTCAACAAGCATCTCATGGTTGCCAACAAGAAGAGGAGGCTTATTATATGCAAAATCAGACCAGACCTCAACATAACTTCTAAGGAAATTACCAAGGCTACAGGGATGGTCCAAGTTCTTATGACTGGAAGCAGCAAAATGATAATGCATATTATGGTCCCACTAACTTTTTTTGTGTAGGCCCCTCTAACAACTCTTATGCAGGTTCTTCAAATAGGGTTCCACCACCACAACAACAAGAAGCTCAGCCTGATAGAATATCAAAAATGGAAGATACTCTAACTTGGTTTATGCAGATGTCCATGTCAAATCAAAAGAACACTAAGGCTTCCATCAAAAGTCTTGAAGTTCAGGTTGAACAACTTGCAAAACAACTATATGAGAATAGAGGTGGATCTTTTTCAGCAAATCGAAAAGAACCAAGAGAGTGTTTTAGAGTGGATGTCTTGGATGAAGTAATTTCTGACTCCAAGAGGTTGGTTCAAGGAAAAGATCGTTTAGAGAAAATATCAGTTGAAGCATTTGAGAAGATGAGTGAATCTGAAGACAATGATAGTTTAGATCATCTCCAACAACCAGATGCTTTCAAGGAAATTCCTTACCAGCAAACTCTCTTTGAGGAATTGTTAGAGGAAGTGAAAAATCAAGAATAAAAAACAAAGGTAAACGCAGTACCTCCACATGCTAAAAATGTTTTTCTTGCAGGGACTTCACAGAAACCAGTCATAAGCCATTCAAGTCTCTCTAAAAAAAGAAAAGAAACTAGTGAAAATGTTGGAGGAAAATGCAAAAGCCATTGGCTCATACCTATTGTCCAATTGCTAGGAGCCAAAGCCATAACAAAGGCGTCCAGCTAATATGACGTTAAAGAAGTGCTCCTGGGAGGCAACCCAGTGTTTTTAATTTTTGTCTTTATTTTTGTTGTTTTAATGTTATATGTCTTTTTAAAAGTTTATATCTTATCTTTTTGAAAGTATCATCTATTTTGTTAGAACTTGGATATAGGTCCATTGGTTAGGGGGAGTAGCAAAGCAGGTGAAGAAGAAGAACGTGACAGATCCTATTGATTATCTGAATGGAGGACATCGAGCTCCTCAGCCACGATCTTCAAAAATCAGTGACATTGTTTTTTAAATTTCTTTACTGCTTTGTAGTTTAAATTCAGTACTTTGTTTATTTAGTCACTATGTTTGATGTTTGCTTGAAAAATTTGTGTGCATTTTTTATTCTTTTTGCTTGCACACAAAGGTTTCTATCTTTTTGAAAATACACATTTTGATTACTTTTTGTTTTGTTAACATGGTTGTATAAATCTTTTTGGGGCTTAACTGATATGTCATGTTTTGAAAAGAATCAACAGATAAATGTTTTGAAACTTGTTTTTGGACCAGACACCACAAAATGATTTTTTTTGGAAACTTTGAGAATGAAAAAACAAATGAATGGCTTTTCAAAGATCAAATGAAGGTAGATATTTTTACATGGAATTGATAAAGAACATCTTTTGAAACATTGATTTGATTTTAACATAAAAATAGACCTTAAGCCTAGTGAGTGTGTGCAATCACATAAATTACATTGAATGTCCGCACTAATATGATTTATAATTGATTTTGCATGAATTTCTAATTGTCATAACATATGATGCATGGATATGATTTAGGCCTTCTTTCTTTTTGAACATCTTTTTAAGCCACTGGCCAAAAAGCTATCCCAACATAAATATAATGATTTACCATTTGCAAACCCTTTTGAGCCAAACACTTGATATTTTGTTGGAACCCTAACCTAGGATAAGAATTCCTTACCTTACCTTAGGTTAGGAGAGCAAAAAGGGAAATATTTTTTTTGATGGAAACTTTTTGGGTAGCTCACATGATGAAAAAGACTTTTAAATGTGGCTATATGCTATTCATGTGATAAGTAAAAGAAAAGAAAGAAAGAAAGAAAGAAAAAGAAAAGAAAAAGAAAAAGGAAACAAATTTCCTATGTTTTAATGTATTGTACAAAGTATTTGGGTGAAATGGAAAAATTGATAAACATGGATATTTTGGAAGAAAAAGGAAGAAATAGGAAGTGATAATCTAATTGTTTTATCTTTACTTGCTCTCCTATTCTAGAGGTCTTTTTGAATATCCAGAAAAACCAAGATTCCTTTCTAAACCAGACGCAACCACAAAAGCCCTAATGATCCATGAATAGTAAAATAGTGTGCATCAATAAGAATAAACACTCACCTGTGAGAATTAAACACCTTCAAGAGGTTTTCCTCTGTCTGAATCAAGCACATGTTTCCTCTTATGTTCTTTAGAAATGAAATGTGAATCGATCTTAATCTCATTTGGTTTTGTGAATTTCATCTTTTGTTTCAATTCTCAAGGTTGACTATTTGAAAATATGTTCTGATCACTTTGGAAAGTTGATTCTTTACAAAAGCATGTTCATAAATATTTAATATAGTCCTAAATGTTAATTTACTTTGCTTGAGGACAAGCAAGATTCTAGGTTGGGGGGAGTGATAAGTGCCATATTTCAGTTAAAATTATGCTTCAAAAGCTGGCACTTATCATTTGATTTCGATAACTTTGCTTATAAACTTGCCCTAAACCTAGTTAAATTATATTTAGTACTTAGATAAATGTTGTTTTTCATATTTTGGAAGATTAATCTAATCATATTTTGTATTTTGATAGGTTCCGAGGATATCTGAAGCTTTCGAACAAGCAAAGCAAGCAAGAAGGGCTTAAAAGGCAAACATGGGAGGTGTTAGAGGCAAAACAGGCCCAAAATCCATCCAGGCCCAAAGCATTCTTTAGGGCTAAGCTTCTAACTCGCCCAGGTGACCAATTCTAGTGTATTTGGCTCGCCCATGCGAGCTTCAAGTTCCAAGATGATACAGGTTAGCTTGCCCAGGCGAGCAAACATAGGCTAAACTACTCGCCTAGGCGAGTGGAAGCAGGCAGGAGGCAAATTCTATAAATAGCCAACGAATTTTTGAAGCCAAACATTCCATTCTTCATTCTTTTGCTTCCTAGAGCTTGTTCTTTAGTTTAGGCTCTTAAATATTGGTAGTAAGTAGGTTAGGGAAGTGAGAGAAGTGAGATTTAGTATGGAGACTCTGCCGGAAAGAAGCGGTGATGGGGCCCTTCATCAATTCTCCTCTTGAGGAGGTTCCCTCCATGCTTGGCTAGCTTCTCTGAGGATTGGATGTAATCTTCTTAACCCTATGTCTCTCTTTTAATCTTTATTTATGCATTAATCTTTTCTATTCCTTGTTGGTAATTTCATTTTGTGCTTAATGCTTGATTCTACTTGATCACTAGTTTCATGAATTTAATCCTAAGTGAGACTGGAAAGTAATCTTAGGGTTTGAACTGAATGATTTTACTCATTACGTTACATTGCTAGGAATAGGACACAACGTTTTGATTGCATAAAGCACACAATTATGAATTTAATGCTGGGGTATTTACTTCATATGCGAGGGATTGATATTCGGTAGATATCCTTATAACTTGAATGCGAGGGATTGATTCGGGGTAAAATAGTGTGCATCCATAAGGATAGATAATGATTTATGCATGGTAATATTAATTGGATATAAAAGGATAAGAATGATGAAACCCAATCCCACTTTCCCATAAATATATTTCATTTTACGAATTTAGTAATTTTCCGTTACTTTCTTAAACAAATGAAATTACACTCATCCTACTTGTACATAACTATTGAATTGTTAAATTTTATTTGGAGTAATTGAGTAGCTCAAGTCCCTGTGGAGACGATCTTATAAATTTTGTAACTTACAATGAGAAATCGGTGCACTTGCCGAGAGTACGTATCAAAGCCCACTTGGCAAGAAATCCTAATAAAAATATAGTTAATCTACCTAAATTGAACTCAACCATAATTGATCGGTGAACAATCCTAATCAAAGACTTAAAGATCTACAAAGTTAAAGTTGGGTATAAAATCCTAACCAAAGATTTATGATTGTTTGGTATGTGAGAAACAAAGAAGAAATAAAAAAAATAGAAATAGAAGGTGTGAGTCTCTCACCTTTTTATTTTTTTACAAATTAATGCAAAAAATAAACAGTGATCATGTTTTTCCATCAATTATCCTTGTTCATAATTGATTATCAACATTATTATTCATAAAATAATTTCTTTCAAAAAATAATTGATTATGAATGGCTCATAATTATTTAACGATTTTGAAAAATTTATTATTAGCTTTTCATAACTGATTATGACTTTTTTCATAATTAATTATTGAACATAAAAACTGATTTTATAAAAAAAATTAATTTTTTAAATTTTCTCTCATTCTTATTTCTTTCTTATTTCTCTTAGATTAAATATCCTTATTTCAATTCTTTCCATTTTTCTCTTCTTTATTTTCACCACTTTATTTCTCACCTTTTTTTTTTCTTCTAACCGAAAACATATTAGAAAGAATATGCTTAAGTTTCGTTAAGGAAATTTTTGAAAATGATCAAGGCAATAGCTTGCAAAAATATTCAATTTAATTACAAAGAGATCAACTTATTTTTATGATTATGAAATAACAAAGAACACAACGTAAAGGGGGTTGAATAGTGTATGGATCCACATAGTAAAATTTTCGCAAATAGTAGTGTTCTCAATGAGATATAAAAGTTTTTCGTCCAAGTAAAAAAGTGAGGGAAAGCTAGAGAAGAACAAAATATTTTTTCGTTGGTTCACTAACTTGAGCTACATCCAATTTTTCTTTAACCTTAAAAGGATTTCACTATCCAAACAAGGTTACAACAAGTATTTTTTTATATCACTTCTATCTACAACTAACACCAATCTTAACCTATGATTGTCAGCCCAAGTATTCTTTAACATTAAGTAACTCCTTATATTCTCAAACAATAAGTTTGAATGATTACAAGGTAATCAATTCATAGTGTGAGGATATGAAATTTTAGCACAATACAAATAACTTTGCAAAACAAAAAAATTAACTACTTGATAAAAAAATTAAGTGTTTCGTCCAAAGGTTTATCAAAGCAAGATAATGATTTATCTAAAGATAACTTTGTTATTGATTTTCTCATGGATTTTTACTTTGATAGGCTTCATATGGTCCATGTATTTGAAAAAATCCACCACCACTACATGATAACTTAAAACTAACAAAGTAGAAGACTTTATTTTATTTTATTTCAAACTCTTTAATTAATTTATGGGTAAACTATATTTTTAGCCCTTTAACTTTTTTTTTATTCTTACTTTTAGTCGTTTAACTTTTTTTCATTTTTACTTTTTATCCTTTTAAGAGATCAAAAGTAAGAACAAAAAAAAAGTTAAGAGACTAAAAGTTAGGTCGAAATAAAAGTTAAAGGACTAAAAATTGATGAAAAAAGTTCAGGAACTAAAAATATAAATTTTTAAAGTTTAAGGACTAAAAAAGTAGTAAACACTTAATTTATTTATGAAAATACTTGTGAACCTTTCGTGTTTTCAAAAGCCATCAAAAGCCAAAAGGTAAACAAATAATTTCAAGATAAAACATTTATATATACATGATCAATTGAATAAAACCATGTGCATCATGGCCCATCAACATCTATACCAAGATAAAACATCAAAACAACTCAACATGCATCTATATATACGTATACAACTACTTAAAAAGACAAATCTTAAACACTTAAGCTAGTAAACACTATACATTAAACTAACAAAAAAAAAAACAAAAAGAATTACATTTTCATGTCCAAGCATGCTCATCCACGATGCTTCCAAAGGAAATGATGTTTATGCTCTTGCTGCCTAGTAAGGAGAACAATGAGAGTGCAAGAATGGTAAGTACCATTCAAAGACGATTTTGTAAAACTGTCTTTGTACTCACAATTGAATTACGACGGTTTTCAAAACCTGTCATTGTACTCAGTCTTTAACAACAGTTTTTTGAATAACTGTCCTTAAACTCAAAATTCCAAGTGGGCTATTTGAAAATCGTCTTTGTTGTTAATGAATTTAATTACAAGACTACCACCATATTATCTTCAATGACAGTTTCTGCCAACCTTTGTTGTTGGCGCGTTGTAATAAACAATTTTTGTTGTAGTGAATGTTTGAATGCATAAAATGTTCTATGATGTTGGTTGTTCATTCTCATTCATACATCATGAATAAATGGAATTGCATATTTAGGCACGTAATTTGAGGGTCTTAGGTGGGCTCTCAACCTAGGGTTGGGGTTTTTGGAATTATAATGCTAGCACTTATATTTTGATTTCAATAGTTTTATCATAAACATTTCTTAATTATAGTTGTTTTATATTTTGTATATTTATAAATGTTGTTTAAATTTGGAAGATCCCATGTGATTTTGATGTTTCAATAGGTATTTATTGGATCTAGAAACCAAGCCAAGATGAAGGGCAAAATGGTCAATTTCAATAGTTTCCAGAGTCAAATTCGCCCAGGCTTGCATTTAAGTTGCTTGGGCTAATGGGATTACTTCTTCCTGAAGCAACCAACTCATCTAGGCGAACGACCTTATTTCGGCCAAAAGTTGTTAAAGTCAGGGGGAGCTCAAGAGGATAAAAAAGCTGAGTCTCTGAGGCAATAAAATATTTAGGATTTTTACATGCCAATTCAATTGATTGGTAGTTGTAATTTGTGTATGTCTAAGATGAGACTTCCTATGATCCATTGCATAAAGCTCATTCATATTTTTGCATTCATGTTTTCATAAAAGCATAAGTTTTGTGAACAAGTTTTTCTGAAACATAAAGTTTTCATGATTGCATAGAAAGCCAAGTGTTCCATGTTTAAGTTTTTGGAAAACCATTTTCTCTCTAGTTTAATCGATTACCAACAAATGGTAATCTATTACTTAAGCTTTAAAGAACACTTTAATCGATTACAAGAGTATGACAATCGATTACACTACAGAAAATCACAAAATAGTCTTCTTGTGATAATCAATTACGATATTGTGGTAATCGATTACTTGGCGTGTGTTTGTGTAACGACCCCATATGCATCCAGTTCATTAACATTATGTTATGGTCATAAGCGCAGCAATAACTTAACGTAATAAGTAAACACGGAAGCATAAAGATAAAAAGACGTCATCTTACGTCATACAACACAAATAGAACATTATGTATGGAATCTTGATATACATCCCAACACCCGGGTTTTGTTCCAAAAGGTACATTATAGTACAAACCCATACCGGGTTACAAAATGTATAGTAAAAAATTGAGCCAACAGGCTCTCACAAGAACCGCCTTCCAAAAATCCGCTTCCTCGAACCCGGCCTCGGTCTCTTGTCCAGGATCCTGGATTAGTAGCCAACCCGGCCTCTTAATCGAGATCCTTCGAACAACCCCTACTCGGGTCTCTTACCCTGGACCTCGTCCTCCACCTTCTGGCTATCACCTGCAATAAAATATAATCCCCAACCGGGGTGAGATACAATCTCAGTAAGCTCAGGGTTCTTGGAATCACACCTCCCCTTGGTTCACTTCCACAGTACATAGCATTTATATTGGCATTACAATTAACATAGCCAACCCGACCTTTACTAAACATCACATGTACATAACCACACCAACGTGCCATTCCATCACAAATATGCAATTTAGCCAACCAGTGCAGATATTATATACAATTGCATATCAGATATACAAGTTAGACAGTCAGTACACATATTGTGCCCTCTTGTATATCTTCCCATGCACTCTGCGTGCACATCACGTATCCCGGCCTGAGGTCCCAAACTTTGGACTCCACATGATAACTCCACCAATGTGCCCTTCCAGCACAGACATGCATAAATGTATATCCAAATATACAAATTAGCCAACCAGTGCACTTCGCATACACAAATGTATATCCAGTTATACAAATTAGACAACCAGTGCACATCTCCATTACATGTATGTTTCCAATCAAAAGCAATAACACACAATGTAAATACACGTACCATGATATCCAACAACCATCACTCCCCCAGGAGTATGGTGGAACACAATCAAGGGAATAAACTCCCAAGAACAGAGAGCTTACCTTCTCTGATCACAGCACCGACTACCTCAGCCTTGTGTTCACGACTACAAATATCTTCTTTATCAAACCCTACACCAAGCACAAAAGATATCAAGAATGGTTCTCAACCGTCTCATGAAAAGAACCCAGTTCTTTTCCAGATTTCATCCATATACCTCCAACATTGACTTGTAAACCCCCCAAAGATCTATCCGGGCATAACAAAATACCCGAAACCCAGAAAAGTTAACTTTTAAGATTTAACCTTCATCACAACAACCTCCTAAGCATACTTTTCCAAAAGAAACACCACCCAAAACCAACCCTAACTTATATGGGTCATTTTTCCTCTTATAACCAAACTCAAGATATGGTGAAATTCACGTGTCTTACCTTAAAAACGTTAAGGAAGGCTAGAAAATAGATTTTCCAAGCTTGGATGTCCTTAAAGTGCCTTCTAACTCTTAAAGGTTGAGACTTTAAACTTCCTTTGGAGAAATGATCTCCTCGTCTGATGGTTTTCACAACTAACAAAGGGTGGAAACTAGTTTATAAGGTGATTCTCTTCAATCCTCACATTGGTTGTAAGGTGTTTAGGTCAAGGAATGAGTAACTATGGAATAAGAGACAGGAAGTGTTTTAGCAAAGACGGTGGAAATAAGGTTATTACTAAAATATCTCACTCGTGTATATCTTATATAGCCTGTATGTTAACACGCGTCATAAAATAATATGAGAGCCTTTCCGCGTCAAAACAACCAGCATGGAGTCAACATGTGTCAGTTGAATAAAGTGAATATGTAGAACCTACATGTCTCACAAGGCTAAGGCCGGGTTAATAGCAAATACTGACTGTTTTAATCGCTTACAAATACTTATGTAATTGATTGCATAAGAACCCATCCTTGATACTATAGTACGTCCAATATTCCCTCCTCCTCTGACCTAATCCAACCTATTCTGACCTCATCCGACCTACTCCACCTCATCCGAGTTCTTACCTTGGTACTTCACAATTCCAAGGTTCCTCCCAACCTCGTCCGGGTTCCTAACCCGGTAACCTTATCAAAAGGGGTTACGAGTTCTTCCGGTCTCTCTACCCGGTAGCTATTATAAGTCAACTAAATACGAGCTCCTCCGAGCTCAATTGAGATCACAACTTAGACCTCAAAGAAAAGGAATATATGGGCTCTGCCAATATAGCTACCCGGTCGCTCTTCCCTTCCTTGTCCGAGTTCCTTCCTATGCAGCAGTGCTTTTCCCCAAAAGTGCTAAGTATATACACCACTTACATGGCGATAACCTGATCATGCACTAAGCCGATCTTCCTATAAAACTAACATACAACACAATCCCGGTTTTGAAAAGGCGCTATCTACACCCCCTCTTATCCGAGTTTCAAAATACACTCCCCTTGTGACACCCGGTCATACAAACCCGGATATATCACAGGGTCATTATAGTTTGAAACAAAGACTTCATGTGAAAATCGATTACATTGCTCATAAATATTTTCCAGAAAGTTCAAGAACACCTTAATCGATTAAATGAGTAATTACTCGATTACATAAGTGAATTTAATCGATTACATTAGTGAATTAATTGATTACTGATAGTTACAAATAGTTTTCTATAAATAGTTGTTGGGTGTTTTGAAAAGATACAATGAATCATCAAAGTATTTTCATAAGCTTTCTGAAGAAAGAAAATATTCAAAGTGTTATTCTGAGTTAGTCCCACAAATCCTCAAGCTTCAAGATTTCTAAAGAGGATTTCTTTTTGGACAAAGTTCAAAAGAAGATTTTGGAAGGAAAGTTCTGAAGAAGTTTTTTTTCACCATTGATTTAAGTCTGGTAATCTTTTGCATACATCAGTAGTGGATAATCAGGTGGTTTCTTTCCATACAACTTGTTTGTAAATTCTTTTTGAATTTCTTTTTGTGTAACTATAACAATAGTTTTTCTTAAGGCTTTTTTAGAATAGGTGTTTCTAGAGGTAAAAGTAGGGATGTGTTTTCTCTATGTCTTGATCACAGAGAATCTAGGTGAGTTAGATATCTCGTTCTGGATCTAGGTGTGATTAAGAGTGGTTGTAAAGAGCTTGTAAGAAACAGATAGTTATTAGTGGAACTCTAACTTGTTGGTTAGAAGAATTGGATGTTGCTTCTCTAGGTTGAGAAGTGAACCAATATAAATTTTTGTATTGACTACTTCATCTTTATCTTTTCTTGTGGTTATAACTTGTAATTCATTGGTGTAGCATTTCACAATCAACATAAATTTTTTTTGATTGCATTCTTTGAGGATTGATGTTTGATTGGTTGAAGGCTTTCTTGGACTATTTTGTGATATGATCTTTTTAACTCTAATTGTTTAAGAATTTTTAATTGAACAAGATCAACCAATTCACCCCCCCCTCTTGGTTCTGGTGGGCTGTTCAAACTATTTTTAGAAGTAACCAGCTCACTTAGGCGAGTTGGTATGACACCTCTTGGACCAAATTTGTACAAAGAGCCATGCAAGGGAGCTCCAACAGACCAACAGAGAGGGATAGGAAAAGAAACCGGAGGAGAACGAACCAAGGAGAGAAATGAGAGAAAAGGAGAGCTGGAGCTATAGAGAAGTGATCGAGGATCGCGCATTCTTCATCATTTCTTCTGTTGACTTGTGCTCTACACAATGATTTGCTAGTTTCTCCAAAGGGTTGGATGTAATCTTCGTACCCTTATGTATCTCTTTTGATATTTGATATATATTTGAATCTTTTCTACTCATTACTTCTGATTTCGTTCTATTTGTAATGCTTGATTCTACTTGATCACTAGTTTCATGAAATTGGATTCTAAGTTTGATTGGAAAGTGCTATTAGAATTTGAACTGAATGATATTACTCTTTACGTTACATTGCTTGGAATAGAGCATAATGTTTTGATAGTGAATAGAACTAGATTGTGATTGTAATGTTGGGATATTTATTTCATATGCGACTGATCGATATTCGGTAAATATTCTTAGGATTATCGAATGCGAGGGATCGATTCGGGGTGTGTGCATTAGTGATGTTAGAAAAGGATTCATATGTATTATTATTATTTGGATACTGAGGGTATGAACGATGAAATCTAATCCTAGTGTCTTTTGAATTAATTAAATTCGTTTTATTTGTTATTGTAATTTTCCGTATTTTTTACACACTAATTCCATTATTTTTGTAAACCCATGAAATTTTGATTATATTTATTATACATAACTATTGAACTATTTACGTTCATCTGGAAAAATTGAGTAGCTTAAGTCCCTATGGAGACGATCTCTTTATAAATTATGTAACCTGTGACGACATTGGTACACTTGCCAATAGTCTAACATGTTTCTGGCGTCGTTACAGGGGACTTGAGTCGCTCACTCAGTTCTTTCAGATTTAATTTTTCAGTTGAATAAGATATGTTCCTTACTTTTGTTATTTATTTTATTTTATTTTGTATAAATCCTACTTTCGTTATTTATTTTTCCTTTTGCGAGGTAAATTTCCTGCAAATACATCGCTATTTGATCTGAAAATTACCAAGATAAAAAGGAAGAACGTGAAGAAAAAAAACAAGAAACCAATAAGCCACCGAGTGAAACTTCTTTTATTGATATTATGGCTAATAGAGAAGGATAATAAAATAGACCACCAAGGAGGACTCTGGGTTACTATGCATATCAATAAGGAGCAAATCATTACAATAGCATAGTCATTCCTCCTTTCAGTAACAAGGTTGTAGAATTGAAGCCAGCATTGCTCAGTCTGATTGGCTCACATCCTTTTACTGGAATGGATCATGAAGATCCATATACACATTTGTCTACCTTCATGGAGCTATGCAGCACCATGGGAGCTTCTGATGAAGATGTTGAATGTAACGCCTCAACTTAACATCTTCTTATTATTGATTTTTAATAAAAATTCTTTTCAACTTGCTTAAAAATACCAAATCAATGTTACTAATAACTGATATCAAAAAGATTTCCATTACTGATTAATATTTATAAACCTGATGTAATGTAAAATAAAAATACAGACTGATATCAATTCTATTACATAGTACAAATAACTAAACATTTTGTCACAATAGAACATCTTCAACTAAACATCTTCAAGAAAATCTTTTTTCCAGTAATCAGCTCGCCAATCTTTCTTTACTGTTCATCTGCTCGCCCGAATAAAATCGAGGTCATAGAAGGTGTCAACCACAGACACAAAGCACAGGGTAAGTTTATGATAAACATAATTTAAGCAGCAAAATATATTCAATATGCAGATATTCATAACAACATCCTCAAAGATGCATGATTCTCTTAGACTCTTATCATGATGCATGATTCTCTCAAACTCTTCAATATTTGGTACCAATTGTCAAGATAGCCCCATCCCAGTGGCACAGAACTTATCCGACCAGTCAGCGTCTCCCGGTGTTGCACAGGTTCTCACCCACACTTCATTTGATCATTATGGGTGGCGTGATTCCCCACCGCAAGAGTCAACCCCCAGCTCAGACTCCTCTTGTCTGAACGCACGGACTCAGTTCCTGTAGCTATCTGACACACCTCCTCTCTAAGGCACACCTCCACTCTGAGGCAACTCTTATGAGACACATGAGACTGAATCACTTATGCATATCTCATTTATTTTATCAACTTATATTTATTTTCAACATCAGTCTTCAATCACTGTCTCACATAATTTACTTAGAAATTCAACATAAGTCATGTACAAAACTCAGCTTATTATTCATGTATGGAAACTCAACATATCATTCTTGTACATAGATTCATAGAAACACTCAGCAACACATGAACTTCATTCAAGTATTCAAACATATAGTCAGAACTCAAGTCCAACAATTACTTAGATACAAGTCATACTTCACAGAACTTCAAACACTTATTTAAAACACAAATAACACTTAAACAATCCTTATCATAAAACTTCCCTATACATACCTGATAATCTCTTACTAAGCTTGTCAAACTCTTCCTAAAAGTACTAGCTTCTACACGTGATTCTTCAAGGAAGTGGGGTCTTTTCTTACTTGATTTAGGCTTTGAAAAGGAAAGGATGAAAGTGAAATGAAAGGGATGTGAGGGAGAAAGTTCACATGTGGTATGGTATGTAGGGAGAAAGTCTTGAAAATGACCTCCACGTAAGGTCCCTTTCTTCCTTTATATAGTATTTGGAAAATAATATAATATTCAAGGACATAATTGCCCTTCTTAGCTAGTTTCATTCATTTAGTTCCATTAGAACTTAGTTTTATTTCATTTCATTACAGTCTAACTAAGCTCATAATGGTTTTCCTAAATATCTTCTAACTTTTATAAAAATCTTCTAAGTCATGATGTTTTCTTTACAAGTGTCCCTTCACTTGGCAATTTCATGAATCTTCTCCATTGTTCTCCATTTTTCACGTGAACATCAAGGAAATAAGAGAAGATGTTTCTTTTCTTCATGCCATCTTGTATACATGTCTTTCAAGGTTATGATGACTTTCTTATTCCTATATTAATAGTAAGTTACAAGTGGCTAGATATTTCTTAAGCCTTCATAATTGCACCTTATCATTTTAATTTATGAACCTTAAGATATTTTTCTACTTAGCATGTTTTCATTTCCTTAAAGAGGAGAAAATTGTGTGGTTCTCCTTGTGTCCACATGTCACCTTTTATGAAGAAGAATTCAATTCCAACATGACTTCACACATGGTATTCCTTAAGAGGAAGTAAAGTTCAATTTGAATTCTTCTACCTAAAGGATAATATTGAATAATAGAACTCTAGAGATTTCCAGAAACCGACTTCAATTACAGTATAAATTGCTCACAAGAAGTCTATACAGAGTGCTACACAGACCTTACATACAATACTGCTCTTACCTTAATTCTGATAGGTTCGTTCTGCTTCTGATCATCAAAATTTTTAAACCATCTTATTGAATAAGTCTATTCATTATACAATTAAGAGAAAATTCCACAGATTCTATTTATCATTTTTCTATATTTTTTTTCTGATGTTTGAATTCTCATGAATAAAATTTCAAAGTTACGATCGTATAAAATTCATAGAAATTCTATTATGAGGCTTTCTGTCACAAAAAGTATTTTGGTAATTTGTCATCCAAGGGCACTCTGTAATTTCATCAAGCTTTCACAAAATATCTAAGGGTATCTTGGTAATTCTAGCCTCAGGGGTACTATGGTAATTTGTCATTCACCCTGGGGGTATGATTGTAATTTTCACCATAAAATATCTCAACAAAATATCTAAGGGTATTTGTGTAATTTTGGCCCAATGGTATTTTTGTAATTTCCACTTTAAAATATATAACCAAAAATATCCAAGGGCATTCTCGTCATTTTCACCTCAAGGGCATTTCTGTAATTTCTGCTTCAAGGGAAGGGTAATATGGTCATTTATCTTCAAACATTTTTTTGTAATATCTCTAATTAATATTTCACCCAAATAATTTAAATATAGACCAATCAAATCTCACATAACCTAATACTTACATCAAGAATAATTCATACAACATACATTTGCAGTTATTGAAATTTCAAGGTGTTACACTGAAGCTTTCTATCAGAGAGTTTTTCCATTCTCCTTGATAGGTAAGGCAAAGACATGGCTCCAATCACATCCAAACAAAAGTCTCAACACTTGGGAAGAAATGGAGAAAAAATTCAATGCGAGATCTTCCCTCCATCCAGATTCATTAGTGAAAAATCGGCGATTGCCACTTTTTGCCAAGGGTTTGATGAACCTCTCTATGAAACATGGGAGAGATTCAAATCCTTACTGCGGAGGTGCCCAAACCATAACTTTGATAATGTTGTACAATTACATATTTTCTATAGTGGTTTGAGACCTTAGACGAAGATGATTCTTGATGCGTCAACTGGAAGTGCTATAATGTCAAAGAGTCCAGACGAAGCAATTGTAATCATTGACTCCATAGTAGCCAATGATTACCAATCTCACCATGATAGATCTTCGGTTCAAAGGAAAGGTATAATGAAGCTGGATACTCAGAATGCAATTCTAGCTCAAAATAAACTCTTGACTCAACAAATAGTGGCCTTAACAAAACAGATAGGCCAACTTCCTCAACAAATTCAGCAAGATGGATCACAAAATGCACCAAGCTCATCAAGTTCAACAAGTTCTAAGATGTGATTTATGTGGTGGTGACCATTAGAATGACCACTGTTCAACACCTGGTTATTGCCAACAGGAAGATGAGGCCCATTATTTGCATAATCAAGGCAGACCTCAACAGAACTTCCAAGGAAATTACCAAGGTATCAGAGATGGTCCAGGTTCAAATGAGCCTTATGGTTGGAGGCAGCAAAATGATAATGCATATTATGGTCCCATTAACTCTTCTTTTTCAGGTCCTTCTAACAACTCTTATGCAGGTGCTTCAAATATGGGTCCACCACAACAACAACAACTTGCTCAACCTGATAGAATGTCAAAAATGGAAGATACTCTTACTCAGTTTATGTAGATGTCCATCACAAATAAGAAGAACACCGAGGCTTCCTTTAAAAATTTTGAAGTTCAGGTTGGACAATTGTCTCAGCATAGAAGTAGACCTTTTTCAACAAACACACAGGTTAACCCAAAGGAACCAAGGGAGTGTTTTAGAGTGGATGTATTGGATGAAGTAATTTTTGACTCCAAGAGCCTGATTCAAAGAAAACATTGACTAAAGCATTTGAGGAGATAAGTGAATGTGAAGAAAATGAGAGTTTAGATTGTTCCAACGGCTAGATGCTTTTAAGGAAATTCTTTACCAGCAATCTCTCTTTGAAGAATTGTTAGAGGAAAAGAAGAATCAAGAATAAAAAATGGAGGTGAAAGCAGTATCTCCACATTTTAAATATGTTTTTTTTGCAGGTGATTCATAGAAACTAGTTATCAATAATTCAATTATTTCTGAATAAGAAAAGAAACTGGAAATTTTTTTGAAGGAAAATATAGAAGTCATTGGCTCACCATTGTTGTCTAATTGTTGGAAGCCTAAGTCATACCAAAGACGTCCAGCTAAAAAGACGTTAAAGAAGCGCTCTTGGGAGGCAACCCAATGTTTCGAAACTTTGTCTTAATTTGTGTTATCTGAATTTTATGTCTTATGTTTATGAATTATATTTCTAAACTTTACTTTTGAATTTTATGTCTTATGTTTTTGAATATATCATCTGTTTTGTTAGAGCTACCATTGCATGGCCTAAGGACATGCCTATTTTTCAGGAGGAGGTAGAGCAGATTAGGATGAGGACATGGCAGATCCTGTTGATTAATTCATTGGAGGAGACTGAGCTCCTCAGCCATGACCTTCAAAATTTTGTGACATTGTCTTTATGTTTCTTTATTGCTTTGCAATTTAAAATTTAGTACTTTATTGCCTTATTTACTATGTTGGGTTTTTGCTTAAATAGTTGCGCGTGTTTATGATTCTTTTTGATATTGTGTACTTTGATTGTGTACATAGAAGTTTCCCTCTTTTTGGTAGTACACATTTTTTATTAATATTTTTTGTTCTATTAACATAGTTGTAGAATATATGTAACTCTTTATGGGACTTAAACATAAAAAAATTTCTTGGACATAACATGTTTTTGAAAAAATCAACAGATAGTGTTTTTGAAACTTGCTTTTTGAATTGGACTAGAACACCACAAAATGATTTTTTGAAACTTTAAGGATGAAACAATTTATGACTTTCCCAAATACCAAATGAAGGCAGATATTTTTACATGGACTTGATAAAGAACAACTTTTGAAACACTGATTTGATTTGAACATGGAAACAGGCCTTAAGCTTTAGTGATTGTGTGCAACCACAAAATTTACATTGAGTGTCCTTACTGATATGTTCTATAGTTGGTTTTGCATGAATTTATTTATTCTCATAACATATGATGCATGAATATGATTTAGGCATTTTTTTCTTTCTTGTTCATTTTAAGCCACAAGCCAAAAAGCTATCACAATGTATACTGTTTTACCATTTGCAAACCCTTTGAGCCAAACACTTGATATTTTTGTTGGAACACTAACCTAGCATAAAAATTTCCTACCTTACGTTAGGTTAGGAGGGCAAAAGTTTTTTGTTGGGAACTTCTATCATTTGGTGGCTAATGTGATGTAAATACTTTTTCTTTAAATGTGGCTATTCATGTGAATTAAAATTTGTATAGAAAATAAAAGAAAGAAAAGTAAAAGAAAAAGGAAACAAGTTCTTTATGAATGAATAAATAAATGAATTATGTACATTATGTCCTACATTGTACAAAGTTGCTGTAAAATCTATAAGTTGGGTGATTAGGATATTGATATAGGAAATATTGATAACTTGGTAGAAAGGGGAAGAGATAAGAAGTGATGATAGTTTGTTTTTATGTTTACTCTACTATTCTCAAGGTATTTTTGAATATCCAGAAAAACCAAGATTTCTTTCAAGCCAGGCTCAACCCTAAAAGTCCTAATCCATGATGATTATGTACTTTATATTTGATTTGATGGGAAATGAACTACAAAATTGATCTATGACATTATTGTTGGAATTGAGATGAAACACTTGCTTGTGCGAGAATTAAACACCTCTGAGAGGTTTCCCTCTATTGGACTCAATCAAGTGTTTTCTCTTATGTTCTGTAGAAATAAATGTGAATTGATCTTAATCTCATTTGGTTTTGCGAATTTCGTCTTTTATGTCTTCATTTCTCATTGTTAAGTGTTTGAAAATGTTGTTCTGATCACTTTGGAGGTTGATTCTTTACAAATCATGTTCATAGTTTTTGGTGTATAAAGTATTGGAGCATGTTTCATGAAACTTCTGTTATTCGTAGTTTTATTTCTTTACTTTGCTTGAAGTCAAGCACGATTCTAGGTTAGGCTGAGTTGATAAGTGTCATATTTTAGTTATTTTTGGGATTATAATGCTCTAGCACTTATCTTTTGATTTCAATAGTTTTATTATAAACTTTTCTTAATTCTAGTTGTTTTATATTTTGTATATTTATAAATGCTGTTTAAATTTGGAAGATTCATCCATGTAATTCTGATGTTTCAATTGGTATTTGTTGAATCAAGAAACCAAGTCAAGATGAAGGGCACAGTGGTCAATTTTACAAGTTTCCAGAGTGAAATTTTCCCAAGCTATCATTCAACTCGCTTGGGCTAATGGGATTACTTCTTCCTAAAGCAACCAGCTCGCCTAAGTGAGCTACAACTCACCTGGGCGAGCTACCTTACTTCAGCCAGAAGTAACCAACTCACTTAGGCGAGTTCAGCTTGCCTAAGCGAGTTGGCTGGGCAACTCTTGGACCAAACTTGTACAAAAAGCCATGCAAGGGAGCTCCAACAGACCAACAAAGAGGGAGAGTGAAATAAACTAGGGGAGAACGAACCAAGGAGAGAGAAGAGAGAAAAGTGGAGCTGGAGCTATAGAGAAGTGATCGGGGATCGCATCCTTCATCATTCTTCTATTGATCTTGTGCTCTACATAATGATATGCTAGTTTCTCCAAATGGTTGGATGTAATCTTCTTATGTATCTCTTTTGATATTTGATATATATATATATGAATCTTTTATACTCATTACAAGTGATTTAATTCTGTTTGTAATGCTTGATTCTACTTGATCACTAAGAATAAAGCATAAATTTTTGATTGCAAATAGTATGAGATTATCATTGTAATGCTAGGATATTTATTTCATATGCAAGGGATCAATATTCGGTAAATATTTTTAGGATTCTTGAATGCGAGGGATCGATTCGGGGTGAATTATTGTGTGCATCAGTAATGTTAGAAAATGATTCATATGTATTAATATTATTTGGATACTAAGGGTATGAACAATGAAATCAAATCCTAGTTTCTTTTGAATTAATTAAATTCGTTTTATTTGTTTTCGTAATTTTCTGTATTTTCGACACACTAATTCCGTTATTTCCGTAAACCCATGAAATTTTGATTATATTTATTGTACATAACTATTGAACTGTTTACTTTCATCTGGAAAAACTGAGTAGCTCAAGTCTATGTGGAAATGATCTCTTTATAAATTATGTAACATGCGACGACATTGGTACGCTTGCCAATAGTCTAACAAACACCCACACTTATATATTTTTCATACAACCATACTTCCTCCACAAGATCAATTGTAGGTCATCCTTGTATGGTCAAGGAGTGAGGCTATTAAGGGATATGTCTATGTTGATCATCCAAAGGTGAAAATCTCCTGGGAGTCAAGTTTGCATGACATTTCATGGTATAGTTGCATATAAAATTAAAGTATGGTTTGATTGTTTAATGAATGACGATGAAATTGGTTGGATTGTGATTGTTTTATTAGAATTCTATTTTGAGTTAATATAATTCTATCCTTGTCTATTTAAATAACTATTTTTTTAGATAACTTACCCTTGCACTTTGTGTGTTTTGTGTTGTGTTGTGTGACTGTGATGATTGTGTGGTGGTTGTGACATGAGCAGATAGTGATGTTGATGTTGGTCCTTAAGCTGCTCGTGTTTGAAGCGAATGTGGATGATGAAGATGGCATAAGATCCCTCTTTGTGTTTTTTTTTGTAGATACTCATAGTGGGGACCAAATTAGGACTTATATATACTTATGTTTTTAGTGCTTGTACCCTAGCAAGGGATTCTATTTGGCATTGTATATACTTATATATGGATGTTTGTAAAGCCATAACGCTTAATACCCTCATGATATAATCATGTATATTATGTTATGGATTGTATGTATATGGGATATATGCAAAAAATTACTATGTATTTTCATAGGACTTATAATATATTAGTATATTAAATTGGTAATGAAGATGGGTCGTTTCAATATACCTATCTTACCAACTCCAACAATTATCCTTTTCTGATTCTCTCCGAAGGTTATTGTTCTACCATGCATAAGGGTCAAGATTTGGAAGATAGACCTTTCTCTTGTCATATGTTGTGAGCAAATAATTGGGTTTTTGCTTCTTGATGTCAACCATATCTGCAATAGGAACAATCTTTTATTTAGGTACCCAAATATTTTTGGGTCCTTGTTAGACTATTGGCAAGCGTACCAATGTCATCGCAGATTACAGAATTTATAAGAGATCGTCTCCATAAGGACTTGAGCTACTCAGTTTTCCCAAATGAAAGTTAACAGTTCAATAGTTATGTACAACAAATATAATCGAAATTTCATGGGTTTATGGAAATAATGGATTAGTGCGTCGGAAATACAAAAAATTACGGAAACTAATAAAATGAATTTAATTAATTTAAGAGAACGTAGGATTGGATTTCATCGTTCATACCCTCAGTATCCAATTATCATTAACACATATGAATCATTTTCTCACAACATATTAATCACCTTGAATCGATCCCTCGCATTTGAGAATCCTAAGGATATTTACCGAATATCGATTCCTCACATATGAAGTAAATAACTCAGCATTACAATCATAATCTCATGTTATTTGCAATCAAAACGTTAATGCTTTATTCCTAGCAACGTAACGTAAAGAGTAAATCATTCAGTTCAAATCCTAATAGGACTTTACAGTCAAACTTAGAATCCAATTTCATAAAACTAGTGATCATGTAGAATCAAGCATTACGAACATAATGAAATCACCAGTAATGAGTAGAAAAGATTCATACATATATCAAAATATCAAAAGAGATACATAAGGATACGAAGATTACATGCAATCCTTTGGAGAAACTAGCAGATCATTGTGTAGAGCACAAGTTCAATAGAAGACATGATGAAGGAAGCAAATCACGGTCCTTCAACTCCTCTTGATTTATTGCCATTACCTAACACTTCTTCTATGATTAATCATGATGCTTTGTCTAAAGCTTCTTAAGTTAGGAAATTGCATGAAAAAGGTGAAGGCCCATGAGGAGAGGAAGATGGAACAATATGCTAAGCAAGCCAATAAGCACAATAAGCAAGTTGTCTTTAATGAAGGAGATTTGGTTTGGCTTCATTTGAGGAAGGATAGCTTTCTTCAAGAAAGGAAATCCAAGCTCCAACCTAGAGGAGATAGACCTTTCAAGATTTTAGAGAGGATCAACAACAATGCATATAAACTTGAGTTGCCAATTGAGTATGGTGTGAGTAACACATTTAATGTTTGTGATCTTTCTTTGTGTGATGTAAATATAAGTGAGGGAGCAAACTTGAGGTCAAGTTCCTTTCAAGAAGAGGGCATGTGGAGGTCCATTGCAAGCTCAAGGCCAAGAAGGAGAACTTCAAGAACTTTCTTTGGTTAGCTTTAGAGGAGCCATGACAAGAGCTATAACTCAAGTCCTTCAAGAGCACATCAAAAGCTAACTTGCACCTTTTAGAAGCACAGATACTCAAAAAGAACAAGGGCTGGATTTGGTACTCTCAAGTTGAATTTAATTCCAGCACCTTTTAGTGACAATAGTAGTGGCAATAAAAAGGCCTTTAGTGGCAATTGTGTAAATAAGTGTAGGTGCACTTGTATGTAATTTTTTTCAGCACCTATGTAAGCTTGTAAATGCACATGGCTGAAATTAGAACGTGGTTGATCAGCCATGAGTCATCATATGAGAAGCTTGCACTTCAAGCTTCATTAGCTTGCACTTCAAGCTTCATTAGCTTGGACCTCAAGCTTCCTTAGCTTGCACCTCAAGCTTCATTTCATTTGTCATTTCATTTGCATTTAGCTTACAATTTTGTGGCTATATAAGGCCAGCCCAAACATATTACACACACTTTTTGGTTAAATCAATAAGAAAGCTGAATTTTCTTGAGAGAGTTTCCCTCTTGCTCTTGAGCAAGAACTTCTTGAATCTTATCAATGACTTCTCAATGCTATTGTGGCGATTATTCCTAAACTCATTGAAGAGCTTCTCCATGGCGTCATCCATCTTCATTCCTTGTCTCAATCCATCTTCCATTGCTGAATTCTTTGGAGCTACTTAACGCCATTTTTACTTCACATCTTGAGTGAGAGCTCTAGTTCTTGAAGAGATCTTGAAGAGTGAGTTTCATTGCAAAATTATATATGTATTTACAAGTCTAATATTTTTTGTTAAACTCGTGAATTTTTATTTAAAACTATGATTTTTATATGTAAAAAATACATTAATTATTAGATCAAAATTTATTATGTAAACTTATATGTGTATTAAATATACATTAAAACATTTAGTGTTATATGTAGCAACATTAATTATTTTTTAATATAATTGAGCTATTAGCTCAGTTGGTTGGAGCGTCACGTTAATAACGCGAAGGTCGCAGGTTCAAGACCTGCATGTGCCATTATTTTAAATTATTTTGTAAAATATATTTTAACTTACGAATGGGGCAATCCATATGGGGTTACGGATTGGTCCATACCTCAATCCATAATCCGTAAGCTTTTGACGGATTGGGCAATCCGTAAGAAGCTTATGGATTGGTTAATCCGTGTATAAATAAGCTTATAATGAAGGGTATTTTTGGAAATGCACTATTTATGCCGGGTGTATTAGAATTTCGGCTGTGTATAAAGCATATCCCTTAGCTTAATTAGAGATATTAGTTGGGCCTAATCAAGGACCATCATTTCCTTTTGATTAGTTACAATATATATAAGTCTACTTAGTGTATTTTCAGAGTTAGTTTGTTAGTTAGAAATTTTTTTTTACAAAACAAAATTTAGAAACTTCTAGTGCAAGTTTTGATATCAAACTCTTTTCTCTCTTTCTCTCTCAACTGTTCTCCATCCTTTCAACTCTGTTCTTCTCTTCTCTAGCTCAATTTTCATTGTTCTTACATTGGTGATGACTATGGAAGGCTAAACAACTAATCAATCCAAGGATTCAGTCCAAGCATTGAAGAATTTGGGTTCTGGTTAAGTATTTTGAATTTTGTGTAAATGTTCATCTTCTTCTCCAACTCTACTTTCGATTTTCATGATTCTGAATGTGTTTTAGGATTTGAAATGAATTATGTTATTTATTAATTTACTAATTCAAATCTCATCACAAATTGATTGGATGATATTTCAATCTGATTTGTGATCTCAGTGAATTTAGGGATTAATTCGATTGAATCACCTCTAATGACATTGATTGGACTTTCACAATTAAAATTTATTAGATTTGGTGAATTGGATTAATGCTCTTAAATTTGTCTCATATTCTCTATTTCTGTGATAATTTTGCATTTTTGTTTTGTGTTTCTGCAATTTTCTTCAATTGTTTGCAAACTATTTGTCAAAATACGCTGCTATTTATAATTGGATTAAAGTCGGAACAAAAATGGATTGTATCTCTGAGTTGACCTAGGTTATTCCTGTACTGCTGAATTAATCCTAGTTTTATTTTTTTTGAAATGATTCAGTGATTGTTATGAAAGTGATCCTTGCTTAAGCATGACTCATCAGACTTCTTACTTAGCTCACTGGATTTCCACTTAAATGTGACTCCATCATCACTTAAACATGGGCACACAGACCTTCCCTTAAAACTCTCGCTTAAGCGTAGAGAACTTTGTGCTTAAGCGTAGTTATGATTATGCGAATTGTGAACCTTCGCGATTCTGCACCTATGACCATCCAAGCTCCCAACCTCTTCCAAACACATGTGATCAAGCTTATAACATGTCTAC
The DNA here is from genome assembly GCA_013407115.1 of Glycine latifolia. Taxonomy (NCBI): domain Eukaryota; kingdom Viridiplantae; phylum Streptophyta; class Magnoliopsida; order Fabales; family Fabaceae; genus Glycine; species Glycine latifolia. The sequence continues at coordinate 66,410 of QARZ01041102.1, forward strand.
ACGATAATCCCACTCTTAAACATGCTTAAACACTCCCCAATCAAGCTTAATCTCATTCTAAATATCAAATCCTTAAATTTGGGTTTAAAAAGGAAAATGGAAAGACAAGGGTTTCAAGCACAAACAAGGAAACGAAAAGCTAAAGGGGAATCACTCACACTATGGAGGAGGGTCTTGGATCCGAGCTCCAAGCACTTGTTGCTCCAAGCCTCTTCTCTTATCTTCCTCCTTCTTCTTACTTATTCTTCTTCTTCTCTCTTGTTTTCTTTCTAGCCCCCTTCTCCTAATATCTTATTCCATCAAATCCTATTATATGGTAACTATTATTTATAATTCTTAAAGGTATCCTTCAATTCATTTAGCATAAAAGGCCATTCTATAAAAGATATATTTTATTATTATTTCTAAGGTCCATAAATTTGGGATGTTATAGTAGGAACCTAGGACACATGAAGGCTTGTCCCAGGAATTGGTGGGAAGAAAAAGAAAAGTATGATTGCCATATGAGATGACCCAAATAGTGAGTGAAGCAACAACAACTCAGATGAGGAACAAGTGAACATCCATCTGATTGTTGATACAGACGATAAAGTTAAGGTAAAAACTTGTTTTGAATTTGATGTCTCATCTAGTTTCTCTCAGATGATGAAGAAGAAATCCCCTATGATGTTGCTCTTCAAAATACAAATAGTTGATTAGAGTTGTAAATGTGAAACATATAAACAAAAATACAAACATTTAGTTTGCGGAAACAATTTGTTAAGGAAATATATGGCAAATTTAGAGGAGAAGATGAAGACTACCTTCGAGAGTCTTAGCAAATCTAGTACATCTGGTACAACAGACAAATCATCTATAATTGAAATACTATGAAAAAACTAAGATGAAGTAGTCTATCTTACCATATAATTTGGGAAATTTTTGGAAAGTTCTAACACTTTAACTATGCTTAGAAAAATTCATCAACATCCCCATGATAAATGAAGCTTAGGCTTAGAAAAAGATGAATCTTCTTCTTAAAAACAAATTGATCCTGACAAATGTCACTTCTATGGAAAAACTGGATGTTCTAAGATCAAATGCATCCATAAGAAGAAACATATATCTAGATAGACCAAAGATACTAATGTTGCTGGACCTAAAAAGATTTGGGGTACCAAAATCTCATAATATTCCTATTACAAATATCCCTGGTGGGAAAAAGCTAGGGTTTGAGCTGGTACAAAGATAGTAGCTAGTCATGACACATGACAAAACAAAGTCTATATTTCTATATCTAAAGCCAGTTGAAGGCAGATCTGATGCCTTTGGAGGACTAGGCAAAGAAAAGCTTATAATTATAATTGATCTCTTCCAATTTTTTTTATTTATTTCTTTCCTGGTATGATTTTGGAAGATTAGGAGTTTTTTAATGCCTAGGGGACTAATTTCTTGTGGCTAAAAATGCTAGAAGTTTTTTAATATCTTTGAAACAAATAAAGCAAGAATTTTCAACTATTTTTAACTGTCAAAAAACTAAAATAAAAAAATGTAATAACATAATAAAACAATTATCACCATGTCATCATTTAACAATGCAAATGAATGGCAATCCCTACAAATTCGAGGCACAACCGTGTTGGTGAGAACCCACCATTTTATCGTGGTAAAGGTGTACTCTTAATAGTCATGCAATTTCAAATGTTGCAAGACCATTAAATTTAGAGAGTTCTAGTGGCAGCTGGCCAGTGAGAAATGATTACAAAATTAGTAGTGAAATCAACTAGGATACGAGTGAGACCCAATAGAAAACCACATCATTGTGGATAGTAGAATTGTGTGTGACTTCTTAAGTCCTTCTATGTGTTGTTTGACGAAGCTGGAAGATTTACCCTTATGTTGTATTGTTTTTAGGATCAAATGACAACATTTGTGGAGATTGTAGAAATATTGTCTTCTTCACCTTTGTCGACTTCGTCACCATTACATTTTTTTAGGTTTAGTTTGACATGTAGGATTGAACTTAGTGTTGACTCCTATAAGTCTAGGATTTTTCCTATTTATGTATTTTGATGAGTAAACCTAGGCTTCAAAACTTTTGGCATATGTATATTCAACCATCTTATTTTAACATCACATGTATTTTTTGTTTATACTTTGGGGTTGTACCTATTACTCTGCTCAAGAAAAACATCTTTGTTACGATACTCTTTACTTCATGTATGTATGTTTATTTTGTAAACCAAAGATGTCACTTTTATTTCATTATGTTTTACTGATTTTAATTGTATGCTTCTAAGGATTAGTTAAGACAATACTATGGTTTTCTTTTCGAAAATTTAAATGTTAAGTTTTAGATGTTATGCAGTACCAACTTTTGAAGTTAATTAGTAAAAAGTTTTAAACAAAATTACTTAAAATTTCAACCTATGTTTTCTTAATTTAAAGCTTTTAAGCAATTAAAATGGAAGTAACACGTTTACAAAATTAAGATAAGTTCAAATATTGATTATATGTAAACCGGAATTAGGGTGCTACATAAGGATCTTGACCAATCAAAAATTTGTTTAAGGACTAATCCAAAATATGAAAAAGCTTAGGACTAAAAATTTAGTTAACACTAGTTTTATTTATTTTTAAAATAATGTTTTTAATTCATGCACGAGATGCTAAACATCATTAATTAAGACAATTCAAATTTATAGAGATTAAAAATATATTTAGTTTTAATAAAAATAAATAATTATATATCAATAAAGACGATTTTAATTTATCTTGCCACAATGCAAAATAACACTTAGTTTTTTTATTTTTTAACTCATCTTATATTAATTAACATAATTTGATTAGTGCATATTTTAATTTAAATTAACTAAAGTGAATTTGATTAATGTATATTATTTTAGTTCCAATTAAGTTATAATATTAATATATATTCTGATTTAAATTTATAGTATAGTATATTCAAATTAAGATTATTTTAGATTTATAGTATAACCAATATGGTGAAAAGATCTAATTCTTTCTTTTATAGATACAAGGATGAAAATATTACATCGAATTGAAACCGTAAATAATCTAAATTAGCTTAAAATTACTAGGAATTATTTTTTTCGAATTTCTCGATTGTTATTAGCTAAAACAAAATAAGATCAAGATACAAATATCATCTCATTTTTGTATTCATCTTTATTTTGAGTTTGAGTAAATTAAATTAATTTCCCGAGATTTTACCATACACCTAGTGATGTTCTCATAGTAAGCCAGGGCTTAGTGACATGACCTTAATGTGCCTGTAGTTATCCTTTGTATTTCACAAATGGTAAATATTTTGCAATCTCAGGCTGAGGAAAAGGTAAACAATAAAGTACCTATAAATACATTACATATTAAATACACTTTACTAAAATTAAGTACTTAAAAAATGTATTTGTAATGTGCCCATGAACACACGTTATAACCATAAAAGTCAATCTCTTTGCAAAGGACGACGAGGACTGTTAATAATTCAAACTAAAACTTTCCGATAACATTTGCAAAGTTCAAAGATGAAAGGCTGTGTTACTCGAAACTAATCTCTGTACAGAAAACATTTAATACATTGGATTCAGGTGGCTAAAGGAAAACATTAACGCATTCCAAATGGTTGGTTTATCAATTTGACAATTAACAATCTCCGGGGTCCTACATATCCTACACTTGAAAATTAACCACCCCAATTACCAATCCAAGACTACTTGCATCGTCATTAATCAATGCTAAACATATTTCATTCCAACGTTCGCGTTTATAAAATTTAGGGGAACTACAACGTACCAGCACATACAAATCAAATCAGGTTTTTAAGAAAACCAAATTACCCAAATCAATTTCAACAAAAGTTTAGATACTATCACGAGGAGAAATTCCATAGAAATATCATGCCCTGTCTAAATCAGGAACTCCCACCAGATGCCGTGTGGTGATGCGCCTAAGATTCATAAACTCCCAAACATGTCTACAGCAAACAAGCGAAAAGCTCCTCCCTAAACATGGGGTGATATTTAACACATAAATATCAAAGGATGTAACTTTTCAGAAGTGAGAATGTTTAAAGCCCTAAGCCAACTGTACGGCCATCTCTTCGTCTAAGGCCTGCAGTGTATTGTTTCTCTAGGTCCATCTGAAGTTCCTTCTGCTTCTCAGCACGGAGAATGTCGTTACTACTTTGGTTGCTGAAATTCTGCTCCTCTTTTGTTTCGCCTCTCACACCCTACAATTTGCCATAGGCACGAGCACAACCTTAGACTCAAACTGAGTTAGTTGATGAAGAAACTACAATGGTGGAGTGAGTCATTCAAAAATACAAGTAACAATCCCTTCATGTAATTGTTGGGTCAGAATAAAGCAGTGGCTCAATCAAAACTTACCATGAGTTTGTTGAATTTTTCTTGCCTCTCACGATCAGAAAACATAGCTGTATCCCAACGATGGCCAGACTACAATATTTGGCAAGAGCATTATTAAGCAACAATTGCATTGTTAGTAGCAAAATGTAGGAAATGCAAAAATAATGCGTATCTCTGCTTTTACACATGTCATAAAACAGGAACACTAACAAATCCTGCGACCTCAGGGAGAGGTCATTCAGAGATACATCATCCCCTAGGATACCACTACTCATCCACTTATTACATGCAACCTCAACCAAAGGTACATGTTTTAGCAATATGTACAATCTTTTATTTTCAATATACAATATAGATAGGTAGACAACTTTTCAGGTCAATGATATAGGACGACTTGTACCAACAAATCAACATCTAGCATAAATTAACAAGAAACACTTGCATTCGTTAACAAGACATTAGACAATTGTCGTAAGGGATCCCATTCAATTGAAGGTCATTGCAGCTTAAGTCAGACTAAAATCATGTTTAGTTCAGTTTCAGTTTATTTAGGAAAAAATACTAATTTTCAGTTTTCTCGGAGTTTCTGAAACTAAGGAAAAAACTCCCATTTTGTTCTCAATTTATCCTAACCAAACATGCACTTAATGTTTCAACTTCGGTGAATCCATGTAGCACAAATAGGTACCAACTTTACCCTCACTGGGCCTGAGCTCACCTAGTTCAACATTCACAATAAAGCATGTGGACAAAATTGATTAAGGTTGGCTGACATCACGTGCACAACTGAAGAAGACTTGTTAATGTATAGAAAACATGAATCTACGCGACCTGAAAAGTTGCTAACAACTATACCATATTGTCAAGTATCTCCAAAATTTAAGAGGAGCATGCTGATATGATAACCAAGAATCCAAGGTTGAGAAAAGGACACCACGCTGTACTCGTGTGTGTTAAATTAATATCTTGAAATTGGCAACTTCTATAACACACTAAACTTTCAGCCAAATACATGGTAACATCTTTATCATAGCTACCAGATGTAATGCTAAATGAGTAGAGTCCTAATATTTTTTTGGACATGTGGTTAAAAGAAGATAGTCCAGGAGTGTACTTGAAATACTGGTACTTTGATAGGTTAGTCTTTTGGGGTACACCATGATTCGAGGAAGGATTAACATCACGTGTCGTCAAGAATTAGCATCATCTGTCTTCAAGAATTAACTCCGCCTCTTCACGAGTCTTTGGGGGTACACCATGATTAACCACACAAAAAGCACTGCCGAAACAGCGGTCAGATGTGTTGTCACCATAGTTATCCATCCCGGATAGCGGAGCGGAGCGGCTGCCCTCAAAACTGGGATAGCGGGATGACCGCTATTCTAATGATTTTATATATGTATTAAATTTATAATATAAATAAATAAGCTGAAAAGAAAAATATAACTAAAAATTCATGCACTAATTATCATTAACAATAAAAACTCTAAAGCCAAATGTAACTAAAGTTCTAGAAATTAAAATTCAAAATAGACAAACACAATCTTCTTAATTTGAATCATCATCCTCTTCAAGATTGATGTCATTGTCTTCTTCATCGCTCCCACTAGCACTAGAAATGTACTCTTCCTCCTCCTCATCTTCACTTGTGTTATTTCCATGCTCTTCTTCCAACACTTCTTCCACTTCTATTTCTTTTCCCCTCCTAGAAGTAGATGTTACAGCAGCTGCCCTCTTCTTTGTTGTTTGTCTAGTGTATTTCAAAGGTTCATTGGCCCCAGTTGCTTGAGCAACATATCTCCAAGTCAACACATCATCATCAAAAACCAAATCAAATTCTGCATCTTCATCTTCACCCAAATCTCCCAATAGCCATTCATTGCTATCATCAATGTCATCTAAAACAATAGGATCAATGACATCATGACTCATAACAATCTTGAAGAGCTTGGTTATATTTAATATAAACCAAGTCTTGAAGCTTTTGGTGCTCAAGTCTACTCCTCTTCTTTGAATGAATCTATTATATAATTTAAAAAGCTTAAATGTCAGTTTCAACTTTCAACTTTCAATGTTTCAAATCTAAATGAACATTAACTTACTTGCTCAAAGGTACTCCAATTACGCTCACATCCCGACGAGCTACAAGTCAAACTTAGAATTTTAACAGCAAGATTTTGCAAAGTGAGGAGGTTGTAGCAAATCTTATAACTCCGTGCCTCACCAACTCAGACTTGCTTGTGAACTTTCTCATGATGTTCAAAGCCAATGTACGGTTATAAATGTAACCAACAACCTTGATGCGTCTTTGTATAGCCTTTTTAACTTTAGAGATCTTTCCAATATCTTCAAGCATCAAATCAAGACAATGGGCAGCGCATGGAGTCCAAAATAATTTTGGTCTAGTGGCTTGTAAAATTCTACCTAAAAAGACCAAAATCAATAAACTTGAATTAGTAACAATTAAAAGCTACAAATACAATTACAAACTTACCATTATAAATCAAAACTTGATTAATAATAATTCTTACCCGCCATAACGTAGTTACTCCCGTTGTCCATCACCACTTGAATGACATTATTTTCTCCAATCTCCTCCACAAAGTTATTCAAAAGCTCATGCACTTTGTCCCCAGTCTTCATATATTCACTAGCATCAACACTCTTCACAAACATTGTTCCCAATGAACAATTTACCAAGAAGTTAATTAGGGTCCTATTCTTTCTATCCGTCCAACCATCCAATATAATTGAGCATCCATATTTCATCCTCTCCTCTTCATGATGCTTCAACAATTCTTTTGTGAAATCCATCTCCTTTTTAAGAAGTGGAACTCTCAATTCATGAAACGTTGGAGCCTTTAAATGAGGACCATAGTTTCCAACTGCCTCAAGCATCATTTTGAAACTTTTTGATCTAGCAACATTGAATGGAATTCCATTCCTATAAAAGAAACGAGCAATATATTGAACCGTTCTTGCTCTTGCTTCCTTTTGACAAGCATCATTTATGCTCGTTTACCGCTTTTTTTTTCCCAATTGGAGAGGTTGTTCAGGTTTTTTGTAAAAATAAAAATCAAGAGGACCTTTAACATTTGTATTCCTCTTCTTGGTAGCAGCTGAAGTGACCTCTGTTGATGATGTGAGAGGTCTTTTTCCACTTTGAAGCCTTGCAATCTCTTGCACCTTGTCTTCTTCGTTTTCTAATTCTTGCATCCCCTCCAATAACTCATTTTCAGAAATTTTCTGCTCATAGGCTGCCTTCATTTCCAATTTAAGATCTTCCGGTATTTTCCTACAAGCACCCACATCTCCTCTTATTCCGAGTTGATGCTTCTTCGCTCTAGTAATTCCCCCGGTAGATGTTTTCAAGCAATAATCACATGTCACGCTCTTCCTATTGTTCTTGTTCCGCAAGATGTTCCACTTCCAAAAGATGTCAATCCTATCACCTATAGGCTTAAGATTGCAATTGAAGATCCCACTGTTGGTGTGGTATTAGTTGTATTGTTATTTCCTTGTTGACTAGACATTGGTGGTAGGGAACCAGAGTTCATGATTCTGCTGGGCAGAATAAAAAGACAAAAAGAAAAAAGAAACAAAAACGAAAACGAGAAAAGAAAAAAAAGAAGAAACAAAATTAAAGAAAACAAAGGAGACACCGACGGAGAAGGAGAAGAAAGAAAGTAAGAAACAAAAACAGAAAAAGAAAAATGTTGACCTCGACAGAAGGAGAAGAAAGAGCTGCCAGAGAAGAAGAGATGACTCCAGACAAGGCCGCCGGAGAAGGAAGAGCCGCTGGCTGCCGGAGCAGGGAGAATCGTTGGCGCAGATCGAAGCAGGTCGCAGGTCGAAGGTCGCATGAGAGGAAGAGCCCTATATTGACTAAAAGGTGAGGGCATTTTCGACCTTTCCCTCGCATAGAGAATCGCTGACGCGTCACTGCGATCACGCGCGCTCCGCTACCCCTCCTGTCGCGGCCGCAACAGTAAAATGCACCGCTACTCTACCCATTGTAGCGGCACATGTTCGCTCCGCTCCGCTTCGCCGCGATCCTGGGCGCGATGACCGCTATTGATAACATAGGTTGTCACGCACCAGAAATAAGATCAGCACAACTGTTGTTTGGTGCAAGGAACACATGTGTGTGAGGGCGTGCTTGATGTCCGTTTGCAATGCCATGAGCAGCACCATGTAGATAGGTGGATGGGGCTGCTGCTGGTGGGTTCATCGGCTGGAAAAGTCGCTGGAGTGCGACAGCAGCGGTGGCAATGGTTGCTAGAAAGGTCTCCGGAGTTGCAGAAACAGGTCGCCGGAATAAGTGTGACGAGCATAAGAGGTCCACTGGAATGTGGAAATAGGTTGTTGAAAGAAGGGCAACAAGTAGAGAGGTCCACCGGAATGCAGAAACAGGGAAAGAAGTTTGCCAGAAAAGGTGCCGCGAGTTGTCCTCGTGTAGCATGATTTTCTTTATCCCTCAGTCAGGCTTTGGATACCATGTAAAATGAGAGAAAACAGAGGGATATTTGTCTGGAAACTGTGGGTCAAAGTACACAGCGGATGCTCATTTATATAGATTGATAGTAATAATTACACATAATTAGAGGAGATTAAGTTTTCCCTAAATCAGATATGTTTCCTATAAATCAGATCCTAATCAAATCTATATATTAAATATATCTAATTCTCAACAGATGGAAAACAGATGTAGCACCTCTATAATTGTAGCCTACTGCACTGTTGCTCACTGTACCTTCATCTATAACATTCTAGAATTCTCTATATTATGTTAGGATCATTTATCAAAGCTCTTCTGTTGACATTCTACAACAAACAGAGTGTCTGAAAGAAAAATTAAGCGTAAACTTGAAGTTCTGCAAAACTTGCTACTTCAAAGCATGGCACAAAACATAACAGAAACATATTTTATCAATAGAATGCCTAGCAAAGTTTGAACATCAAAATTCCTTTTGATGTTTTCACAACTTTCCCAAATAATAAACTCTCATGCACTTTACCTAATGTTTGGATGTATTGTTTTGGTGCATACCAAGGAACCAAATCAAATTAAACTTGACCCTAGAGCAACATTTAAGTATTCTAGCAACAAAAGCACCACTCGAAATGGTTTACTCAAATATGTGTGGTCCAAATGGAGTCAATTTCACTTGGGAGGTAATCACTATTTCATTTCCTTTGCTGACCTTACAAGGAAGCTGTGGGTATATTTGATTAAAAGAAAAGGAAAGGCATTTGAGGTGTTTAGAAGGTTCAATGCAATGGTGGAGAAGCAGTGTGGTCAATCCATCAAAGTCCTTAAAACATGAGGGTGGTGAATACACCTCAAATGATTTTCACTCCTATAGTGATAAGGATGGATTAATACATTAAGTTACTGCTATAATACACTCAACATCATGGAAAGGCTGAAAGGAGGAATAGAACCTTGACGAACATGGCTATATGCATGCTTAAAGGTAAGTGAAGTTGTATTTACAACAGCCTACGTTCTAAATAAAAGTCCAACTAAGAACATATATGATGTGACTCCTAATAGGAAGAAAACTTTAAGAGTAAATCAGCTTTAGGTATCTGGTTGTCTTAGCTTTAGACATGCACCAATTGAAAGAAAAAAAGTTGGACTTTAAATTCAAAGTGTATTGCAGAACCATTAACTATCAAAATTGTAAAGCACTATTTCCAAAGAAAAAGAAGCCTAGAAATGTGAATTACACTAGCTAGAATAGTTATTTTATTATGTGTTGGACAGCTGTATAAAGTTGTCTTAGCTGTAAACTTTTCCTCTTGTGCTTCCCTTGTAAGCTACTTTTATAAATGAGACGGGTGTTGAGGGTTAACACAACTCAATTTCAGATATTTTCTATCTCAAACCCTTCACAATGTAGCTCCTTAAATTTTTCCAAGGTATCAGAGTAGGTCAATCCCGCTCTGCTTGTGGTTCGCTGCCAACTGCAGTGCTGGGCTTCAGTCAGTGTCTGCCGCCGACCACTGTCGTCGATGCTGCCGTCCTAGTCTTTGACAACTTTTCCAGTGAATTTCGGATCTGGCTTGCCCTCTTATGCTTCTCTTTTCTCGGAGACGTTTATGGCCAACGATCCCACCATCATGAGCGCCTCTCGCCTATCTCCCTCATCTCCTTCCTTTTACGTCAGATCCACTTCTCTCCGATGAGATTCAACAGACCCACTACCACCATTGTGCTCATCTCCTTCTGGCGAGTCTGACCATGTTGTCAACCACCACTGCCGGAGTTGTCACTGTTTATCTTTTTCTAGCATCTTTTCACCTAAAGATTCCATTTCTGTTTTTCTTTTCTTCTGAAGCTCCCTATTGAGTCTCCACTATTGATTTGAAAGCTTCCAAAGCCTGCTTTTAAGAATGTCGGAACTTGCTTTGAATTTTCTGAGGCTGATGGGTATTCCAGCTCTCTCTTTCTAGCAATATTCCCCGACTTCACCAAGATCCCTAAGTTGTCTTCAAAATATTGTTAAGCTTCCAAATCATGGTTCTAAGAATGTCGGAACTTGCTTTGAATTTTCTAAGGCTGATGGATATTCCAGCTCTCTTTCTAGCAATATTCCCTGACTTCACCAAGATCCCTGAGTTGTCTTCAAAATATTGCCATTTAGTGGAACTCAAGTTTTTATGTTTTGTTGGGAAGAAATTTTCTTGTAACAAGTTGAAGCTTTCTAAGCTTCAGCTTGAAGGAGAGTGTTAGAATAGTTATATTATTATGTGTTGGACAGTTGTATAAAGCTGTCTTAGCTGTAGACTTTTCCTCTTCTGCTTCCTCTATAAGCTACTTTCACATTATGATAGGAGTAAGAGGTAGGGCAATGTGTACTATAGGAGAGCTGTTAGTTAGTTATCTGTTAGTGGGTTAGCTGTTAGATGTTTAGATGTTTAGTGGTTATCTCAAATTCACTTTGTAATCAGTTGGGAGTTGGGAGCTCCATTGTTCAATAAAATTCTCTGTTCTCTCTTCAACTGGTCTAGTTCCTATCCACTAGTATCAAAGCTCCGATCTTGGAGATGTGGAGGGGTTCATGGTGGCAAAAACCAACGCGAAAATGGAGGCATGCATGGAGGCAATCGAGAAGGCCATGGAAGTAAGTCCCGATGTGGTCGAATCGCGATTGGCGTCAATTGAAGCGATGGTGCAGCAGTTGGCTATGGCTTGGGAGAAACAAACGCCAACAACCAACACGCACGAGGGAGAATTGAGCGGAAGAAACCAGGGGAATGAAACTGCGAGCGGGAATCGATGGCGGAATTTGGAGATACCAATTTTCGAGGGGGACGATCCGTTTGGATCGCGAAAATTGAACGTTATTTCAGGCTGCAAGCGGTGAGTGAGGAGGACCGAATGGATGCGATTCTGATGGCGCTGGACAGAGAAGCGTTGGGTTGGTTCCAATGGTGGTCGTGGGAAGGGTTCAAAACTGCGTTGACACAAAGGTTCCAGGGATCGACGCTGGGGAGTCTGATAGGAATGCATCTACAAATGCACCTAAGATTGAGCCCAAACCAGGAAAGTGGTCTGGCCCAAACCTCAACTCAAGTGACGTGAAAGGCAGTTGTTTTTTAATTTTTATTATTTGCATTATTATATTTACTTTCTGTTATAGGAGAGAGAAAGTAATTCTTTTGGGTGGAGTTGCCTTTATATAGGGAAATCATTTCCAGTAGTGGGTACGCAAAAGTTTACGTGATTTCACTTCTACAGGGGTAGGACGGGCTTGGAGAATTTACCTCCATTGCAGGAAGCATTCTTGCTCAATCCTTACTGTCATTGTTTCTTTTTTTTACATATTAAATACAATCTACTCTCTCTGAATCTGATAGAGAAGTTTACCTCTATCAATTGGTGCTTTCATTGAGAGAGAGTATCGTTACCTTGTATGCGAACACGGACGGCGTCCCTGAAAATTGACGCACTGGATGCGAGACTGGCGGCCGTGGAGTTGTCGTTGAAGGTGCAGGAAGTTACAACGTTGGGACAATCAGGACTGTCCACGCTACATGTTGAGAAGCGGGAGGGATTTTCGCACCGAAGCCCTGTTTCTATAACACCCACGAGCACGATGATAGGAGGAGAGAATAGTGGGGTATCAAAAGGGAAGGAGGAGTTGGTCGAGACGTCGTAAAGGGAAGTTAACGCTGATGAAGTGGTAGGCGACTACCGGGTTAATGCTAAACGAGTGGAGCTACCAGTCTTCACCGGAACAGACCCAGTTGGCTGGGTTACTCGGGCTGAGTCGTACTTCACGGTAAAAGGAACTCCAACAAGCATGCGGGTTCAATTCCCCCAAATCTGTATGGAAGGGTCCTCATGGCAATCACTTTGGCTGGTTTAAGGTGCTCAGGGAATCAGATTCTCAGCTGGATTGGGAGCGCTTCAAACACGCTCTGTTTGATCATTATGGAGACAATCACTTTGGGAATCCTTTTACTCAGATGAAAGGATTGATGCAGGACGGGACATTAGACCATTATGTGGAAGAATTTTAGATTCTGGTAGCCCAGGTACCTCCGATAACAGAAGAGCAGTACATGGGTCTAGTTATAGGGGGGCTGAAGGAAGATATACGTTTGCAGGTACTGACCTTGGAGCCTCCAAATAGATATAAAATGATCTCAGTTGCAAGATTGGTGGAACGCAAGTTAAGAAGAGGACACGGGGTTCATATGTCACGTGAGGGAAGAAATTTCCGGAGGAACGTAGTGACTAATCACACTGGAACAGGGGAAAATTTTCCAACTAAGACAACCCAAAATCCTATTCAGGGTCAGCCCAATAGACAGGAGGAAAGGAGAGGTGAGCCTAATAATAGAGGAGTTCGAAATCTTTCTTATCAGGAATTGATGGATAGACGAGCTAAGGGCTTATGTTTTAAATGTGAACAAAAGTATACTCCCCCTCATGTTTGTCCAGATAAACAACTCCGGTTAATAATTTTGGAGGAGGAAAATGTAGGAGACTGCCCAGAAACACCAGTAGCAGCGGAGGAGAGCAGAGACATGGAGGATTGGGAATTGGTATGTAATCAAGTAGATTATCAAGGTGCACTGGCAGATGTAATATAATCAAAAACCATGAAAGTAGAAGGAGAGCTTGAAGGGTTTCCTATCTTGATTCTGATTGACAGTGGAGCAAGCCATAACTTCATCACTCCTGAGCTTGTGGCGTCTCTCAACTTGAAAGTGAGTGACACCAAGGAATTCAGTGAGAGTCTAGGCGATGGCAGCAGAAAATTCTCAAAGGGAAGGTGTCTAGATTTGAATGTTCAGATTGGGAAACATGGACTGAAGGTTGCAGCTTACCTCCTCGATATGGGAGGTATTGATTTGATTCTTGGAATGGAATGGCTGGAAACTTTAGGGGAAGTTTGTCAAAATTGGAGGAAGAAGACCATGCAGTTCTCACACCAAGGAAAATTGGTAAAAATTCAGGGGTATCAGGTACGTGAAGGGAATCAACCAATGGCATTACAGAAGTTAATTCATGGGATGGAAGAGGAGATGCAGGAACAGAGAGAAGCAGAACAACCTGTTAAAGAGGTTCAGTTGATGCCTGGGCAGCAGCATGCTCTTGAAAATCTGTTGGACAAGTTCTATGGGGTTTTTAATAAAACTTCCAAACTGCCTCCATATCGTGAACATGATCATGCCATCAATTTGGTTCCCGGAACAGGACCAGTATGTGTTCGACCCTATAGATATGCTCATCACCATATGAGATAGAGAAACAAGTGAATGAACTTCTAATGACAGGGGAATCAAACACAGCATTAGTCCTTATTCGAGCCCAGTGATTTTAGTACGGAAGAAGGATGGTTCTTGGCGCATGTGTGTGGACTACCGGGCCTTGAACAAGGTCACCATTCCAGATAAGTACCCTATTCCTACAATTAATGAATTGTTGGATGAATTGTATGGAGCCAAATATTTTTCAAAAATTGATTTAAAATCTGGTTTCCACCAGATTAGAGTAAGAACGGAGGATACACCCAAAACAGCTTTTCGAACCCATGATGGTCATTATGAGTATCTTGTTATGCCTTTCGGTTTGACCAATGCCCCTTCGACTTTTCAATCTACAATAAATTCAATATTTAGAACACGGTTGCAACATCATGTTTTAGTCTTCTTTGATGACATTCTTGTTTATAGTCCATCTTGGGAGAGTCACTTAATTCATTTGGAGTATGTTCTGAGTTTGCTCCAGGAAAATCAGTTGGTAGCGCAAAGGAAAAAGTGCTCTTTTGGGGAGATGTCAATTGAATATTTGGGACATGTAATATCGGTGAATGGGGTGGCCATGGACCCTCAGAAAATTCAAGCTGTATTGGATTGGCCTCAGCCCATGAATGTTAAGGGGGTTCGCGGTTTCTTGGGCCTTACAGGGTACTATCGCCGTTTTATTCGGGATTATGGGAAGATTTCCCAACCTCTTACTAATTTGACCAAAAAGGAGGGATTTATATGGAGTAATTCGGCTAAACTAGCTTTTGAAAAGTTGAAAGTCCTATTAACCTCTGCTCCGGTTCTGGCTCTACCGAATTTTTCTAAGGAGTTTGTGATAGAATGTGATGCTTCCGGATCTGGACTGGGTGCAGTCTTGATGCAGGACAAGCAACCTATTGCATATTTCAGTAAGGCCTTAGTTGCAAGAAATCTGACAAAATCTGTTTATGAAAAAGAAATTATGGCTCTTGCTTTGGCTATCCAACATTGGCGGTCCTATCTTCTAGGAAGATCTTTTACGGTCTACACTGATCATAAAAGTCTTAAGCATTTACTAACTCAACGCATCACTACCTCTGATCAGCATTGCTGGTTGTCCAAGCTGATGGGTTATCAATTTGAGGTTATTTATAAACCGGGACCCAAGAATAAGGCCGCTGATGCTCTATCACGAATGCAAGAACCAATGGAGTTGTCCGCTGTGATTTCAGCTCCATACTGGTTAGATCTAACAAGGGTTAAAGAGGAGTATGTCAGTGATGCAAATCTCCAGCACATTATTTCAGAAATTAATGCCGGAAAGGGTACCATTCTGAATTATACCTTCCATAATGGACTTCTACTCTACAAAGGCCGGATAGTTTTGTCCAACAGTCCTCCTTTATTCCAGTTTTATTGCGGGAATTCCATGCATCTCCAGTTGGTGGTCATTCGGGGTTTGTGAAAACATACAAAAGGTTGGCAAGTGGGGTGTTTTGGAAGGGAATGCAGAAAAATGTGTTGAATTTTGTGAGATCCTGTGATGTCTGTTGGCGGCACAAATATCAGACCTTAGCTCCAGCTGGTTTACTCCAACCTCTTCCGGTTCCTCAACTGATATGGGAGGATGTCTCTATGGACTTCATTACCGGTTTACCTAAGTCCCAAGGGTATGAGGTAATCTTAGTTGTTGTTGATAGACTATCTAAATACGCTCATTTCCTATTACTTAAACACCCTTTTACTGCAAGGCAAGTGGCTGAATTGTTTGCCAAGGAAATTGTTAGGCTGCATGGCATACCTAGATCAATCGTGAGTGATCATGATCCCTTGTTCCTAAGCAATTTCTAGAAGGAGTTATTCAGGTTGCATGGTACCTCGCTGCGCATGAGCACTTCTTACCATCCTCAAACGGATGGTCAAACTGAAGTTATTTACTGCTGTTTGGAAACATACCTCCGCTGTTTTGCATCGGAACAGCCAAAACAGTGGTCCTTATGGGTGTCCTGGGCGGAGTATTGGTATAATACCTCTTTCCACACTTCATCTAACACCACTCCCTTTGCAGCAGTGTATGGCTGTCCTCCTCCCACACTAGTGCATTACTTAGCCGGTGAGACTCAAGTAGATGCTGTGGCTCGGGTATTGTTTGACAGAGATGAGGCATTACGCCAGCTGAAGCACCACTTGCTATGAGCACAGAATTCTATGAAGTGCCAAGCCGATGCCCATAGGAGAGATTTAGCGTTTGAAGTAGGGGACTGGGTTTATGTGAAATTGCGACCTCATTGTCAAGTTTCAGTTTCCAGGAGAATTAATCCCAAGCTAGCCGCTCGTTTTTATGGTCCTTTTCAGGTATTGGAAAAGAGAGGTGTTGATGCTCCCTGATTCCTCTAAAATCCACCCTGTTTTCCATGTTTCTCAGTTGCGTAAGGCCATTGGGAATGTGACAGCAGAAGGTAATATTCCCTCTGGCATGACAGTGGATGATTCTAGTTCTCATGAACCTGAATCCATTCTGGCTGCAAGAACATTTGATGATGCAGGCAGAACTTACAATGAATGGCTTGTTCTTTGGAAATTCAAACCAGTGGAAGAGGCCACATGGGAAAAGGAGAGTGATATCCGGGGACAGTTTCCAGATTTTTGCCTTGAGGTCAAGGCAGTTCCTACAGAGGATGGTATTGATAGGAATGCATCTACAAATGCACCTCAGATTGAGCCCAAACCAGGAAAGTGGTCTGGCCCAATTCTGGTTTATTAGAGGAAACCCAAACCTCAACTCAAGTGACGTGGAAGGCAGTTGTTTTTTAATTTTTATTATTTGCATTGTTATGTTTACTTTCTGTTATAGGAGAGAGAAAGTAATTCTTTTGGGTGGAGTTGCCTTTATATAGGGAAATCATTTCCAGTAGTGGGTACGCAAAAGTTTACGTGATTTGACTTCTATAGGGGTAGGAAGGGCTTGGAGAATTTACCTCCATTGCAGGGAGCATTCTTGCTCAATCCTTACTGTCATTGTTTCTTTTTTTTACATATTAAATACAATCTACTCTCTCTGAATCTGATAGAGAAGTTTACCTCTATCAAAGTCCGTTTCAAGCTTTACTAGCATTGAAACGAGAGGAATCCGTGCAAGGTTTCATTAGCCAATTTGAGAAATTTGTGGGTACTATGAAAGGATTGGAGGAAACCTTCTTGGTGAAAGTTTTTCTCAAGGGGTCAAAAGAAAAAGTGAGCACAGAGGTTAGGTTGCACGAGCCAAAAAATTTGATGGAGTCAATGACAAAGGCACAACAGGTGGAAGAGAAGATCCGAGTTCTAGGGAATATGCCTCGAAGTAATAGTAGAGGATACTCATTCCAGAAACCCAATTTCTCAGGTCAAAGATTTTGGAAGGAAGGGCAGACAGCAGGGGGTAAGGTAAATGAGCGCACCATGGCAGGTAAGACTGGAGGTGAGGGCTGGAAAGGAAGGAGGACCTTCCACAAACTGTCTCCTGTGGAGGTCAATGAGAAGATGAGAAAAAGGGAATGTTTTACTTGTGATGAAAAGTATCATCCTACACAAGTTTGTAAAAACAAACAGTTAAGGTTGATGGTCAAGGGATTGAGAGGTTTTTTAGGTTTGACATGGTACTACAGAAGATTTGTGAAAATTATGGGAAGATAGCACAACCTTTAAATGCTTATTGAAGAAAAATGCTTTTCAATGGAGGGAAGGTGCCATTAATGCTTTTGAACAACTAAAAGCAGCCAGGAGAGAGTTACCTATTATAATGGTACCAGATTTTTCTAAGCTATTTGTTTTAGAAACATATGCTTCTGGTACTGGGCTTGGGGCAGTGTTATTACAGGAAGGAAGACCTTTAGCTTTTTGGAGTAAAGCTTTATCTGATAGAGCTCAACTTAAATCAGTGTATGAGAGAGAGCTGATGGCTGTAGTTTTGGCAGTAAAGAGATGGAGGCATTATTTGTTGGAAGAAGATTTATGATTAAGACTGATAAGAAAAGTTTGAAGTTCTTAAATGAATAGAAACTTTTGAATGAAGATCAGTTCAAGTGGGCCACTAAATTGATTGGATATGATTTTGAGATTCAATACAGGCCAGGGAAAGAGAATTTAGTAGCTGATGCACTTTCCAGACAATTTTCTTTTTCTGCCATATCTATGGTACAGTAGGAGGAATGGACTGAGTGGGAGGAAGAATTGCAAGTTGACTCTCAATTATATGAGCTGTATCAAGGAGTTTTGATCAAAACAGTAGAGAAACCAGGGTGCCATCCATGGAGGTAAATTGTGTATTACAAGGACAGGTTAGTATTGACCAGAAATTCTTCTAGAATTCCTTTAATTTTGAAAGAATTACATGATTCTCCTGTGGGCGGGCATTCGGGTTTCTTTAGAACTTTGAAGAGGGTGGCTAGTGTAGTGTTTTGGCATGGTATTAAGAAAGATATAAGGGAGTATCTGGCTGAGTGAAGTCTGCCAAAGGAATAAGGTCAGTACCTTAGCTCTAGCAGGGCTACTCCAGCCTTTGCCTGTTCCCATTAAGGTCTGGATTGATATTTCCATGGATTTTATTGGAGGATTACCAAAAACTCAGGATAAGGATACTATTTTAGTGGTGGTGGATAGGTTGACTAAGTATGCTCACTTCTTTGCATTAAGTCATACCTATACAGCAAAGGAGATTGTTGAGTTATTCATTAAAGAAGTGGTCAGATTGCATGGATATCCTGGTTCTATAGTTTTTGATTGTGACAGATTATTCATGAGCCTTTTCTGGAAAGAGTTGTTTAGACAGGCAGGGACCAAACTTAAAATGAGTACTGTCTATCATCCACAAACAGATGGGTAGACTGAGGTGGTAAACAAATGTTTGGAAGCTTACCTGAGATGTTTGACTGGCACTAAACCCAAGCAGTGGCCTGCTCATTTGGCTTGGGCTGAATTCTAGTTTAATACTAACTTCAATATTTCTGCAAAGATGTCTCCTTTTAGGGCTTTATATGGGCAAGAACCACCTTTACTAATCCAGGGAGCTGATATTCCTTCTAAACTAGAAGAGGTCAATCAGCTGAGCAAGGACAGAGAGGAGTTGCTGCAAGAATTGAGGATGAATTTGCTAAAGGCCCAAGATCAGATGAAGAAATATGCAAATAAGCATAGGAGGGATATATTGTTTCAGGTGGGAGATTGGGTTTTCGTGAAGCTGCAGCCATATAGAATGAAATCTTTGGCAAAGAAACCAAATGAAAAGCTAAGTCCAAGGTTTAATGGACCTTATAAGATAATCCAAAAAATAGGAGAGGTTGCTTATATGTTGGAACTGCTGCCTGAAGGAAGTAAAATTCATCCAGTATTCCATATCTCTTTACTCAAGAAAGCAATTAAACCCACTTTTTCTCCTCAACCTTTACCTAGGGCTCTAAATGAGAATTTGGAACTTCAAGTTCAGCCTAAGAAGGTAATGCAAATAAGGATTGCAGAAAGTGGTCAGCAAGAGGTATTCATTAAGTGGCAAGGCCTGCCACATCATGAAGACAGTTGGGAAAGTATGGAAGAAATGATGGCTGTTTTTCCTCAATTGGACCTTGGGGACAAGGTCCATCTTGAAGGGGAGGGTATTGATAGGAGTAAGAAGTGGGGCAATGTGTACTATAGGATAGCTGTTAGTTAGTCATCTGTTAGTGGGTTAGCTGTTAGATGTTTAGTGGTTATCTGTTAGGATAACTAATAGTTAGTTGTGTTAGATGTTTAGTGGTTATCTGTTAGGATAACTAATAGTTAGTTACAACTAACTATTAGTTATCAGATTCGAGGGAAAGTATAAAAGGGGCATAGGAAGTTAGGTAAAGGGGTTCAGAAGTATTAGGAGGCTAGTGAACCTCGAATTCACTTTGTAATCAGTTGGGAGTTGGGAGCTCCATTGTTTAATAAAATTCTCTGTTCTCTCTTCAACTGGTCTAGTTCCTATCACATTATAAAAGAGACAGCTGAGTGTTGAGGGTTAACACAACTCACTCAGATATTTTCTATCTCAAACCCTTCACAATGTAGCTCCTTAAAATTTTACAACACTAACATGGTCCATTTCAACTTCATGGTCAATCATTAAGTATCAATCTCCAAGAAAAAAAATTACTCTTTTATACCTTATGCAAAGGTAAGAAGGCAGCCAAAAAAAGAAAAATATAAAATACCTCTTCAGTAGTAGTACTCCTTTTGCCACCCCACAACAGTTTCTTCTTTTGGTCAGTAGTCAAGCCACCAGCCCCAACTAAGTTCCTATTAACTGTCATGCACCAAAATTTCCAGATGAATACAACTTGCATGTCATCTACAATTAAGTTCCTATTTCATTCTCATGTATCAAGTTCTAGATTTTTTTTTTTATCAGCAAAAATATATATATTGAAATAGAATAGAAGCAGTACAAGTAGTACTGATATAATTACAACCTAGCAAGAACAGAAACAGAACAGAGGTGGCTTAATGCCTGAAGAAGCATGAGAAAGACACCTAAGTTCTGACTTTATACTAGATTCTAAACCACCCAAAAAAAATGTACAAATTAAGCCCTCCCCTAGGTACCAAAACATTCCCTCAAATTACTGAACCAGTAACTAAAAGGGGAGTCAAATCCTAATTCCAAATTTCTGAGCCATGACCAACAGAAAAAAATAGCGTCCTCCATCAACTTCTGGCCGTTGAATGCTTCATTGTGGAAAATAATTTTGTTCCTATGATGTCAGATACACCAAGTCAAAGCAACCCACCAAATCTGCCATCTCTATGACTTGAGTCCTTTTTTATGGCAAAATGAATGTTGGCAGAAATGATCTTTCGGGAATATAGAGAAGGCCCCAACCATGCTCACCCAGGACAGATTCCCACCACAGCGGCAGAATCCTCTCACACCTGAAAAATAAGTGAGAGACATCCTCCGCATGACATCTACAGAAAGGGCAATTAATATCGCTGATTTCCAAGTTTCTTCTTCTCAAATTAGTCTTAGTGGGCAGTCTGTCCCACAGCAGTCTCCAAGCAAAGCATGAGGCTTTAGAAGGGACCTTTAATTTCCAAAGTTCCTTGAAAACTTCATCCTGGTTTTGGCATAGGTCGTCCCTGTTGAGTAACTTATATGCGCTTTCCACTGTATATAACCCACTTGTATTTCCCTCCCATAACCAAGAATCAGGTAGCTGCCCTTGTACCCCAAGCACCAACTGTATATCCTCCAGGAATTTTATTGCCACTTCTATTTCTCCCTCCATGAGCAGCCGACGCCATTGAAGCTGCCATTCCCAGCCATCCTGAACTATTGTTCCCATTTGCTGAATGTAATGGTGCTGCTGTTTTGAATTCTGATACATTCTGGGATATTTTACCATCAAAGGCACCTTATCCACTCCCCATCCATCTTCCCAAAAGAGCACTTTGGACCTGCAACCCACCTTCCAATTTAACTTTCTAGTAAACCAGCTCCCCTCAACATTCCTACTACCTACTGCACTTAAATCCCTCCACCATATAGATTATTTGGCAGACCTCCTAGGCTCATCCAGATTTCTCCAACCTCCATACTTTGATTCCAATATTTGTGCCCACAGCTCATTCGTATGGTGAAATAAATTCCAACGCCATCTCCCCAACAGTGCCTGGTTAAATTTCAGTAGATCCTTAATATCCAATCCCCCTCTTTCCTTCGATAGACACACCGAATCCCAGCTGATCCAAGGGATTTTCTTCTGATCCATGCTGCCACCCCATAAGAAATTCCTCTGTAATCTCTCCAATCTGGACACAACTTTCACCGGCACCCTGAAAAAAGAAAAGAAAAATATAGGGATCGAGTTAAGGACCGATTTAATCAAGGTCACCCTTCCCCCGAAAGATAAGTATTTTTGTTTCCATTTGGACAATTTTCTCTCACATCTCCTAATTATAGGATCCCAAGTCTCACAGCGCCTCGGATTTGCCCCAATTGGAACACCCAAGTACGGAAAAGGTACTGACAACACCCTGCAGTTAAGAAGGCAAGCAGCTGAGTTAATCCACTGCTCATTTTTTCCAAACGCTCCGAATCTGCATTTATTACAATTTATCCTCAATCCAGCAACCATCTCAAAGCTCCTCAGCATAACTTTAATAATTTTGACATTTTCCATCGTTGTTGTCCCGAAGAAAATCGTATCATCGGCATACTGAAGTATACTAACATCAACTTGATTCCTCCCCACCTATAAGTTGTCATACAGATTTTTCATTTGGGCTTCTCTCATGAGCCCCCGGTTAGGCCTTCTGCTACAATATTGAACAAAAGAAGGGCGAGGGGGTCCCCTTGTCTAAGACCTCTCTAAGGAACAAACTCGACTGTTGGACTTCTGTTTACCAAAATGGATATAGAGGCAGATTTTAGGCACCCTTCAATCCAAGATATCCATTTACTGCAAAAACCCATCCTCTTCATCATGTACAAAAGAAATTCCCAATTTACCGAGTCGTAAGCTTTTTCATAGTCCACTTTGAATATCAAACAGCTCTTATTACATCTTTTCGCCTCCTCCACAACCTCATTTGCAATTACCACACTATGTAGTAGTTGACGCCCTTCGATAAAAGCAGATTGGCGATCATCAATAATGATTGGCATCGCCTTCTTCAATCTTGATGCCAACACCTTAGCCACAATCTTGTAAACCCAACCAATTAAAGAAATAGGTCTGTATTCATTAAGATTCTGAGGATCGTGTACCTTTGGAATCAATGCTAATAATGAAGCATTCCCACCCTTGGGAAAAATTCCATTTACATAGAATTCATCCATGAAGCGAAGCAAGTTAGATTTAATGATTGCCCAGAATTCCTTGATGAATTTGAAATTCAAACCATCCGGACCAGGGCTCTTCTCGCTGCCACAACTCCACACCGCTTCTCTCACTTCAGCTTCGTCAAACCGCCCCACCAGAAGATTGTTATGGTGCTGTTCCAGCGCCCTAAATTTAACACCATCTAATTTAGGCCTGTCTAGATCAGATTCTTCATATTTGTTCTTGAAAAAGAGTCTAATTTCCTCCTTCACCCTGTTTGGTTCCTCAATCCAGCATCCACCCGCAAACACACCATTCACCATGTTCTTCCTACGGTTCCAGTTTACTGTCCAGTGGAAAAATCAGGAATTACAGTCCCCTTCTTTGATACATCTGGATCTAGCTTTTTGTCTCAGCATTGAAGAATTTGCCTTTGCTTCAGACCACAATTCCTCCTGCAATTGCTTCCTCTTTTTTATCTCGGCCTCAGTCAATTGTCTGTCATCAGCTTCTACTTCTATCTTATTGATGTCCGCTTCTATGCTTGTTATCCTCTGCTGAATGTCACCGAAGTGTGCTTTGTTCCATGCTTTTAACTTCTGCTTAAGACTCTTTATCTTCTCTTTTAACATATAACCCCCCCAACCAAAGCCCAAGTTTGCATTTCAGGCCTCTATAACAACCTTCCTAAAATTAATATCAGCCAGCCAGCAATCTAGAACCCGGAACGGTTTCGGACCCCAAATCAACTAGAGAGGATTTAAGTAGTATTGGATAGTGGTCTGAGAAATTGCGATTCAATGTAAATTGAGTGCTACCCTACCATAATGTCAACCAATCCGCAGAAACAAGAGCTCTATCCAATCTACTTTTAGCCGTTCCATTTGGTCTGTACCAAGTGAATTTTCTCCCAGCCCGAGGCACCTCCTCGACTTCTAAATCCTCAATCCATTCATTAAACTCCTTTACAATACCTTCATCTAGCAACCTTTGACTTGTACCCAATCGTTCAGATGGTCTTCTAATGTTGTTAAAATCACCTATTATGCACCATAAACCTCCTAAATTGGCTCTCCTTAATACTCTAATTTCCTCCCAAAAGACTTTTCAAAGCTGACTCACAGGGTGAGTATACATTGATAATAGTAACTTTCCTATTTTCTGCTACCCAAGACCCTTCCAGGTAGATGAACCCACTTCCAGTCACCTTTTTCTGTAGTTTAAATGAGTCCTCATTCCAGATACATAATAGACCCCCAGCTTTGTTACATGCAGGCATACATTCCCATGTAGCAGTAGAATCCCCCCATAGAGCTTGGCATAGCACCTTGTCAATAACTTCTTTTTTTGTCTCTTGTAAACATAGCATATCAATTTTTTCTTTGCACACTAATTTTCTTATAGAGCTCCACTTTACACCCCTCCCGAGTCCCCTAATGTTGTAAGACAAGATCTTCATAAAACACCATCACTGTTTCCCAGCCTCTCCCAAATCTCTTTCTTCCAATAGCATCAATTTACTAACCACTTCCACTTGATTATTGCAAGATACCCAAGCCCAGTTACCAGCAGCAAGTTTTGCTGAGGAACTCAACGCAGACAGCGAGCCCACATTGAGGTTATCATTGTAGTCATCCCCCCATACTACAACTTCCTTTAATCCACTACCCCCCATCCTTTTTGGAGATGTCACTTGAGTATAGATAACAACCTCCTTGCCTTTGTCTTTATTCAGCTTCTTTTTAGAAACGTCACATAGGGCCTGAATTTCGCTGGGTTCATTCTCCTTTTTGCACCCCCTACTCCTTGCATAGACCTTCAATTTGGGATCAGGCCCAATCGCCTTTGGGCCCAGAGGAGTGATACTGTCTTTTATTAATTCAGTCTTTTCCACTATAGTGGGGCCCTCGTCACCATCAGCAACTTCTCTCTCCACTGTACAAGCACGTGATATGTTCCCTTCTAATTCAAAATGTTGACATAAAAGTGGATCCATCAGCACCCCACTTTTATTTTACAGTGGCTTTCAATATTTGACTCTCTCCACTCACCGTCACTGACCAGCCTCACAACAGCGTACCCATCATCCTTCTCTGCCGTCCCTAAGCTCTGTGCAGTCTCTGCGACATTGCTGTTGTCACTTTCACCACATGACACATTGGGGTTAGGTGACAGGATTCTGCCGAAAGAGCACTGCCCACCGTGTTGAGTAACCACTGGGTCATGCCGAGCACCATGCCCAACGTGTAAAGACGACTCACCCCCAGGTATTCTGACATCAAAATCGTCGCCTAACGCCGCTGTGACTGCCGCCGGGAACTGTATGACAGGATGTCCCTCCAGCGACTTACGCGCCTCCACTGTGACCGCCTCTAGGGGCTGTGCGGCATCTAAGAGTCCCTCCGACGGCTCACTCAGGTCCACCGCGCTCTCGTCCTAAGAGATTTCATCGGAGGACCCGTCGACGCTCCCCAAATAACACCTGCATCTCCCGTGATTATTGCTGGTATCTTCTACGATATTTATCGTGAAGTCAATCCCATTTATGTGCGCCAGAATTTTGTGCTGAATGACAGGTTGCCAAGGAGTTTTGATGAGCACACGAATCCTATCAAGACGAAGGAGGTCATCGTCCAACTCCACCACTTCGCCTATGCCAGCCACTATTTTTGTGATATTGTCTGAATCCCATGCGTGAAGCGGAATTCCCCAACAGAGCACCCAAACCAGCCTGAAGCCAGATCTCATAGTTGGTTTCCATTTTTCCAAAGAATGAAACATGGACAGGCCCAAAGCCTCTTCCTCACGGCATATTTCCTCAGCTTTTAAGTCGATCAGGCCCAAGAGCAACACCATGTCGTTGCCGATGTATTTTGGCTTTTATCCTCCCCACCATCCCATAGGAATTCCTCTTCTAGTCTGTCGAACATATGTAGATTTCTCAATCTACCGACCCACGCATTGGTAAGCCACTTCTTGTTTTCCATGGAGATGGATAGGTGAATTGACGAGAAGGATGGTTTCGATGACCCCGCTGTGTTTTTTGGGAACCATTTCTTCTTCACCAGACCGCTGGATGACGCGACCGCGTTCGCATAGGACCCCTTTTGGGCTTGTCGTAGAAGGAAATGGTTCTGTTGAGCTCCTACAGAATTTGTCAATGGTAATTTCCCCATCTCAGTGGCCTTTTCTTTCACGTCAAACTTAACACCTAAAGTCCTAATCCTGGACAGTGCCCTCTTGTTATTGTTCTCTGCGATTCTCTCATCCCTTTCGTGCCTTGGAATGTTTGCATGCAGTTTTAGACCGCCTATAAGCAGGTTGTCCAACTGCCACTCCAATTTCAAAATGTCTTTTACACCTTTGAAGCGAACGAAACCAAATCTTCTGCCGTTTCTGTTTCTATTCTTTGCGATGAAAATTTCCCTGACATCTCCCCACTTCTTAAACTCGAACCACAGTTCCTTTTCCCCCATGTCATCTGGGAAACAAGTGAAGTAAAAGGAGGTTACGTCCACAGCGTCCCTCCAATTATTTTGGGTCGTTACCCTTCGCCGTGCCGTCTTCGGCACTGCATAGTATTGATTGTACCTTTTCCTGGCGTGATAGTTGTCGTATTGCCTCTCCTGATATCTCTCACTCACCCCCCCACTGTTTCTGTCTCTACCTCTCTCTCATGGTCCTAAGAACATTGTCAATTTTTTGCCATGTATCAAGTTCTAGATGCTTGGCTAAAATCATTTTTCTTAAAAGATGAAAACTTGGAAACACATATTATTAGGAGAATTCGCATGTATCAAAGTCTAGATGCTTGGATAAAATCATTTTTTCTTAAAAGTTGAGGACTTGGAAACACAAATTATTAGGAGAATTCTCATGTATCAAAGTCTAGATGCTTGGCTAAATCATTTTTCTTAAAAGTTGAAGACTTAAAAACACATTATTAGGAGAAAGAAAAAACCAAGCCCATGGCATACATGCAAACCCATATCAATTCACCTTCAGCAAATGTTAAAATTAAAATCGTGAACCTTCAATCTATCAGAATCCAATCAATCATAGAAAACCGAACATATGTTCATAACCCAAAAATTTCAGGATAAGTAGTGTATACCCAATTCAGCAGCTCTCATGGCTGCAATTTTCGCAGCATCTAGGTCATTGTCACCATCAAAGCCACTGGTCTTGGCAGCCCGTACATCTGCCTTGCTCTCGTGAGAAAGCTTTGAACTTGAAGTCTTACTTTCATCTGCTTCAATACATGAAAATGAAGTACAAAAATATCAACCAATAATGGTACAAATCATATCAACCATCAGTACAAAAAATATGTAAAAGATACCATCTTTTCTATAATTGTCATCCTTGTCAAGATCAAACAACTTTAGTTTCTTTCCAGAAGATTCTTTGTCTTCAATACCACACTGCTCGCTTGCTTGTCTAGTTTTCCAGTCTTTACCCTTCCCAATCTCAGTGTCATCATGTTTTCTTTTCTCTTCCCATGGAAGGTTTTGATCATTTGACTCTTTCTGTTCACTCTTATAACCTTCTTTTAAACTAAATTTACGACTGTCTTGTTGGGGACCTGATTCATCTCTTTGATTCCTTGACTCTGAGTAACAGACTGCCTGGTCACTTCTGTAGTCCCCTGAACTTCTGCGGGAATCTCTTCTTTCATTTCGACCATCCCAGTCCCTTGAATGCCCCTCCCTCTCCACCTCATCATACAGTGCATGCCTCTTGCTAGATGCAGATTTATCATATGAAGAATCCCTATCTTTATATTTCTGATGCTCCAAGTATGTTTCTCTATGTTTTTCTTTGCTTCTACGATCAGACCTGTCATATTTGTCATGTGAATACTTTTCCACACTGCGCTGGTAGTTTTTTGACCTGCTATCACTTTCATCTCTCATATGATCAGCCCTTGTCTCATGTCCAGAACGAGACAATAACTTCTCACGATATCTGTCTTCATGTGCATACTTATCATGCCGAGAGTGACCATAGGAACTCTTGAATGACTGTTTATCAGAATGTCTAAGAGAATCACTGCTTCTGCCATAGTGATTTCTTTCATACTGTTGGTCTTGTTCCTTGTCATCATACTTCCTAGAATGGTGAGAGACTCTTGCAGAATTTTCTCTCAGTAGATTTGGACTTGAGCTATGTCCATGCCTAGGACTAGCTGCATATAAAGAAGTGAATAAATTTACTTATTCAAGCCTTACGTCATAAGTAGAATAGCTTAGCATTGAATTTTGTAACACTAAGATCAGCATTGCAGTGTCATATTATGCAAAACACTTTCATAGAGATGCTTATCGCAGCACATGGATACTGATATTAGTGCATACCCAAAAGCAAACTGTTTGAAAAACAATAAGCAATGACATAATGTGCAATGAATGGTATTCAATGCATATAAGACAAGAATTTGTAACAGCATGTTTGCTTTCACATCTCCATATGCTTTGTGTGTTTAACAAAAAAAAGATTCACGGCTTCTAGGTAAGTGAAGGTAATTGATGTGATTTTATTAGTATACATTCATGTTGGATGTGTCCAAACTCCAAACACGCACTAAAAAATTAACCAATATGAATAATAAACCTTTACGTGACTATGAAAATAAAAGACAATTACTTTTTTCTTTTCAGAAGAAAAAAACAAAAATAGGAACCACTGTATCCTGATTTGATACAAAATCTTCAGTTCGATACATATCACAATGAGACTGACCTTTGACCTTGAACCATTTGCTGAATCATGTGAATCACTTCTATATTGGAGGAATTGCAATTCAGAGCCACATTGTGCAATTCTTGCACAGCAGGTTATGCACACAGAACAGGTCAGGTCGCTCAACTAGTTTCTGAAAAATAGGCCATTTTAGGGGTTTTGTTATAGCTGGAAATGGGTAAATATTAGGTTAAAATGGGATTTTGGTCCCCTTATTTTCTATAATCCGTAATTTTGGTCCCTCTATTTTAAAATTGAGACATTTAATCCCCAATTTTATAAAATCAGCAATTTTAGTCCCTCAATCTAGATTAAAAGTTTGACTGCCAAGAGTTAACACTGACTCATTATTAGGGAAGCAAATTACTCTTCAATCCTTTTCCACTAATCTTCTTCACACGAAAGCCATCTCAAACCCCAACGATGCCGCAACCACAGCTGAACCTGTCTGGCAAAGTCATCACCATCATAGCCGTTATCTCCAATGAAGGCATTTTCTCCATACTCACTACCTTCTTCCATAAAAACCCTATGTGCACTCTCAACTGATCCACAATCATCAACCTCCTCCTCCTTCATTGTTGAATATGTGCACTCTCCAACGATCAACAATCATCAACATTTCAGAACCTTGGAGGCTCTGAGTTCAACCTCGCAAGCCCAAAATCATCGATTAGGGGTTTTATTTTTTGATGGGTTAAACATCAAAATCAAATTTGGGTTTTATTCGCGTGGTTTTATGTGGTGAGGTGTAGACGTGTGGTTTTAATTGGGCTTACATTATGCACGTTGTTAGGGAGAAGGGGTCTGTAAAGTTTTTTTTTTTTTTAACTTTTGACATTCGATGTCCCTTCCCTGTGTAATCTTTTATGTGGCTCCTTTTCACAATCTTGTGTAGTAGTCACGGTTCTAATAATATCTTGTTTCTAGCCTTTAAGAAAATGTGGATGAGGATTTTGATGTAGATGATGGTAAAGGTGTTGTTCCTATTTCCTAATCATAGACTTGGTAATAAGAAAGAGATCGGTGTGCACTTGTTAAAGCTTCAAAATATGATAAACGGTAGTGCTAAGGATACTTCAGCAGTGTTACAAATTATTACTGGTGGAAATTCTGCATTTGGAATGGATAAGGGTGTCAACAAGAATGTGAATAAGGGAAATGAGACATTGTGTACTCCGATGAGAAGTCCAATAGGTCTCCGACGAAGTAGTTGTTAGAAAGTCAAAGAGACAGAGGTGTGAAGAAGATTAATGGAAAAAGTGTTGAAGAGTAATTTTTTCGCATGTAACCAGAGTCAACGTTAATTCTTGACAATCAATATTAGAGTATTGTACAGAGTTTTGCAGTATTCAACTGCACTCAAAGTTAAGTCAATTAGTTAGGAGTTAGTTATGACTAACTAACTATCTAAGCCTATAGATAATGAGTCGTAACTCAAATTTCAGTGGCTAATAATCATTTTCACCTCTTCTTTCTATAGTTTTTTCTCTCTCAAAATATCTTCTATTATGATCTGTTAGAACTCTTTTAGTCAACCTTTTAATTTGGATTGAGGGACTAAAATTACTGATTTTTTAAAATTGGAGGACTAAATGTCTCAATTTTAAAATAGAAGGACCAAAATTACGGATTATAGAAAATAGGGTGACCAAAATTGCAATTTAGCCTAAATATTATTATCAGAAAACTAAGGGACAGGAGCTCCTTACAGCTGACAAAACCCTCTGAAAAGGGGAACAAAACTAAAAAAGAAAGAAAATATGACAGCTGCACAATCTGTGCAGCTTACCCTCCCAAATCCTCCACTAATTTTCCTTAACACCCATTCACTCTCCCTCAAATGCCCTTTGATTTCTAAATCCCCTCACTCACCGCCTCTTGCCACCTGTCATGATTCTGTGAGCATTTCCATTCTCCCATAATTCTCCAGCTCCTGCCCTTTCTGTTATTTTTCTTCCTCCTCTCTTGCAACTACATTGGCCCTAACTTTGCCCTTCCTCCTGTACACACTTGTTTCAAGCCTATCAGTTTTTTGTTTTTTTTTTCTTTTTGCAATTTTGAATTTTCTTTAATAAAGTTAGCAGGAAAGCAACAAAATCCTTCCCTCCTATAAGCCCAAGTCACAAAATTAAAGTATGCATCCCTAGGTTTGGTCACCACCCTTCACCACTATGTCTTCCATGTTTCTCTTCTCAAGCCATATAAGTGACTCCAATCAAATGTTGCAGGTACCTGCCCCCATATTTGATGGCAAAGCCTTGCCTATTCCCCAAGCAATCCTCTGCAGTAGATTGAACAGAGGCACTAGAGACTTGCTCATTCACTAGGCTGGCCATTCTCCAGAGGAAGCTACATGGGAAACTTTGGTTCAATTTCAGACAATTTATCCTGAATTTGAACTTTAAGAGACGCTCAAAGTCAAGGGGGGGAATGATTATGTGGATGCATTTATTGGTAAGCAATATCAGTGCAGGAAACATTGTGAAGGATAATTTCATATTTTATTCTTTATCGTTTTACTTTTAAATTTAGTTTTGACTTTGTTAGAATAAAGTTTAGAGATGATCCTATGAATTAGGATAAAGTTAGGATCTCTAATTGATATATGCATAACCTTTTAAAAGAGGCCGTTTACGATTGCAATAAGATCATCAAACACTATTTTCTTTAGAAAACTTTCATTGTAGGTTCAGGAGGGACTCGGTCAAGGGGAAGTTTGCAAGGAGAATTCCATGTCGAGACCCATGACTAAATCCAACACAAGGGCTCAACATTTTCATGTGACACTAGACTTTAAAAGTTCATCCAATATTGCTTGAAGTGTGTGACTCCACTTGTGTGGTTTTAATGCTTGTAGATGGTGTCTCGAAACCTATCATGCCATACATCTTGTTGGAAATAGGAATATTTTAGGAGATAAGAACTTTAATGTTTATTTTTCCAAGTTGCCTAGATACTTGGTATAGGCAAGTTCAATGCATCATAGGAAGTAGTGGTATCTTAATTGTTCTATTGTAAATTTGTTTTGGCATTAACTATCTTTATAATAATAATCTCAAATATAAGTAAATCCATTCTGCTGGGTGGAATAATCACTCAAGCAAATTCAGAAAATATTTGTTTCTCTCTTCTCATACATCTGTTAAGCTATGACTCAAGATATGAACAGACCTACCCATGGATTTTTTGGAACAGCAGGATGCATTGCAATAATATCCTTGCACAAAGGATATCTTGACTGATGTCCAGATATTCATCCTCCCATCCAAATTTCAACATAGAAGACAAGAGCTTTTATTATAAAAAATGTCTGGTGATTCTTAATCTTCCTTCAATTAAGGAAAAATTACTTGTTAGTATCTCTATGTTCTAATCGTTCCCTTTTTTTATAGTTTTTTCCTCTTCATTTCTCCCCTCCACCTTTTACCCTTCTTTTATTTTATCTTCTTTTTTCCTTTATTTTGTCTTATTTCCCCTTTTTTCTTCTGCTCTCCCTTTCTCTCTTTTTTGTCTTATTTCCGATCTATCATTGGGTTCATCTACCACCGACATCAATTAACTTGAGTTAAAAGTGCTGTTAATGTTGATGTCTCACAGCAGGGCATAGGGAGGTGTTTCAATGAAACAACTTACGCAATAGCTTACTTTCAGTGTCTTTCCCCAGGCTGTTATTCCAAACCTTCACCTTGAGGACTAGGTGAATCTTTCAACTTAGGAGTATTGTTATGCTAAACCACATGGGGAAACACAAGGGGAAAAATGGAAATTGGGTTGTACTAACATTGTCTGTGTCAAGGAGGGTAAGAATGGAAAACAATTAGAAGAAACGGGAGTGAGAAGTAGGGAGAGCCAAAGAGGACATACTGCCATTAAGTATCTTTTAGATCTTTGGGAAGGGAGTGCAAACAACTCCACCTATATTTGTTTGCATGCATGGCTTGTCCTAAGTCAGGATAAAGGAGGAGGGTTAGTGCCAGGGGTTACGAACTGGCCGTAAAAAATCAGATATTTTTATGTGATGAACTTTATGATATTTCGTTAGGGTATCCTTTCATAGCGACGCGTTACGTCGGGCCCTGGGTGTAGCGAAAAATGAGCTAGGGTCCTTGCCACAAGGCAAGGCACTACATCGATTCCTGGATGTAGTGATAAGTGAGTTAGGGTCCATGCCGAAAGGCAAGGCGTCAGGTCTTCACCAGGATTAGACAACAAATAGGCAAGGTCCCAACACGCAGATGGGCAAGCGTGGCGAACAAACACCGCCCAGGGGTTTAGGATGAAATTGGGAAGCTGGAACATAGGAACATTAACAGGTAAACTGAGGGAGTTAACAAATGTTTTTGCTAGAAGGAAAGTGAATATTGTTTGCTTGCAAGAAACTAAGTGGGTTGGAGAAAAGGCCAAGGAAGTGGAAGGTACCGGTTTCAAATTGTGGTATACAGGTACAACCAAGAGTCAAAATAGGATTAGAATTATAATCGATAGAAGTTTCAGAGATAAAGTCATTGACGTCAAAAGGAAAGGCGACAGGATTATGATGATTAAGCTTGTAGTGGGGGATCTAATTTTAAATATCCTTAGTGTCTATGTACCCCAAGTTGGACTACAATCAAATGAAAAGAACCAATTTTGGAAAGACTTGGAGGAGGTTCTGAGAGGGATAACACGAGAGGAGAAGATTTTCCTAGGAGAAAATCTAAATGGTCATGTTGGTAAAAATAGTTGAGGTTTTGATAGAATTCATGATGGTTTTGGCTATGGGACGAGAAATGAGACTGGAGAAGATGTCTTGAACATTGCACTACCATATGATTTGATGCTAGCGAACACTTTTTCTGAAAAAGAGAGTCTCATCTTATCACGTATGTAAGTGGCCAAAATTGTAGTCCAATTGATTTCTTTTATGGCTAGAAGGGTAGATAGAAATTCGTATATTGACTGCAAGGTCTACCCTGGAGAATGTGTGACGACACAACATAAGTTGGTAATTCTAGAGGTTAGGTTCAACAAAGTTCTTAATTCGAGGAAAAATGCTCAAAACCCAAAGATAAGATGGTGGAAGCTAAAGGAGGAGAAACAAATAGGGTTTAAGAAAAACATGTTGCGTAAAGGACCGTGGGAGTTTATTGGAAAAGCAAATGAAATATGGAATAAGATGACTATGTGTGTTCAAAATGTGGGAAGAAGGGTGCTAAGTGAAAGCAAAGGAAACAAGGTTCTTACAAAGGAAATATGATGGTGGAATGGAGAGGTGCATGAGGCTATTAAACAGAAGAATGAATGCTTTAAATCTTTGCATTAATGTCCCAATGATGAGAATTTGCAAAATTTTATAGTGAGAAAAAATGCAAAAAAAGCAGTGCGGGAACCTAGAGGCAAATTTTTTACGATTTGTATAAAAATCTTAGGAGCAAGGATGGTGAAAAAGGTATTTACAAACTTACAAAAATGAAAGATAAGAAGAGTAAAGACCTCACCCAAGTTAAATGTATCAAGGATGAAAATCAAAAACTTTTGGTAAGGGATGAAGATGTAAGTGAAAGATGGGTAAACTACTTTAACAAACTTTTTAATGGGAATGGCAACGAGAGTGAAGTGGATTTGAAGCTAAGTTATCAGTCCCGGAATAGCGGAGCGGAGCGGCCGAGCCTCAAAACTGGGATAGCGGGATAGTGGTAGCGGGATGACCGCTATTCTAATGTTTTTATATATGTATTAAAAAATTTATAATATAAATATATAAGCTGAAAAAGAGAAATATAACTAAAAATTTCATGCACTAATTATCATTAACAATAAAAACTCTTAAGCAAAATATATTACTTAGTCATCATAAAATAAGTAAAGTATATTAATAATAAAAAAAGACTGTAAATAGCAACTATCTAAATTAAAACTTAAAAGTTCATTTCGAAAATGTAATATGAAACTGTAGAAAGAAAAAAAGTGGGTACAGAAAGCAAATTAGGCCCAAATAATATAAGCCTAGCATATTATCTCTCCTTCTCTTGGCTGCTGCGCTGTTTTTCTTTCTAGTTTCCATTACCGTTCTTATGAGCTGTTTTCATTCAAAACCGTACAATCCAGGGAAAGGGAAAGTCGGAAACGAAGAAGAAACATGGATACCTTTCTAGCCTCCTTCTCTTTTTCTTTCTAGAGGCCATCACGACAAGGAAAGGGAAGGAAAAGTCTCCCTGGACTAGACAACGAAGAAGAAACAGAGGTCACCAAGGAGGAGAAGAAGAAAACAGAGGTCACCAAGAAGAAAACAGAACGGAAAGTCGGAAACGAAGGGGGAGGAGAAGAAAATAGAACGGAAAAGAAGGAGGAGAAGAAAACAGAACGGAAACGAAGAAGGAGAAGAAAACAGCCGCCGGAGAAGGAAGAGATGGTGGCGCAGACAAGATCGCGGCCGCTCCCTCCGCAATCGCGGCCGCTCCGTGAATCCCACGTCGCGCCCGCGACGTCCGCAATCCTTAACCGCACCGCAACACTACCTACTGTAGCGGTGAAGGCCTGCTCCGCGCCGCTCCGCCGCTATCGCGACCGCTCCAACCGCGATTGATAACCTAGATTTGAAGGATGTTTTTGATGATTTGAATAGATGATTTGTGCGCAGAATTAGTACACATGAAGTTAAGGAGACTTTAAAGAGATGAAAAATAATAAAGGTGTGGGATTCGATGACGTCCCTATTGAAGTGTGGAGAAGCTTGGGAGATGTGGCAATAATATAGTTGACCAATCTTTTTAATAAGATTCTTCAAACAAATAAGATGTCTGATGCTTGGAGGAAAAGTATGTTTGTGCCTATTAACAAAAACAAGATATCCAAAATTGTTCTAACTATAGAGGCATCAAGCTCATGAGCCATACTATGAAGTTGTGGGAGAAAGTTATTGAAAATTGCCTAAGGAAGGAGACCAAGGTTTTCGTAAATCAAATTGGATTTATGCCAGGAAGATGTACCATGGAAGCTATTTTCTTGATGCGACAATTAATGGAAAGGTATAGGGAAAAGAAGAAAAACTTACAATATGGTATTCATAAATCTTGAGAAAGCATATGATAAGGTCCCAAGAGAAGTCTTATGGTAGACTCTTAAGAAGAAATAAGTAACATTAAAATATGTTAATACAATCAAGAATATGTATGATGGGACTACCACATGTGTGAAAGCTTGTAATGGAACATCAAAGTATTTCCCTATCACGGTAGGTGTTCACCAAGATTCAGCTTTTGGTCTTTATCTCTTTGCCTTAGTGATGGATGAACTAACGAAAGATATTCAAGAGGAATTTCCGTGGTATATGCTTTTTGAAAATGATATCGTACTTATAAATGAGACCAAAGATGGTGTTAATAGAAAATTGGAATTGTGGAGAACACTTTAGAGTATAAAGGATTCACAATAAGCAACAGCAAGACAGAGTATATGAAGTGTGAGTTTTCGCGGTTAAGAGATGGTGATCAAGACATAATGCATCTACTTGGTCAAGAGATATCCAAGAAAGATGTTTTTAGATACTTGGGATCAATTTTGCAAAAAGATGGTGAGGTTGATGAGTATGTAAATCATAGAATTAGAGCAGGGTGGATGAAATGGCGGAGTGCATTGAGGTTTTTGTGTGACCGCAAAATTCTCCTTAAGATAAAAGAAAAATTATATATAACAGTTGTAAGACCGGCAATGTTATGTGGAGCGGAATGCTGACCAGCACATAGACAACATGAGCATAAAATAGGGATAGCAAAACTGAGGATGTTAAGGCGGATGTATGGTTATACGAAGCTGAATAAGATAAGAAATGAGGATATTCGACGAAGGGTATCAGTGGTACCGGTATGTGAGAAAATGAGGGAGCATAGATTGAAGTGGTTTGGGCACGATTTAGTTATTTTCCTCTTCATTTCTCCCCCCTTCCTTTCACCCCTCTTTTATTTTAGCTTTTTTTTTCTCTTTTTTATCTTATTTTCACTTTTTTCTTCCCCTCTCCCTTTCCTTTTCCCTTTCTTTGTCTTATTTCTAATCTATCACTAGATTCATCTACCACCAACCCCAATTAACTTGGGTTAAAGGTATTGTTGATGTTGGGAAAGGAGTGCAAACAGTTGAAGTTTTACAATATTCTACCTATTATTTTCTTTCGTTGGCTAATTCTATCACATCATCATCACTACCACCACCACTACTCCAAAAAAAAAGATAGAAAGAAAAAACAAATTGTACCCAAAACAAAAAGGATAAACGAAATATGGATAAGCAAGTGTTGCTTACATTCTCCATTGGAAAATATGTTGATAAAGTGTTTTGTGATATGGTTCTCATGGAAGCTGACCATGTTTTGCTTGGTAGACCGTGATAATATGATCGAGATGTTATCCACAATGGAGTCACCAATCAATATTTTTTCTTACATAAAAGTAAAAAGGTAGTTCTCTCACCTTTGTCTCCAAGTGAGGTGTGTGAGGATCAAGTTAAAATGAGATTGAAAAGAGAAAAAGAAAAGAAAATCCAAGAAGAAAAGAGTCTTTTAAGAGAGAAAAGCCAAAAAGAAAAAGATGGTAATGAATGACAAATGTATTTACTCATTCCAAATTATATATGTTTGTCTTCTAGTGCATTTGAGTTGACTCAAGGTTTTGATACACTCTTAAAGGAATTTGAGAATGTCTTTCCACAAGACATTCCCCATGGTTTGTCTCCTTTGAGAGAAATTGAACATCAAATAAATCTTGTTCCGGGAGTTTTACTTCCTAATAGGGTTGTCTATAGGAGTAATCCTGAAGAGACAAAGGAGATCCAAAAGCAAGTTGAAGGGTTGATGCAAAGAGGATAGGTGAAGCAAAGCTTGATCCCATGTGCAATACCGGTCATCCTAATTCCCAAGAAAGATGACACGTAGAGGATATGCACGGATTGTAGACTCATCAACAACATCACTGTAAGGTGTCAACATCCTAATCCTAGATTTGATGATAGGGTAACCAACTCTACCACTTCTTTTCTCTTGTTGAGTTCGTTTATGGTTTTAATTTATTATTCTCTGTTGATTTAAATTCTTTAGCTAATGATTCTTCTATTTTGAGTAAGAAAGAGCTTTCTAGAACAACTTTTGTTAGAAATCTCCATGGAAGGGTGTGAAATCAAATTGAGAGGAAGATGAAACAATATACTCGACATGCTAACAAGGAGAAAAAGACCATGGTATTTGATTTCAGAGATTGGATTTTGGTACATCTAAGGAAGGATAAATTTCCTTTTCAAAGGAAATCTAAACTTCAACCCAGAGGTGATGGTTCTTTCAAGGTCCTTGAGAGGATTAATGACAATGCCTACAGGATTGTCTTACTGAGTATGGGGTGAGTTCTGATTTGAATGTCGTTGATCTTTCTTCTTGTGATATAGGTGTTTTGCATGCAAATCCGTGGACGGATTCTTTTCAAGAAAGAGAGGATGATAGAGGACTATCCAAAGAGCATCAATATCTATAAGCACTTCATGAATTAAAAGATCCATTGACAAGGTCTAAAGCCAAGCTTCTACAAGAAAAGATGTTTATTTGTGTAATGAACCTCAATGTGGATTGAAATAAGCCCAAACTATACATTTTTAGGTTTTGTTTTTCTTATTTATTTGTGTAATGAGCCTCAATGTGAACTGAAATAGGTTCAAACTGTGTTTTTAGATTTTATTAGAGACTTAGCTCTATAAGTACTCAGATACTATTATTTTTGGCACAACTTTTGATTAATGAAATTAAGCATTTGCTTGAATTGAGAGTTTAGCCTCTTAGTTCTTGATTGAACCCAAATCGATTATTATCAAGGAAGCTTTCCTTTGGGGCAAATGCTCCTCCAACTTATCGCTCCACTACGGATCATGACATCATTCATTATCATCTTCTTAATATTCCCCACCTTTTATTTTTAAGTTCTAATAACTATTCCTGGAGTCTTCAAATTTGCATCTGAAAACGATCCAATCCAAGCGTTCATGCCTTGGTAGTCATCA
The DNA here is from genome assembly GCA_013407115.1 of Glycine latifolia. Taxonomy (NCBI): domain Eukaryota; kingdom Viridiplantae; phylum Streptophyta; class Magnoliopsida; order Fabales; family Fabaceae; genus Glycine; species Glycine latifolia. Next base: position 105,099 of record QARZ01041102.1, read on the forward strand.
AGTTCGATCCTTCAAATTTAAAACTATAACTCATGCCATAGCATCTATAATGGAATAAAAATTCATGGCATACCAGCTAAAATCTTCTCCAAAAACATTGACCACATAGACAGGAAAAAGGAATAGAATACATAAGCTATTAGTCAATTAAAATATAGCAAGTGTTTCAAAATTTTCTACACAGAAACCCCATTCCCTTCTTATGCTAATAACAAACACACAACACAGTATCAATTTTCTCAGATGCATAGGGAACTGCTTAAGTCAGAAAACAAAGGGAATCAACCTTGAGTCTATCTTAGAAATTAGTCTTAGGGCTTAAGTGCATAACTCAACCCCATATATTAAGGAAGCTATCCAACAGTCTAGTATTCCCATAAATTAGATAATTTGGTCAGTGATAAAAGATATTAAAAGTACCACCAATCTAATTTCCATCACAATAAGTACCAAGCATAAACACCATATACTAAGTTTCAAATGTCAACTTACCAATATTGGTTGCAAATAAGCATCAAATACCATTGTAACTTTAAAAAGAAATAAGATCAAGAGCTTAAAAGATCCCAACCATCAGGTGAGGGTGATCCTTCAACAGGTGACCGACGCCGATAATTCCTATTAGCTGAATCACCAGAAGGCTTGCGAAATGCATTTTTGGTATCAGAATTGCCATGTGGCAGAAACTGTAATTTTGAATCCATCATGCTAAGCCTGTAATTGCACAAACACAGTCGGTCAGAAACGATTGCAATAATCTCAGTGAATCGAACAATCAAGACAAGGCAAAAGTCTAGTGCAAAATTTCAGAAATAGACAGAAATTAGGGGCCTAGTTAGCAGACTCGTAAATAAATTAATGCCAACCTCTTCAACCAAGTGCTTGTCCTACTGACATCGAGGGTATCAATTTTTCGGTTTCACTATTTCAACAGAACAGAAAAATTAAATACATATAAATAAATGGAACCGTTAGCTTTTCAATAGCAAAAATGAAAGATTAAAATTAACAAAAACAATCCAGCAAGTCAGCACCGCATCGAATTTTTTAAATAAAATGAAAGAGTTAATCGCTTCGGTTCTCTGGGTTTTCCTAATTAATCAAGCAAACGAAGAAAAAATAAAATATAATCCAAAGATTAAATGTAAACAAGGCAAGCATCGAATTTCATGGTCAGGAAAACGTAAAAAGAAAGAAAGGGAACCAGCTACTGCGAGGTTTCGGGAATTTGAAACGGAAGATGACTGATTTATTGGGATTTTGGTGCTTTTAATTGCAAGCAGAGAGAATGAATAGATGCGAAGGAAGACACGAAACCCTTGATTCTGCAATATGTCGTTTCAGTTCGTTTGAATGAAGAAGGCGTTGCGCCTTTAAAATAAAAAGAGAAAAATTAGGAAAGCAGAGACCCGAGCTGCGATAGATTTCACCCCCCCAAAAATGATATTTTTTAATTTTTAACCATACCTGGTTAATATTTTAATTCATGCATTCTACAGGTTAAATTTTCACCAAAATAAAATTTGCAGGTTTAATTTAATGCATCAATTTTATGATTATAATTAATTAATTATTATCATATTATTAAAATAAATATTAAATGATTTAGATAAATTTTAAAAAATTTGTTTGCTAAACAACATCAAATATATTTTAATATAATAACTATTAATATAATAATTAATAAACTAAGGTTGTTCAAGATGATTATTAGTTTGGGCATGTTTTGATGCATTATTACAGAATATTCTATAGAAAAAGAATTTATTTAAGAAGTTCTTATATAAAATGTTACTTTTGTATAAGCTATTTTGATGTTTTTACAATAAATTCTTAAGTGTTTATTTAAAATATATGATGTTCGAATGAAATTGTAAAAAGAATTTTACATAATTGAAATTATCAAAAATAGTATTTTATGTTTTGACATTATTTTCTAGAAATTTTGATTAAAAATAATTATTTTTATAAAAAAAATAAATGTATTTCATAAAATTATAATTATACATTTAACATAATTAATTTTCATATTTCAAATGTAATTAATACATTATTGTTTTATAATGCAATCACTTACATTCTAATTTATAATTTAATTGTTATCTATGTAATTATAATTTATAACATAAAATATAAAATGTTATTAACCTTGTAATAATATCATCAATAATGTCATCCAATATTAAATTGTTCAATTGTATTCATACCATAAACATACAACATTGTATTCTTCAAAAATAAAGAAATTAAATGTGTTGGAAACATATTTTTTAGATATTTTCTATATCGTTCCATTTGTAAAGTACTTTGAGCAACTAGTTATTCTCACATTGTAGTATTAGAGTCAACTTCATTTTCCTCATTAGTATCTGCATATTCGTTATCTTCATCTAGTGAATCAAATTCTCCATCACTCTTGTCATTTCTTTGAATGATGTTATGTAAAGTCATGCAAGCAACAATGATTTGGTTTTGTGTCTTCAAAGCAAAAGGTGGCATATTACCAGGGGCGGAACTAGGGGGGGCTAGGGTGGGCCACCGCCCCCCCTAAAAAAATTAATAAAAAAAATAAAAATGAAAGAGAAAAAAAAAAGAGGAAAGAAAAAATATTAAAAAAAGGTAAAAGGGGAAAGAAAAAAAATATGAAAACAATAAAAAAGAAAGAAAACATAAAAGAGGAAAAATATATAAAAAAGGAAAAAACATAATAAAAATAAAATGGGATAGAGAGATAACAGAAATAGAAAAAAGGAAAGAAAGATGATAAAACGAAAAAAATAATAACAAAAAGGAAAAGAATAAAGAGGAAGATGGAGAAAGAACACTATAAAATGGAGAGGTCTGAACACAAAGGAAACACAAATCCCAAGAGAACAGAAGGAATCAACAAAGTTGTTTCATTTGGTAAATCAGTGAAAGAGAAGAGTTTCAGATATTCTCTCATTCCTTTCTTTTTCCCTATTTTTCTCTTTCTTCTTCTTGCTGTTATTCTTCTAAAATAAAATAAACTACTATTTGCACATCTTATTTTTACACATATACCCCTACCATGTTGGGCTGAACCCATTTTTGTTAAATCTGAAACGAAATAAAAAAAACATAAATTATTGTTTCAGTTGTTAATGTTGTGCAATGTGTTGTGTGCATCTCATTCAAAATGTAACAGTGATTTACTTTACGCGATTGCCATTGATATTTGATATTGTTTGTGATTGCCGCGCAGAAAAATTATGGGGAAGGGTGCTACTACCATTGGTGCTTATTTTAAGAGAAAAAATGCTGTTGAATTTTATAGGGTAAATATCTTTTGTGCTACAAATGATTATCAATTACAAGAATTAAATAGTAGGTTCAATGATAATAATGTTGAATTACTTGCTTTGAGCATGACTTTAGATCCAAGAAACAAGTACCAGTCATTTAACAGTGATGATATTTGCAAACTTGTTGATAAATTTTATTTTAGAGATTTCACATAACAAGAAAAATTGTATTTGAAAATGGAGTTACAACATTTTGAGCTTGACATTCCTAAACATCCAGATTTTATTAATTTATCAATTACATCTGAATTATGTCAAGGGTTAACAAGAACTGGAAAGTCCATCATTTACCATCTCTTATTGATAGAGTGATTAGACTTGTACTCACTCTTCCAGTTTCTACAGCAACTACTAAAAGATCTTTCTCAGCTATGAAGATAATCAATATCAGACTTCGAAATAGAATGGAAGACCAATTTCTTAATGATTCTTTGATTACATACATTGAAAAAGAAATTGTTTTGAGTTTTAGCACAAATTCAATTATAGATGATTTTAACAATATGAAAACACGTAGAGTTAGAGTCAAGTCATGAAGTGATTTTAATTTCTGTAATAGTTTTTTTCATATTAGATTTGTATTGTTTTCGAAGTACTTTTATTTATGATATAATTTTTTTTATGTTCGCCCCCTCTCAATAAAATTCCTGGCTCCGCCACTGCATATTACCCAATATCTTCCATCTTGCTTTACACAAACCAAGTGCACGTTCAATTTTACTTCAAAGATTAGAATGATAATAATTAAAAGCTTCAACTCTCCCCTGATTCTAGGCCCAACTCTAAATTGTGGGAGATGGTACCTAGTTTTCTTGTACGACCCTAGAAAACTCGTAAAAGTAGGGTAACCAAATCAACAAGATAATATTTACCTAAAGAATAAAACAATAGTGCATGTTAGAACACAAACTTATAATGATATATTTATAATATATAAATGTCAAGTACCTTGAGGAGGATGTGGAAAATGCAATGCAATCTTACGTAAAGCCTTTATAAATATCTTAGTATCATGTGCAAAACCTTCCCAACCTGCCCAAACAAATATGAAACACATGCTAAAGTCACAAAAAACGATGACATTAGTGGTAGTGTAGCCTTTCCAACCAATATATACTCCTTATAGATAAGAGGGAACACAAACTTGTATATGAGTAGCATCTATTGCACCAATACAATCCCTGAAATAAGGGCGATATCTAGCATATTTCAGAATCTCATTAGGAATATCTCTAAATATCAACAGACTTAATTTGGTCCTTTGCAAACAGACACACAGCTTCTAAGACACTAAGGAAATGTTTAAATATTTTTTCACCTGAATGTTGAAATCTTTCCTCACAATTACAAACAGAACCTGGTTAATTTCCAACATTCACCTCTTTTATGCACACTTTTAGCAGAATCTCAATATTTTTATCACTCCATTTTCTTTCTTTTCACATGAACTTGATTGAGAGACATTTCACAAGCTTAAGAAATAGAAACAATGATAAACATTTATATCTAACATTGATAAATATTTATCATTTAAAATCACCTATGCAACACATCATTTACATCTATGCACAGTATAAACATTTTAAAATTTCAAAATAAGATTTCACAAAAACAATTCAAAATAGGATAATGCAACAAAAATATGATTTGGTTTCAATTAACATTCAAGAATATTTACTTCCTCCTTGCAATCTCCACAAAAATATGTTCAAGGGGTCAAATTTCATAATAATTAATGAGACAAACAAAAGCATAACCCTAATCCATAATAATTCAAAATTTAAAGAGAAGAAAAAGAAACTAATGAAGAAATTGTTAACCTGTGTGTTAACAAACGAAGAAGGAGGATGATCTGAATAGAAATCAAAAAACAGAAGAGAGATTTTGGAATAAAGGAGGGAGACACATAACTTGTGAGGAACAAGAGAGAGAAACCATGACTTACGTGTTGCAAATTTAGAAAATGTGGAGGGCATGCTTTGTCATTTTGAAATTTTTTTAGAACATTGTTGTCCAAGCATAATTTAGGGAACAAATTCACAAAAAGTAATAATTACATAAGCTGAAAATTTGAGCTTTTAAAAAAGGTTTGCTAAGAGCTTTGACTTTAGTAAAAGCTAAAAAAAATTAATAACCAAACACTCTTAAAAAATAACGAAGACCTTTTTTTAGTAGATAAAAGATGCTAGAAAGTCTCTTGGGCTGCATCTAAACGGGCCCTGGGTCTTTTATGGTTTTTGGTTTTGAAATGCAATTTTTTTTTAAAAAAATGTGTTTGGTAAAAATGGAGTTGAATTTGTTTTTAACTCAATTTCAAAACAATTTTACATGTATTATCAAAACCAAGAAAAAAGGTTTTGCGAATTTGATTTTAGTTTAAAAAATACATTCTAACCACCACAACTGCCCTACCCCATTCCACCATAACCACCACCACTACCATCCTTATGTTGTCTCTGACGTCTTTGTTGCCACCGCTATCACTATTTCACCTGACCACCACCACCACCATCATTCCACCACAGTTATCATCACTACCACTGCCAGTGCCCCCACCACACTGTCACTGCTATGGCCATCATTCCACCAATATTGTCGCCTCCATCATCATTGTCACCGTCGTTGCCACTATTCCACCCAACCACCACCCATAATTTTAAAAGTTGAACCAGTGATTGATTTGATCAAGGCATTTGGTCACTTGGTTAATGGTTGAACCAGTGAGTCACTAATTGACCAACATAACCCGACTTTTATTAGAAAAAGTTAAAAAAATTATACCAACCTTAATTTACCCGCATGACCCAATGTGTTCCCCCCTTAGGCATGACCTGAACGGTTTTAGTGGGTCACTGATTTAATAGCAAACTCAGTTGGGTTGTACTAGGCTACATAAGGTTTAATGCATGGTCGATCCAATAGGCAACTTGACCCAGCCAAACCTCCAATCGCTATCGAACCGATCGGTCTTGGTTTTAAAACATTGGCATCACCATTCCACCACTACTACTATCACAATCACCATTCCACCATAATCGCCACCATTGTTGTCGTCACTATTCCACCAGCACCACTGTCGTCACCACCACCAGCACCACTATCACCACTCCCACTCCGTTATCTCTACCATCACCATTATTTCATAGTAGTGCAAGATAGGATAAACTTGTTGACCCATTTTATTTATCTTTACACTACTACAAGCGACACATACGACGATGGTTCTAAACCCCATACGATGACGGTTGTAGAACCGTCGTTGTCGCGCGTGTCGTTGAAAATGGGAACTTTTGACGACGGTTCTAAAAATCGTCTTTGTATCTTTTTTTTTAACGCACCTACGAAGACGGTTTTTGCCAAAACCGTCTTTGTATCTCCTGTGTTTTTTTTATGCACCTACGAATACGATTTTTGCTAAAATCGTCTTTGTATCTCCTGTGTTTTGTTTTTCTATGCACCTACGAAGACGATTTTTGCCAAACTGTCTTTGTATGTACACATACAAAGACGGTTTTGGTTGAAAACTGTCTTTGTATCTCCTGGTTTTTTTTATGCACCTACGAAGACGATTTTTTGTCAAAACTGTCTTTGTATGTAGACATACAAAGAATGTTTTGGCTAAAAATCGTCTTTGTATATCCATTTTTTTTGCATGCATACAAAGACGATTTTTAGCCAAAATTGTCTTTGTATGTGCACATACAAAGATGGTTTTGGCTAAAAACCGTCTTTGTATCTCCTTTCTTTTGTTTTTTCAAAATTGTTTTCTATATGTACTACCAAATGAATTTACAAAAAAACACCACATTGAAGGAATTTCATTCTATAAAATAAATAACAAACCAAATTGTTAGTACACTAAAATTTGGAATTCGACTTAGCACTATAAAATGTCGTTCGACACAAAATTATATAAAATACCATGGAACATTATATTAAATGTAAATGAATTTATATAACATAATTAAAACAAACATCCTACTTTATAGCCTGCAACATAATATAAAATTTGGTTGTAAGTTCCTTTTCTTCCCCAATCTCCAATGACCAAGAAGCTAAGTGACCCATCTTGTGTAGGTGCTTGTTCAAACCGCTCAAGCACTGTAGAGGAAACGACCAAAAACAAGGTAAGGCTAATGGGAAAGTGTTACTACGTAGTAGAAATATGTTCTTTTGGGCTTTCCATACCTAGACATGCATTTATTTATGTAACAAAGTTCAATTATTTAATAATTCAATAAGAATTGAATGTTGTAAGGGGCAATTTTTTTTAACAATGCCTCTTCCTTGAGCCACGCTGCCCACTTCATACACCAAGAAAAAAGGTTTGTATTAAAATAATCATGATTATATTAAAAAATTATTTTCACAACAATTTATATATGTAATAAGCCAAGACCAAAAAAAAAATATTAGAATAGCTTCGTTTATACAATATGTAAAATTTACTTCATTGCTTTCTTAATTTATATCATTTTATTCAATTTTTACTTTCACCTTATTTATGTATTTTTTTAAAAATTGACAGAGGTATTATAGATTTGTTAATTACTACAAGTCTAACACTACAAGGCATATGACCAGCTTTGGAAAGGAGAGGGGCATCCCACAAATGACCCACAATCCAAGAAGGAGATGGCACCTTTCAAACACAATGCTAAGAAGGTCATTCATCCCTATGACCCAATGGAATGACAAGGATAGGAATGGAATTTCACTGAATTGCACGATGGCAAACAAGTCAGGTCTGCAATGAATTATTTAGTCCAAATAAGCATAAACTTAATATCAAAACCAAACAATTAGAGAACACATGAGCAACACATAAGTTCGAACAACTGATGACCATGATGAACTATCAGTAAAACGTGATCTCACACCTTCCAAAAATTGATGTCTTATACACCAAATAATAACATCCATATGCTGGGTAGAACAAAAACAAAAATTAAACACCAAGATGAAGATTAGAATCAGCTATTCTAATTTTTGGAGCTATAGACTATTAGAGTAAGTATTTAGTTAGTAACAGATTGGGTTAGTTAACAATTGGTCTCTCTCTATATATAGAGATGACACCATCTTTTTGTAACTTGTCTTTCTTTTTCTTGATCAATGAGAAATCATAGTTTATTAAACTCTATTACAGACAGACAGATAGAGGATGACTAAATCCAGCAAACCACTCTTTATAAGCAATTAATTAAAGTGCAAGGCCAACTATTAGTCATTTCTACAAGCATCCCTCTTACATACTTCATCATAGCAAACAACAACAAAGGTTACCCATAGTCATCCACACTTTTGAAGATTGGGTATAAAGCCCCTTCCAACAATAATCACATAGAATCATTTGAAGAACACAATGCACAAAAACAATAGCAATACCATTAAAAGAATATATAATATGTACAAATTTATCATGATGTCTTGACAGCACATCAGCCAAGCAAGAAATGGGTCAAAAATCAAATATCAACGCAAAAATCATAACAGTTATGCAATAACTCCATTGAACATGAATTCTAGCAAAGTCAAACCTTTGTCCTCATGATGCTCTCTTGGAGATTCTGCAAATCGTGAAGTTGTGCTGAAAGAGTACCCTTAAAAGATGACTCCAAAATGTCTAGCACATTCGATATGCCCTTCAAGTATAATGAAAATTTCAGAAGTAAACTCAATCTCTCTTTCAAGCCTAAAATGTCCATATCATCTAGTGAAAATTGTCAGGGACCACAAACATAATGATGGAAAAAAATGTCATACTAATAATTAGCTTTGGATATCAACAATAAAACAAGGTTTAAGGATACAAATTCCCTGCAGTCCAACAATGATGTTTTTGAATGTCCTCTTGCACCAATCCTTCACTGCCACTTCATCCAACAAAAATGCTATGACAGGATCATTGGAAACAACAGTTTCATCCATCCATACATCAGTGATGTCTGTAAAATTTCTAGTCAAGAAAATGCGAAAGTGGATACAAGTGACAGATAGAACAATAGGACAATCAAGACATGGTGGACATAGCGACCACGGCTTCTCAAGTCTCAAGTTGCTTGGCAGCGCTCAACTTTGCCTTATTTGCACAACTCAATCAGATCAATGGATGCCAAGTGTTCCAATGCTTCCTGAAATCAAACATCACAATCCATTTCTTTCCTATTATTTGATCAATACAGTAGTTATACATTTCACAAATATAAAATGCTAACTTCTATCCTGAATCACTAAGATGCAAATTAACTCAAGAACAAATTCAATCTTTTAATTTTCCAGCATCAAACAAGGCACAATAAGTATTCAGACTGAAACAGAAATGCCAACCAAATGAAGCCTTTGATAAATAACTAGGAAGCATGATTCATAAAATCAAAATTATGAATTAGAACAGCAGATGCCAAGCGTTCACTTTATCAGTCACTATAACAAGCTCCCACACCACAAGCCCACAACAAATAATTCATTTTTAAAATTTTTCTGCATAAATTCAATTACGGGTTTTCCAGAATCAGAACAGGCACAATAAGAATTCAGACTGAAATGCCAACCAAACAAACTAACAAAGACATTGACATAACTAGGATGCATGATTCACAAAAACAAAATTATAAGTAAGTCCAGCACATGCCAAACACTCACTTTATGAGGTTAATTCACAGATCATTATCTCACTTAACAAATTCCCACAACACAAAAACACACTATTACAATGAAAAAAAATCCAAACTAGTAAGGTGAATTAGACTCAAACTCACAATTCACATGTTGAAGCAAACATAACTCAAGTAGCACAACATTCAAATATAAAAATTTCAACCAAACACTACGTTAGTGATAGGCAGCTAGGGTTTATGAAGTAGCTCAGCAAGTGGTGGCACTTGAAATTGAGAGCATCAATGAGTACCTGAACTAATCGGCTACTGTAGTTTGGTTGAGCATTCCAAAATATAATAATAATATAAAAAATACCAATAGTATAAGGATGACTTGCATAGACATTAAAATTGACTAGTACCTCATATGAGCTTAAATGTCTTTGACCATTTGAATTGTTTTAAGCAAAGGTGGTTGTGAAAACTGCAAACACTAATAAGGAGAATGTAGAAGAGATTTAAGAACAGGTTCAAGCAAGATAATAAGCATTGGCTATGACTATGAATGAAGGAAAAGTAGCACGAGAGCAAAGTGAGAAAGAGCAACAATAATAATATTAATAACATCTATGCATAACTAATTTGGCTTAACATTATGGGGGATACTGGATAGACATAAAAAGCAACAAAATAAACGAATAATACCTGAAAACATGGCAGAAACGGACACATTAAGGTCTCAAGCTAGCAAATACACTAACAATGTTGTTAGCTGATCCTATAGCAAGGAAAGTATAATATATTCAAACTTAAAATTAGCTTCATACAAATGAAGACATTTGGGATAAGCATGATTGCATGAACCTAGGAGCTAGTTTAAAATCAGTGATATTTAAATTTTTAAACTGAAGTAGCACTCAAATAGGAAGTGATGAGTTTACTGGATGAAAGGGGTAGGAAAAACATATTATGAAAGTAGAAATCATAGAGGGTTGAATTAAAAAATTTGAAATAACTTCTATCTCTGAAAAATTGAATTTAGTATGAATACTTTGTTGTTTATACAGAAAACTGAAAACATCATTTATTGTAGCTTTTGCAAAGAAGCAAAAAAATAAAACAAAATAACACAGACTCATTCATGCTTACCTTTTAGAAAGGAAGGGCACTTCCTTATTTCAGATGCATCAGTCGAGGCATTTTCTTTCTTTATTTCAATACTTGAAATGTTATGCTGACTCCTCCATTTTAAAAAGAAAAAGTAAAAAGCCAAAGGTTTGTCTATAAGCTTTAAATAATGGAGGACCGAAGTGCATTTTTCACTGAGAATAAAGAAATTGCCTCACAAATTGGTGCTTATAAGTTTCAGAAACAGCCAAGAAGGGAGAATTGAAGAAAAAAAACAAAGGGCATTATGATAGCTGAGAATCCAAGAAAAAATAGAACTGGAAAAGAAAAAGCTAAAGTTTGGTTCTCCAATGTACTTTATCAAGAAAAAGCATTTTTTCCCTAAAGTAGCCCTCATTCTCATAATTTATAAAAGATCAACATAAATCATTGGTGTTGATTTCTCATTTTTGCCACCTTATCTGGTCAGTGAAAATTGCAGAAAGGTCACTTCGAAGTACATAAAACTATTTGATGAACCAGGTTTAGACACGTATAGGAACCAGGAACCAGGTTTAAACAACTCAAAGCTAGCATAGCATCAACATTTCAACAAAAACAACTTCCTGATTCCTCCACTTAAAGTAAACAAAACAAAAGATTTTTCCATCATCCCAATTAAAGAAAACATTAAAAATAACAAAGTCATTAGAGAAGGAATTGAAGACATAACTGTTCACACTAGAAAATTCCTCCAGTTTGTACGACATATATAGCCAGAAAGAGACTTAAAACTTTAACCATGAAGAAGGATAAAAACTTTATAGGGATCAAGATCCTAGAACAGTTATGTGGTGACTTAAAAGTTAAAAACTATGAGCAACAGTAATAACCGGATTTTTTCTATCTTTAATAATGGATACTATCAAATTAAGTGTTCCAAGTTAGTGAATGCAAGAATTCAACATGGAATTTGAAGGAAGTGAGAGATATTACCTTGGCATGAAATTCAGTTCTGAGAGGCTGAGAACATATCAAAGAGTGAAGCATCACTGTACAAAAAAAAGGAGCAAGGAAATATCATAGAGGTGAACAAAGAAAGCAAGTTATTAAAGCAAAGCACAGTATGAAATTGAGCTCAATAAGACTTGACTATTTGTGCTTAAAAAATCTAGTATGACTTGTAACTTCAGAACTGAGGGGAGCTTAGTTTCTCTTAAAGTTACTTACAACTCAGCACCTAATTTATCCTTAATTACAATATATATAAAACTAATTAACATTAAAAAGTTGGACATATAAGGTCTTTAACCGTGAAAATATCTAGGAACACTCTAAAGCACTACATAAAAATAAGCAATTGACCACTTGAAGAGCTATGCATGCTTGAGAACTTACGTCATAAATGAGCAGCCTAGAATATATATATATATATATATATATATATATATATATATATATATATATATA